>JAYESA010000008.1:160582936-161102936 GCA_036927795.1 Iris macrosiphon | reverse complement strand
TTCGAGCGGGATTTTTGAGCAATTGCCTAGGTTTGAGTTTAGAGATAGGTTTTTATGTATATGTGTATATATTTACGCGTGCTAGCATAGGTTTTAGAGGGTATAGACGGGACGTATAGCGTAGGGTGAGGTATCAGATACCGAGGGTATCCCGGTATCTCAAGGAGGCGAGTTTGAGGATTTATTAGCCTAATGACCTAGTTTTTACCTAGAATTTCAGGGGCACCCTAGTTTGACCTAGAGTTGACCGTAGTTGACTCGGTTGATCGCTAAAGTCAACTTTTGACCTAGATTTGACCCAGAGTTGACTTTTTAGACCCAGAGTTGACTTTTGACCAAGATTTTACCGGTTTGACCCGTTTGACCTAGAACGACCCTAGAAGCCTATTTTTAGTTATTTTATATCTGTTTAACTTATTAGAACCTGTTTAACCTTACTTTTCGCAATAGGTCCTTGCGACACCAGTTCGGATCGCCAGTTGCTCAGGACGTCAGGCGAGTACATTCTTTGATAGTTTTCATTATCTGATGATTATTATGATTCAGCTTCTAGTATAGTATCATCTGATTTTTCTGGCACAACACGGGACACGGACTGGTATTTCTGGATTCATTTACTTGCGAGACGTATATTTCATGTTTCTGGCCTCTATTCTGGAATCACTACTGGCATCACCTACAGGCATCACTACAGGCATCACTCATGTTTCAGGCTGGACTCATACTTGATTTACGTGTCGGGTCTTGGATTCACTTGTACTAGTCGAAGCGGGGAAATACTCGAGTAGACATGTAAACATTCCCATCTGGAATCATCAGGAATCACCCCCTCTGGTCTAATCTGGAATGATAGCAGCCGCGCACCCAGTACGTGGTGAGCCGTACTTACCCCTAGTCGTTTACATGTCGAAACAAGTATTTCAAAGACACTGAGTTCATTCTTTATAGTCTGGACTCACTTGCATTTCTTGTTGGTCTCACTTATAGTTTTTAGACTTGACTCTTTACATGTATTTCATGCTGGACTCACTACACGTTCTTGTGCACAGACTTACTCTTAGTTTAGATTTCTTGTATCCTGCAGCCTTTACTATCTTGCTCTGATATTCATACATCTTTACCTTTATGCACCAGTGATACATGCATATTTTCTTGTTCATACTTTGTTTCATTCTCCTTGCTACTTGCTATAACTGTTTTATAGTTTTTATCATTTAAATGGAACTGCTGTTAGAGGTGTACTTGCTTCAGTCCTGACTGGACATATTTTTCCAGAGTATCCGGAGGAGTGGTGTTCAACGTTTTATGGACCTGAGCCTGTCGATGGCGCAGACAGGGACCCTCTAGTTTAGGAGTAATTTTCGGGTTGGTAGCCGGGATCACTAGGACATTGTTGTTGATTTTATTAGCTTTTAGCCTTTGGTACCGGATTTGTCTCCGATTTTGGATTGAGATCTTGTATTATATTTGATTCAGGTTGTTGTATTATTATTACTATTGATGTTGTGGTTATTTTAGTTGTTGTTGGTTAGACTTTGTAGTTGTTAGTCTTCTGTGTTATCTTATCGTGCTTAGATTCGTGATTGAGTACATTGTGATTATCATTATGATATTGCTCCTCCGTTTGGAGTTGAGATCTTGACAGGTTTATATATTGATTGCGTGAGATTGTTATCTAGATAGTTGACCTAGACAGCGTTCTAACCGCCGATGCTGCGGCGTAGGTTGGACGTACCCACGACTCATGCCCGATTTTTCGGGTGCGGGTCGTGACACTTCACAGTTGAAAAAATGTCCTTCAAAAGAAAATTTTAAAAGTTTGAGTGTTAAAATCAGACAGTAGAAAGTTAATGTGCCAAAAAGGTCTGAATAATGTACGTAGTTGGGGTACCATTAGGATAATTTAGTCTAATTTGTGTTGATAAGTCCAAAGGAAGATTAGATACAAGCACAAATCAAAATGCAAGAACAATATGCCGGGTAGTTTTGAGCTATCCGTAGCTAGAATCTATCGCTTACGTTGATATGGGAACGATTTTGAGTGCTAAAATTGAACAGCAAAAAGTTAATGTGCCAAAAAAGTCTTAAGTTGTAGTTGGGGTACCACTAGGATAACTAGTCACGTTTACATGTATTGCACGTACAAAAAAAACTATAATATTGTTAAAAAATTAGATAAACAATTAAATAATATTAAAATATTTAAAATATGATTTGAATATATTTTAATTAGGATTAGTTATAGATATATTTTTAGAATTTTGAATATGTGTTTAGTTAGATAATATCATATACTTACTTTAAATATAATTTAAATATTGAATATATGTTTAGCTGAGTATGTGTTTAATTGGATACGTGTTTAGAACCCCCGGGTCGGCCTTGCTCGTACCTATCCCAAAAATGTTTTGGCCCCTACACATTCCCCTTATCATTTTCTGTCCCGTTTGGTCTTGTAAGGCCTCACTTGATTCTTAGAAAGAAAAAGAAAAGAAATAATTTAATTCTCTGTTTATCTTTTTTTTTTTTTAGAAAATTATAATTTTTATCATAAGAAATTCATGTTTGAAAAGGCCAAGAATATAATCAGAATATATCTTTGAGCATGGATAATCTAGTCCTAAATTTTGGTAATAAATGTAGAAAATTGAGAGAAAATGAATCCTTTAGGCCATTTCCAATGAGAATTTTTAAAATTCAGTTTCTATCATACTTTCTACTTTAAGGAAATTTCTATCATAGTTGGTAGAATTTTTATATAGAAATTGCACACACAAACACAAAATACTCTCTAATGGTTCTCCATTTCTATTATAGGTGTCACAAAATAAAATGATCAATTTAATAGTGGTGGGCCCAATATTAATTGATATGCGAGATGAAAAATTTCTATAAGAGTTTCTATATGTATAAACTCTCATATAAATTCTCCATCCTATATCATTGCTAGATAGAAATTGAAATAGAAATAATGGTTGGGAGAATTTTTTTTTCTTTTTCTTCTTTCTAAAAGTGATTTCTACCATAGAAATAGGGATATAAACCACCATTGGAGATGGCCTTAGGAGGGATCATTTTTTTCTTTCTTTCTTTGAGAACATTTTTCTTTAATACTATTTTTCTTTGACATCCGATCACAAAAAATAAATAATTTTTATTTTTCTAAGATCTTGATTCCGCGAATCAAACATGACCTAAGTATTTGATTATAATATCCACTAAATACTAGTACGACATGGTATCATTGTTCTTGTACTTGTTAGGTGGCTATGTGTGCTCTTGGAGGTTAAACTTTTTTTTGCCTCCGTTCTTAGAATTGAGTCATAGACTCACCTTCACTTTAATCTTTTTTAGATGATACTAAGTATTGTTCGAGGACGTTCATACGATGGCGAGTTTTCGCGAGGTAGAACTACATGTTGATCAGTTGTAGTAGTATAATTTACTAAACTAAAAAAATAAAGATGGAGAGTTCAATTATTTGATGGATGAAAGTGTTCGCCAAGACTTCTATTTATAAATAACATGATGACTTAACAATCAGATACAATAACATCTTTACAATATTATAAAAAAAATAAGTATAATTTTAGGTACGAAGGTGAAGGTCACGGGATCAAATCCCAACTCCCTTTCTTGGTTGTCTAGACACGAAAAGTATGACACATAAAGACATATAAAAAGAAGAAGTATATTTTTATTACTCGTTGGCACAATCATCTGGTTACAATTAAATGCAACATTTTGGTAGTGTAAAGTAATAGAAATATGAACATAATGGATAGAATTGAAATGTTAGAGAAAAGGAGGAGATGGGATTTCGTAATGGGAAGAGTTCATTCAACTTCAGAGATTGAGGAGATTAAATAGGTTTATAGCGAATAAGAGACCGTGTGGAGACAAATATCAAGAGTAAGTAATTTAGGGGGAGGAGGGTTTCCACAATGAATGCTGCAAATAGTAGATACAGAGAGAACTATGTACATGTTCTTGACCAAGGGCGGAGCCATACACAGTAGACTAAGCGTATGTTTGGTAACCATGTTTTCATCGATTTTGGAATATTTTTGAATCGATCATTTATGAAAATATTTGATAAATTTTATGAGACGTTAGCTTTGGTCGGCTCAAAAGCACCATAAAATCAGTGTAATATAATTTTGGGTAATTTTGTAAACATCTCAAATCAATAAGTTTTGAGAATTTTTTTTTGTTTTATATTATTTATTCTTGTAAAAAAATTTCAAAGCCGTTCTTTAACAAGCATGTATTAAATTTGTTTAAAAATTGCTACTTAAAATAACTAAAAATTGGATTCTTCGTAACCGTTTATAAACTGTACTTTAAAAATATTTCATAATAGTTACTTTCACAGTTGTCAAGTAGATCTAAGAGTATGTTGGTATCTTACCTATGGAATCGGTTAAAGGAGAGGAGGAAATTTGTAAGATTGCAGATGATTCCTTCAGTGAGTTGTTTGGGACAAAAGTGAGGACCAGCTGGAAAGTTGTTAGCTTAGTATGAGATGTCAAATTGAGTAGTTACAACTAGGACATGCGTTGGATTTATTCGGTTTTAACCGAATTAAGATAGTTAAATCAAAATTCTAAAAGTCAAAAGTCAAAAGCAAACCGAAATTAATCATAATCGAAGCCAAACTAAAGTGATAATCAATTCGATTTATTCAGTATATTCGATTAGACTATTTTTATTGTTTAATGGATCGAACCAAAGACGAAGCCATAAAATACAAACTGAGGTGGACTGAGTAGGTCATGATGGACTGGATGTGGAATGACAATATAGAAATATGGATGAGCATTCGGTTTATTCGGTTTCAACCGAACCGAAATAGCCAAAATCGAATAAAACAAAATTATAATAATTCAAAATCGAAATCGAACCGAAATGAGCCAAACCTAAACTGAAATCGAACAATCTATTCGGTTTATCGGTTACACTAGTGCTATTGTTTAATGGATATGACTCAAAGTTAGGATCATGATTAAATTATATTTTATAAATATATTTGTTGTGTTTCAAAGTTGTGCCAAAGCTCAATTTCAAAACAAATACATAAAAATGTTGTTTGCAAAATATATATTTTTTTAATCACAAAATATGCATAAAATTCAAATATTTATATAATTATATATATCTTATTCGGTTTTCGATTTTGGACTGAAACCGAAACCCGAAACTGAATAAAAAAATTTAGTATTTTCAAAACCTAAACCGAATCGAATTTTTTTTCAAATTCAATTTTTGGTCCAAAACCAAAAAATGCTCACCCCTATATAGAGAAAAAAAAAACACACACACACAAACAAACAAATAAACAAACAAACAAAACATATGAAAAAAGACAAGATTTTTTTTTGGTGGGGAGGAGCCTATACGGGACCGACCCTGGAGTAAGTCGGACAAGATTTCGGATTTGGTCAACCCTCCTCTGCTAGGATAACTACCAAGGCTCAACGTGATCCCACTAAAGATTGAGGTCATAGATGATCCTCCAGAACCGGCTCACAGTAAAGATCAAGGGACAAGCAAAATTAATTTCAGATAGGACATCCCAACCCTCAGGACCAGCTCTGAGCCCATCCCAGCCTCAACCTAGTTCCGCCCCTTGGTCGGACCCAAAAATGGAATTGAGGTTAATCAAAAATTTTAATTTTTATATACATATTTGTTATTTTAAAATTATATTCAGTTGTTAAATTATCAAAGTTGACTTCTAAAACACATAAAAGTACTATTGTTTTTGTAGGAGGAAAAATGAATTGTGCTTAATTGAGAACAATTTCGTAATAATGTGAAGATTGTTCATACGATATTACCTGGATCCAGGGAGAGAAACCCATCTCCAACGTCGCCTATCCTCACCATGTTCTATTGACAGACCACTTGCAGACATCGTGTAGCACTTTGCTCCACTATCTCTGTCCAATGCAAAACTCTGCATGCACGAGCGCAACTATTTATTAATACACTAGAAGAGGAAAACAAGATCCGGCTCGGTTACCGAATTTGAGTTACTCTTGTGATTAACGAGAGTAGATATAAGATTCGACTGGGTGGCAAAAGATCAGTAAATCGAGTCACGGAAGCGTATTCTTCTTCTTTTCATTAGAGACAGTGTACCCAAAGATTTTTTTCGTAAAAAAATAATTAAAATTAAAATTTGTTATAAATATTTATATTCTTTAAATAGAATCTACTAAATTAGAAAAAATATCTCACATCTTAACCATGTGAATTAAAAATATTTAAATACAATTAGATAATATTACATAGTTAAATAATTATTTAAAATTTATTTATTTATTTATTTTTAAATTATGTGGGAATATACATATAGCTTATATAGTTTTTTTTAGTCATGTTCAAGCCTCTTTATAAAGAGTACTAATAAATTCACGTGTGTTGTACCTAAAATAATTTAATTTTGTGATATTGTTGAAAATAGTTTAAATATTTAAATATATTTGATTTAAATTTTGATATATATTTTTGTAAGAAAAGATATATGTAACAAATTTTAAATCAAATGTATTTAAATATTTTAACTCTTTTCAACAATATATATATATATATATATATATATATATATATATATATATATATATATATATATATATATATATATTTGTTTATTTAAAAATCAGATAGAAACTAAATTTCTCTATATAAAAATTTAAATTATATTAAAATATTTTTTATATTATTTGAATATCTTTTAATTAATTTTTTTATAAATATATTTGTAGAACTTTAGATATATGTTTATATAATACCACATTTTAATTAAAATATAATTTGAATATTAAATATATTTTAATTTGAATTTGTTTTATATATGTTTAGAGGAATTTTGATATATGTTATGGAAAGTCTCTTTTTAGAAAGAAAAACTTTTGTCATCCTTTGAATTAGGTTTTAAATTAGTTTATAAATACATGATTGTAGAATTTTTGATTGTATTGAAGAAAAGAAAGAAAGTTAGTTTTAGAATTATTATCTTCCATAATTTTATTTTAATAACTAGTAACGTGCACATGCATTACACGCGCGTAAAAATATATTAAAAAATAATTAAATATAAATTTATTATAAATATCGCATCTAGCAATTTAACTCAAACAACCAAGAAAAATACTTTACACCTTAACCACTTGAGTTAAAGATGTTTAATTATAATTAAATTATATTAGGTAATTAAATAATTAGTTCAATTATTTTAAAATAATCAATGTCATATTTACAAACGGTTTAGACTGCTCAATTTTGAACTATTTACAAGGCACCTTATATTAGTTAGAGATTGATGGAGGATTTACAAACTGTTTAGACGGTTAGCCATCGGGATGTGTAAAAAAGACATACGTGGTTTCTCTCTCCTAAAAATATTCTATCTTTAAAAATAAATCTAAAAAACAATCAATCTTTAAAGATAAATATATATTTAAAATATTTATTTTTAATATTAATATTAATATTAATTTTAATAGTAATGTTAATATATTAATATTAGTTTTTTAATATTAATATTAGTTCTAATGTTAATACTAAAAAATAATCTATCTTATCTTTTAAAAATAATCTAGTTTTTATAAAATAATCTATCTTTAAAAAAAATCTAAAAATAATTTATTTTTAAAATAGATTAAAAATTTTTTAAGGAAGAGAGCATATTTTTTGAGAATCACACATACAAAAAATATATATATATATATATATATATATATATATATATATATATATATATATATATTCCGTTTATAAAGTCTCAAAAAAGTTTAGTAATTTCTAACCGTTGGATCGTTTTTAAATCATCTAATCTGATTAATGATCAAGATTAGATGACTTAAAACATCATCCAACGGACCACAGAACTTTTTAAAAACTTTATAAGCAAACTCCATATATATATATATATATATATATATATATATATAATCAAGTCAGGAAATTTTTTTTTACTTTACCTCTAGGCTTGATGGTTGGTCTAGAGGTCGATGAATGTAAGGCCTTTGAACCGGATTAAATGTGTAAACTCTTCGGAGTTGAGTAGGAGGTTATGAATTATGTCAAGTAAAGTACAATAATGCCACGTTTACTACCAAATGCTTACAATCTTCTTACAACCCTCCCATCCTCCTGCTGTGTGGGCCACCTCCGGTTCCACCTTTTTTTTAACCGTCACGTGGCGTTTCGGTCACGTAGAGACCATCCGAACAGCCACCGGATCCCACCTCTTCCCCCTCCTCCAATAGACAACCGTCACGTGGACGTCATATAGTAGTTGTCAGCAGTGTTTGAGCAAAAGCTCAACTTTTCTTTTTTTTCTTTAGTCCCACATCGGTTGGATCACATCCCCCTTGTATGTATATATTAGTTCTTCTTCATTGCTCTCTTAAAGATGTTGTGTGGGGAACCCCTTGGGCCACACGCGCGCGCCGTCGTCGCCGTTTGGCCCGGCTCGGTTCGACGCGTGTAACAGATGCGGGTACGTGCTCACACCTGCGGGTGCCGAATGCCGATCCAATTTACTTTTCGAATTTGGGCTGGGATCCAAAAAATTCTTTTTGCTCCCCTTTATTTTTTGAACCGATTTGACTCATTCAAATTTTGAACGTTGAGGCAATATGTCCAGGTTCATTGAACACTTGTGACAGCTTCTGTAACAGCTCATTTGACAGCATTCCTCCACATTTCTTTTCTTTTGTTTTTGCTCCTTAATGACTTGTTTATGAGCCATTTATTACCCTGTCCGTGGCTGTGTTTAGGAACTGCCTATATATTGTGGTCTCCTCCTCCTTCATTCCATATAGAAAAATTTTCTACGTAAAATATCTCTTTCATTCTTCTCTCAAACCATATTCTGTTATCTAAATTCTCTCTCTAGACAGAGCTAAGTTCGGTCTCTCTCTCCGAGTTGTGGGCAACAAAAAGAACCCGGTAGTCAGGAGATTTTACCACTTGGAGCTTTCGAGAAACGTCTGTACATAGATCTCAGATCAACTCTTAGGACAGTGCTTCGTGCACGACTTTTTCGGAGGCCGGTAACAATTTTTTAGTTTATTTGTTCTCTTATAAATTTCTGCAAAATAATATATATATATATATATATATATATATATATATATATATATATATATATATATATATACACACAACAATCTAAGAGTTGATTATTAGCCTTTTGTGACCACGCATATTGTCCAAAATATTTTATTCAGAACACCAAACACAAATTCTGTTGTTTATTGTTAAACACACATCATTTGCTAACACTGGTGAATATATATTTTCTGTCCAAATCTTACTGTAGCAATTTTTCTATTTGCTACCGAATTTTATATTAAAATAAATTATTGTAGTATTATTGCTAACCAAATAAAGGTTGTAGTTCACATTTCGTTTAAATCAGTTACATTGGACAACATTAGAAAGCGTATTTAAATATCTTAGGGGTACTCTAGATTATATGATGCACTATACTAGACACCCTGATATCATAGAAGGTTATTCAGATGCAAACTGGGTAACTGACTCACATGATGTAAAATTCACTACTGGATATGTTTTCACTCTAGGAGGAGCTGCAATCTCCTGGGGCTCATGTAAACAAACTATCATAGCTAGGAGTACAATGGACTCTGAAATGATAGCCTTGGATACTACATGTACAGAAGCGGAATGGCTAAGAAACCTTATTATGCATATACATATTTCTATTAGTCTTGTTCCTGCAATTTCTATAAACTGTGATAATAAATCTGTTATGGAACTACTAAAGCATGATTCTGTGAATGCTAAGATGAACAGGCACCTGCAACTACGTTTCAAGTCTATAAAGAGCCTATTGGGCAAATATGTGGTTCTTGACTATATAAAGTCAGAAAAGAACCTTACAGACCACTTGACGAAGGGTCTGTCTAGGACTTTGATCCTAGAATCATCGAAGGGGATAGGGTTAAGCCCAAAAGTAAAGTCACCAGCAGTGACAACCCAACCGAGTCTGATTGGAGATCCCAAGAAGCCGGTTCAATGGGTAGGAAAAAGCTGGACTTATGTGACTTTTATGGAACACCGACGTGAGATTAAAATCTCATTCTATAATGTCCAAGTGGCTGTACATGCGTACAATATTTTTCCATCCCTATGGTGAGAGTGTTCTTGAGTGATATGGTTAGGATGAGTTTTTAAAACTCTTAATAGGTCCAAGCTGATATGCGGGGTTGAAACATATCACCAACCCTTAAGGGCTTACCTATATGAGAGGTCGTGAAGGCCACGACTATGTGACAGGACGATCACAGACAACTCTCATGAATTTGGAATTAGTGCGCATGGCCAACCAAAAGCGCCACCCGTTAGACCCAGAACCTCTAGCATACTATGTGTGCTATTTTTCTGAATCTGGTGAAAGAAGTCCGATTCAAGGCATAGTCCATCAAGCACTTCTTCAGACAAAGATAATAGTCACTAAGTGAGATTCAAGGCTGTAGTCCATCTCATATATGCATAGTATATATCTGCCCAGAAACTCTTCCTTTTAATTTATTTGTCACTTATATTTCGGAACTTGACCTTTTTTTTGAGGGGGGGGGGGAGGGGGGATTGTTAGCTGTGTTTGAGCAAAAGCTCAACTTCCTTTTTTTTTAGTCCCACATCGGTTGGACCCCCTTGTATGTATATATTAGTTCTTCTTTATTGCTCTCTTAAAGATATTGTGTGGGGAACCCCTTGGGTCACAAGTGCGCGCCGCCGCCGTCGTCTGGCCCGGCTTGGCTCGGTTCGGTTCGACGTCCGTAACGGGTGCGGGTACGTACCCACACCTGCGGGCGCCGAATGCCGATCCAATTTACTCTTCGGGTTCGTGCTGGGATCCAAAATTTATTTTTGCTCCCCTTTATTTTTTGAACCGATTTGACTCATTCAAATTTTGAACGTTGATGCACTATGTTCAGGTTCATTGAACACTTGTGACAGCTTCTGTAACAACTCATTTGATAGCATTCCTTCACGTTTCTTTTCTTTTGTTTTTGCTCCCTAATGGCCTGTTTATGAGCCATTTACTACCCTGTCCGTGGCTCTGTTTATGGACTGCCTATATATTGTGGTATCCTCCTCTTTCATTCCATATAGAAAATTCTCCTACGTAAAAGTTCTATCTCATTCCTCTCTCAAACTACATTCTGTTCTCTAAATCCTCGCTCTGGACAGAGCTAAGTTCGGTCTCTCTCTCCGAGTTGTGTGCAACGAAGAGAACCCGGTAGTCAGGAGGTTTTACCACTAGGAACTTTCGAGAAACGTCTGCACATAGACCTCGGATCAACTCTTAGGGCAGTGCTTCGTGCACGACTTCTCCGGAGGCCGGTAACAATTTTTTAGTTTTTTTGTTCTGTTATCAATTTCTAAAAAATAATATATATATATAAATATATACAACAGTCGTCACGCGACAATTGTAAGAGTCTGAAAATAATATATATATATATATAAATATATACAACAGTCGTCACGTGACGATTGTAAGAGAGTTGTACGCATTTGGCTGTAATCCTAACATAGTCCAGAAAGAGATTGTAACAAGTTTCGAATATATATATATATATATATATATATATATATATGCGCCATATGCTAATATTTCTATATGAGTCATGCACATGTGGACCAATAGAAACGGATTCCTACATTTCATGTGCACCCATGTGTACTAGTATACTATATTTCTATTGATCCACATATACATTGACTCATGTAAAAATATGAACATATGACTCATATTCCTTTTTTCCTATATATATATATATATATATATATTCCCTCATCAATGAGAATGGATACCTTTAGTCCCTCGTCAATGAGGATGGACTTGCATAGACGAGAAAAGAGCTCTGTATCCGTGGAGTAAACCACCGGATCGACGGCCCGCGCTAGGATATCCCGATAGTCGGATGGTTTGAAGGTTGCCAACCTGTGGTTGCGGATGTCCTTCAATACCCTCTCCATTTCACAACCTCCTTCCTTTCCTTCCTTCCTTCCTTTGATTCTCGATCGGTGCTTCTTTTCTTTCTAACAAAGGTAGGTTGGTTGGTTGCTAAGTAGTGCCATCAGTGGAGATTTCCGTAATTGTGTTCCAAAGAAATAATGATATTAAATTGAAACATGTCGTTGTGTACTGCTGTGCAAAACAGTGTTGTCACTATTAATATTGATGTAAAATGTCGGGGGAGCTGCACTAGACTTTCGCAAAAAAGAAAAAAAATCAAAGTCTTCCGAACATTTTCAGATTTGCGATCGTAAAGTCTTGCTTGTGAATCCTGTTGATTCGATACACGAAATGCGTACCTAATACTAGTCTTTCTTTTATGAGTTATTTGTATTTATTCTATTACTAATTTTTAATTTTAATTTTTTTCTATTTAATCTAATTACTACTACCCTTTATTTCATTTCATTTCTGTTTTTTTATTTTCAATTTAATTACTGAGTAATGCTATTTGCAACTCCAAATTATTTTTTCAATCTATTCCTCCTCATGTGACAACTGATGTGTCATGTTAAATAATATTAGGTTGCATCTAATATGGCAGCTGGCATAACAAATTTTAAACCAAAAAATTAATTACCCAACAATTTTTAATGTTAACATTAATGTTAATTTTAATGTTAATGTTAATATTAATATTAATATTAATATTAATTTAAATATTAATATTAGTTTTAATTTTAATTTTAAAATTTGTCATATCAGCTGTCACATTAACAACCACGCCAGCTGCCACGTAAAGAGGTGCAAATAGCATTATTCTTAATTACTATTACCCTCCTTTTCTCAAGAGTTAGCGATTAGTAGTGTGGGTAAATACAAATAGAGTCCATTACTAATCTCTAACTTTATTTTCTCCCATTTTTAATTTAATTATTACTATCCTATATTTTTCGAGAGTTAGTGACTAGTAATGGGATAAATATAAAGAACACTTAAGAAATGGATGAAATGAGAGTTGTGATAATTAAATTAAAAAAATATAATTAGAAATTAGTAATGAGGTAAATATAAATAACTCTTTTTTTTATGTGTACCTAGTTTTATTAAAATATGTTATTCATCATCCATTTTTTTTTATATGATATTATCTTCCGTAACGTGGCAGCTGACATGACTAAGATTTTAATCGTACTTTTCGGTTGAAAAATCTTTTTTTCTGTTTGAATATGATATATGTTGTCCATCAAATTTTTTGCCCAAAAAATACTGGATCATATAATACATATATCCATTGCATTTATATTAGTATTGGATAATATATTTTTTCAGTTTGAATAACATTCTTTTAGTATTAACATGTAACTAATCATACAATTTTATGTAAGCACATGATCTAAAAAAAATTGTATATTATAATATTGCTCAATAAACACAATTTAAATTAAACAAAAATCCAGCAAATATATGTGTTATATTATCTAATATTTTTTTGGTGAAAATCATAATGGATAACTTGTGTCATATTCAAATTGAAAAAATATTCCAATCTGAAAAAAAATTCCTACAAGAAAAATATCAAATAACTTTAGATCTTAGCCATTAAAATCTTAGCCTGTGTTTGCCACGTCATGGGATCCAAAAAAGTTGGATGATGAATAGTATTTTTTAGATTCTTTAGCGAAGGAAGAAAAAATATATATATGCTATCTAAAATAAATTGATGTTTTTCGATATCCAAAAGAGTAATATTTTTCATCCCTTCAAAGTGTAACATGACATATTAAATAACATTATATCAAATATAATATAACAGTTGACATGATAAATTTTTATTTAAAAAACTAATTACCCAATTTTTTAATGGTAATATTAATATTAATATTAATATTAATAATAATATTAATGTTAATATTAATATTAATATTAATTTTAAAATTTAAATTTATCATGTAAGTTTCACATTAACCGTTACGTTAGCTACAATATAAGGAGTGGTAGTTTGGATGGACATTTTG
This sequence comes from Iris macrosiphon, assembly GCA_036927795.1. Classification (NCBI taxonomy): domain Eukaryota; kingdom Viridiplantae; phylum Streptophyta; class Magnoliopsida; order Asparagales; family Iridaceae; genus Iris; species Iris macrosiphon. Next base: position 161,088,914 of record JAYESA010000008.1, on the reverse strand, counting down.
AAAAGATAAATAGTATTATTCTATCCAAAATCAAAATATATTTGTACTTTTGGAAGAATCAAAATGTTGCTCTGGAGGCAACTGGGGATTCAAAATGAAGTTGAGATTTTCTCAAATTTTTTTTTTTTTTCAGATTAGCAATAGTCAATCTTGCTTCTGGATCCTTCCAATGATGAAAGATACATTCTTATTCTTTTTCTTATTCTTATATGCATCTTCTTAGAGTAAAGCAACAACTTTTCCGAGTTATCTTAGGGGTCGGTTGGTAAATGGTAATAAAATGAGAATATATTTCAATACATATTACTTTATTTAACAAGCCGCGCAATGCAGCATATAAAAAAAATTATGTGTAAAATGTTAGACCAGATAAAATATATATATAATCGTTCCGGTTTGGAGACTCTCGATCAAGAAATCAAATCTCGTAAAGAAATATATATGTACTACTCTCTCTTTCGTGCATTGTACGTACGTAAAAATAAAAATAAAAAAATAAAAAATAAAATTATTAGAAATACTGGTGTTCCTAGTAATCGAACTCAAGCAACCAAGAAAAATACCTCTCACCTTTGTTAGAAGATCAAACCAGTTACAAATTCAAGTTTAGGCTTATCAATTCAAACCTCAACTCATCCAACTCAATAATCATGGATAAGAATAATATTCCTTGATTATATTCTTGTTATTTTGGTTGTTTTGTTTCTATTTTATTGTTACTATTGTATTTTATAAATAAGAAGATCACCCATGTAATCGGTGTGGCGATGTTTCTACCCATCTCCATATTATGAGATTTCTATCTACCTACATGTTGTGAGATTTCTCCCAACATGCAAATATTTATTTTTCTTCGTGGTATCAGAGCAAGAAAAATGTCTTCCGCATATCTTACTGTAGGCAATTTTGTCATCCTTCATCTCAGCCGTGCAAGGACAGAAAAGATGGAGCATTCACCAGTTAGACATGAAAATGGTAGACAATTTTATAACATTTTATCTCAGCCGTGCAATGGCAGAAAAAATGGAGCATTCACCAGTTGTTAGACATGAAGAACACATTTTTTCATGACTTTCTCACCGAGAGAGTATATATGGAGCAGTCCCTCATATTTGCTTATTGAACGAGACAATTTAGGGTCTCAAACAAGTCCAAATACGAGCAGCTTTGGAATCATTACGTGACAAACTGTGCATAACCATTATGCATAGTTTGAAGGAGAATGTTAGAAGATCAAGCCAGTTACAAATTCAAGTTCATGCTTATCAATTCAAACCTCCAACTCATCCACCTCAATAATTATGGATAAGGATAATATTCCTTGATTATATTCTTGTTATTTTGGTGGTTTTGTTTCTATTTTATTGTTACTTTGTCTTTTATAAATAAGAATGCCACCTATGTAATCAGTGTGGAGAGGTTTCTACCAACCTCAATATTATGATATTTCTATCTATCTACATGTTTTGAGATTTCTATCAACATGCACATATTTGTTTTAATTCTACCTTAACCACTTGAGTTAGAATTGATTAGTTATAAATAAATAATATTAAGTACTTACCTAATTAGTTATTTAAAAAAAAGTTAGTAGAGTATTTACATACGGTTTTGACGGCTCAATTTTGAGTCATTTTCAAGCCTCATTATATATACTAGTAAATACACGTGCGTTGCACGTAAAATAAAAATTTTCTTCTGATATTAATATAAAATTATTTAAATATTTAAATCTATTTAAATTAAAATTTACTATATATTTTTAATATTTTAATTAGAATTAGTTATATATTTGATTATAATTAGTTATGAATATATTTCTACTTTTCATAAAGAGTCTTGAAAACGGTTAGCTACATAATATCATCTAATTACAAACAAACATCTCTTCTAACTCATGTGGTTAAGGTGAGAGATATTTTTCCTGGTTGGTTGAGTTCGAATCACTGTAGTGTTATTTATAACAAATTAAAATTGTTTTCAATTTTTTTTACGTAATATTAATTTAAAAATAATAATTAATTGATGATATACATACGACTTAGATAGCTCACTTTTGAGCCATTTTGAAGTCTCGTTATATTATGGAAGGCGAATATATATATATATATATATATATATATATATATATATATATATATATATATATATATATATATATATATATATATATACATTGAAACATGTAATTATGGTACATATTTTTGGCCTAAAGGACTCCCAGCCCGAAGGATTGTACTTGTACCGCACTTGCATCTCACCGCACCGCATCCTAACTCAACCTGCATTTCGGCTGCCCTCACATTAATTTTTTTACAGAAAATTAAATGTGCTTACCCCGTTGCTCGAGAACCTGCAACCTCTTGGAAGGATATGTCATGTCCCAGAACCAAAATACCGGAGAGCGGAGACTGACAACGGCCAGCTACGTATACTTAGAGCACACCGGTATTCCGCATATACGATAAAGCTGTAAGACATGAGGGGTCACTACTACAAACCATCAGTCAAGTCTAGGTCCAACAAACCCTAGTGTCTCAATCACAAGAACAACATAAATAATATCAAGATGTAAGATCAGTTAACATATAGTAGTAAAGCGTCCAAAACTATAATATACAGATGATCATGATGTTAGTAAACACAAAATAAATAAATTAGCCAGGGTCTAAGTCGTAGATATGTCAATCATGCTATCGCCCGTTGGCTAACAGATCAAACCAAAACATGAGCTAAACACGTGCTCGGAGACTAAACGCCAACAAAAGTAGAATGTACATCAGAGTAGTGAAGTAAGAAATTACACTCAAGTGGTCTGGTCCTCCTAGTGGTCACCATCCTCTAGAAGATACGAAAGATCCTTTGGTGCTACTACTGGATCTGGCCATGTAAAACTAGTGGGGTCAGACCCCAAATAGCAAGTACCACAAAGAAAGCCAATCTAGAAACTTAAACCAATAACACAAGCAATACAAGAACTGAAAGTAAAGTCTGAATGTAAATAAATGACAAGTGCAAGAAATAAAAGGGATGATATCATGAGTAGCCTAGACTAATACCAACCATGAAAAATCATGTAAGTTCGGCTTGATACTTTAACTAACTAGGGTTATCACAAACCTAATTACTAACAAAATGCAACGCGAATGCTAGGGTTCCTTCTGATTGCATGCTCCTGCAGTCCGTCCGGGATACCAACTGGCACACGTTGAGACCAGAAAAAATCACTCGATGAAGCCATGTAACTCACTCGATGAAGCCATGTAAACTCACTCAATGAAGCCATATAAATCCACTGCCTGCTGGGGGTAATCCGGGACTGCATGCAATCTAGGAAATTTTTTAGCCATGAATTATGTGAGTCTCTAGTTATTTAATTTTTAGCATTTTCTTGTATGAATTCGGGTGTGGCATTCCGCAGAATCCATCCTAGACATGCATGCAACGAGACAAGATCTAATAGCAAGAGACAAGGTTTAATATTCAATATACACACGGACTCATGCAAGCCATGACAACTAACCAAGCCAAGTGAAACCAAGTGAAGCCAGGTGAAACCGGGTAAAGCCAGGTGAAGTCATGTACCACCAAGTGAAGCCAGGAATAACCATTTCAAGACATGTCATGCTAGGTGAAACCAGGTACAACCAAGTGAAGCTATGAGTAACCAAGTCAAGTCATGTTAGTCCAGGTCAATCCATGCCACGTGAAGCCGGGTCAATCTAAGTGATTCCAAATCATCCAAGTGATCCCAACTATTCCAAGTCAAACCAAGTCATCCAAGTCAAGTGTATCCAAGAGAAACCAAGTAGAAACAATAATTGTCAAGATGGATGAAGTCATGTAAAGTCAGGTCGAGTCATCCATGAATAGCTGGACAATGCCAAGTCGGGTCAAGTCATCACGTGTCCATGCAAAGCCAAAAGAATCAAAAACGAATCACGAAAAACTAAGAAATCCTAAAGAAAGAGCACGATCGGTATACCGTCGGTATACTGTAGTATGACGTCGGTATGCCGGTCCAGAGATAGGAAAAATACAGCAAATCTGGATGCCAACAAATTGATATACCGTCGGTATACTATAGTATACAGTCGGTATGCCGTTCCAAGTAGGTAATAATAGTTCTGGAAAATAAAGTTCCACAAATCGTTATACCGTCGGTATACTGTAGTATACCGTCGGTATGCCGGCCAAGACAAATATCCTGAAGTCGGTTAACAAGGTCGGCAAAATCGGTATACCGTCGGTATACTATAGTATACTGTCGGTATGCTGATAAGTTCACTGAAAATATCTAAAAATCTAAGTCGGTCAAAATCGGTATACCATCGGTATACTGTATTATACTGTCGGTATTCCGGTTTCCAAGGAATAACTAGGCCAATTCAAAACTGAATTCCGAAACCCAAATCAAATCTCGAAAATTACCAGAACCAAGTCTAACAAGAAGTCAGGTCAGGTAGTAAGTCTCATATCACAATATTGACTAAAACTCACTGCCACAATCCGGTACCGTTTCAGATACCGAGTTACCAAGATGGGACGTAACAAGATTCTACCAGAAATAAAAAATCGAGACGGTCACAAAGCTAGAAATCACGAGATAAGCAAATATAGAAAACCAACTTCTAGCAAATAAGCAACTATCAAAGATCCGTGAAAGAAAATGACAGAAAGTAAAAAAAGTTCACGAAATCGGCAAGGTGATCTTGCCTACAACGAGCTCCCAGCCTAAACCTTTTGTCACGCCCCAGTCCCAAAATACAAGGGACTAGGCCACGTGGCAATGGCCAGCTACGTACCAAGGGGACTCCAGTCCGACTCTGAATACATATAAGCTGTAAATGAGGGTTACTATCTAGATAACACGGTCTATCAAACCACAAGGATATGTAATAAAGAAAGGACAACATGTATCATGGTGTGCACCCCACACTACACTCGTCCGAATAGACTCGAAGGAAAATAATATGAGTCTACAAATACTGGGCTATACTAGTAGAAAATAAGCAAAGATCATAATAGCTGAATAATAAAGAAGTGAATACAAATATCGAGTAACAATACATGTATACCGGTATAATACTCATCAGCAGCTCCAGCCTTCTATCAGCAATCGACCCTACAATCTGGCAGGGAACCAGGTCCTCTGAGGGACGTAACAAGGTACAAAAATAATGTGCCATAGTAAAACAGAAAGGAAACATGTGATACGCTGGTGTAATCTAGTATAACCATCTAAGTGAGATGCAACTTTTGAAGACAATGTTCGACGCACGGGCTTTCCAAATATAAAACCGTAGCTCCGAGGCACATGGGTGATACTACTACTCTGGATACATGATCTCTACATAAATAGGAATACATATATATAGCGTGTGCAAAGTAGCCCAAACGTCTAGTAACTGTCTTTTCCTCCCAAAGCGGTCAGCGAGTATTCGCTGAACCTGAACCTCTATCTAACAGTCTCATCATACTGAAGTAACTATCAACAATCACGATCCTAAAGTCATCACAGATTTTGGTCATGCTGACACTATTAGGATACATGAAGTCTGACATGATGACAATGTCTGAATGTGTCCTAGGATTCCGATGTAACCAAGTAGGTACATAAAGGTATCGCGAACATCTATCAATCGATACTAGACGTTACCGACGAACGTCTGCACCCGAATTTAACCCGGCCGCTAAGTAATGATTCTGATCAAAAGAGCACAAAATGTATAGATAGAATAAACAGTAAATATGGAACTAAGATACAGGATGACAAGGTACACTTGCCTGGAAGCCAGGTGAAGTTTTGAATTCGAACTCGCCAAGGAAGTAGCAGCGCCAGATGGAAACTGGAGCAATGTCTCCGGATGCTGTCACAAATATCATCAATAGTCCCAAAATAAGTGATATACTCAGAAAAGCATATACATATATCCAATTTGGACACATGGACAAAAATACTGTTTTTGGTCAATACGGGGTCCACAAGTCCGTCTTGCACACAAAAATGTGCCGAGACAAAGTTCTTCAATTTCATCAAACTTAGTATCTACGAGTCCAGAATGACGATACGAACCCAACGGAACATCCAAAACTGGATTTCGATGAGCCGATCACGAAATTGCCTGTCATATGGAACCGTGGGGCTCACGAAACGATATTTCGTCAACGTTCTCAGAATCGAACCAAACCTGGTTCACAGGACCAGCGTAACGCTGCAAATCCGAAGGCGCAAGTTTCGTTATAAAATGACAAGCACACATAAAATTAGGATGAGTACCAGAACAGGCTAATACGGTATTTTTCAATAGATACGCGTTGATTTTGGTGTACACGCACATCCAAATTAAGTTTCACGAAAGCCCATACGTCCAAGTTGACGATTCACACCTTTTGGTGCGATCTGTACGCGATGAGGTTGTCCGATTTGTAGGGACCAACTCCGTATCGAAGATTTTCAAGTTTTATAAAAACTGTTTTTCTCATAATTTGGAACTCTAATTACTAACAACAGAAAGCAAGATAAAATATTCTAATTGAACATATTGCAAAACGGTTAAATAGGGTTCATACCCAAAGAATCGGTTCAAGGACTGGATGAGCGAGGAGGGAGATATCACTTCGCAAATAGGGTAGGTTGAACTCGGATTTTTGAACTCAGGTTCGAGTCGCGGTTCCTCGCGGCCGAGGGGAGGAGATGTTCAGCCATTGCGAGGCTCGGGGACACTCGAGGGAGGCCGGCCAGTAGGGGGAGTGCCCGTCGGTGGTCGGGGCTCTCCGGCGGCGCTGTAGCAGCGGCCAGAACGACAACGACAATAGCTACAACAGCAGTAGGCGCAGCAACAGCTGCTGCGGCAGCGGCTCGGCCGCGGGGTGGCCAGGACGGCGGTGGCTCATAGTGGCAGGTCGATGGCCGTGGAGTAGGTGGTGTGGGTCATGGTGGCTCATGGAGGAGGCAGGTGGTAGCTGCGGGTGGCGGTGGTGGAGGCGGTGAAGGAAATGACAACGGCTACGGGTGCTGAAGGTGGTGGTGGCCGGAGCTCGGCTTCGTGAAGAAGAAGGTGATTGAAGAAGAAGAAGAAGTGAACAGGAAGGGTGGTCGGCTGGTTGTAGTAGAGGAAAGAGAGAGAGAGAGAGAGAGAGAGAGAGAGAAAGAGAGAGAAAGAGAGGGGGGATTCCTAGGTTTTTTTAGGGATTAGGGCCGGCCACATGTGAGGGGGGTTGAGTGTGTGTTAATATAGAGTGAGTGTGTGGTTGAGATGGAGTAGAAAAATAAATCAAGGGTCATGATTAATCATGAGAGAGTTGTACATAGCATGGGGAGAGAGACATGACCGGTCATATGAGGTTGGGGCAGGGTTTCTTCGTAGGTTTTTACCAATAGGGTGGTGACACCTAGCACCCATTTTGCCATTAAGCCCCTTAATATTTGGGTATTTTCATATGAAGAAAAAGTGGTAAGAATTTGGTGTGTGAAGTGGTGTTTGGTATTTTGTAGGGTGTCACGCCCCAGTCCCAAAATACATAGGACTAGAAATACGTAACACGTCAGCCGTATGTATACGAACTCCAATATATGAAAACCATATACACACGTATACTGTACATGAATATCCAATCCACCAGTGGTAATATACTGTCAACAAGTCACACGCAATCTATATCTCATCCACAGCACAAATAAATAAATAAATAGGAAATAAATAATTGAATATCAAATAAGAAGTCTCAAGGTATGATAGTCGGATGGAAACAAATCTACTGCAAATTGACTATACTAAAACTACTAAAGAGAGAAGAGAATCAACTCTAATATAAGATAAATGTCTATGAAAGAAATAACAACTAAAATCTCTAACAACTGCCATAAATTAAAGATACTCCGAAGGTAAGACCTCCTCAGTCTGATAAGAAGCGTCAGGTCTAGGTCCATACTCCTGTGGATACTCCTGCCCGTCTATATTTGGAAATGTACCAGGTCCTCAGAGGGACGTAACAAGATACATATATACATGTCAATAAAGTACTGAAAATAAACATCCAATGGGATCGCCTAACCGTCTAAGTGAATGCAGTTTGAGAACAACTTTCCAACACGTGGGCTATCTGGCCATAAATGGGATTGGCGTAACTCTCTCGGAGAATTAGGGGCCTATAAAGCATGTCGTCTTTTGAACGGCAGAGGCCGCTTGTAATATATGGGGTTATCACCGCCCGTCGCTCCGGCATAGCGTCAGGGTGAACAACAAACGCCTTACTTGTTGTTCTTCCCACCCCATGCTCTAAGCATGTCATATCCATGATACGATAATACCTCTAATAACTGCCAGGTCTACTAGCATGCAAAGTTTCTATCGACAGTTATCCCTATCCGTCGTACGTCCTATACGTACTAGTGGACAGCCGAATACGCAAGTCCGTGTCCTATATGTGACTCATACTCGTATAAGAACAGTGTCATGGCCAATGAAATATAAGAATGTCTCATGATAATGGGGTGGTCTCATAAAGTAGGTCCAATGCATATACATAATAAAAACAGATTACGACGACACCGTTGTTGCACCCAAGTTTCCTTGGACGCGCAGTTTATATAACAGTTTAAAATATATGAACTAAAACAAGCAGAAAGAAGACATGCATGCATTATATAGAATATAAATAACAGTACAATGGCAAGGTATACTTGCCTTGCAAGCAATCTGTATAGAGTAATCGTCCAGATGTCAAGGACACGAAATCAGAAACTACGGCCTCCGAACAAACGTCTCCGGATGCTGAAATAAACATCACCAATATTTCTGAAATCAGCGAGATAGCTAAAAATCACTTCCCTTTCGTCCAATTTGGACACAGGGACAAAACAATAATTTTGGGTCAAAGTGGGGTCCATATGTGGGCCACTTTGCACTGAAAAGTGTGCCAAGGATAAATGTCTCTAAATGGGACAAATTATAGGTCAAATAAACTCTAAAGGTCAGTACAAACTAATTGGTATATCCAATTTTGGATTTCGGTGAGCCGAACACAATTTTGCCCAAAAAGTCAACCGTAGGGCCCGCAAATAGATGGTTTGGTCAACTATCTCAGAATTGCGTGAAAATTGGGTCACAGGACCAGCGCGATACCACGAGTCCAGTGGAGCAAGTTTCGTCGTATTCTGACAAGCGTACGTTAAATGGCGCAGGGTTTTACAAAAATCACGATACGAAAAATTTTCACGGATACGGGCTGATTTCGACGCACACACGTGTCCGAATCAGTTTCTGCAAAAGCTCACACGTCTGGGTATATCGTGCACATCTTTCGGTGTACTTGGTACGCGACAGAGCGGTCCCGTTTGGCGGGGCGCGCTCCGTATCATAATTTCTAAAAGTTAAAAAAGTTGATTTTTGTGATTTTTAATCTGATTAATTTCTACATACAATAACAAATAAAATATTGTATTTGACAAAAAATAATCTCGGTTAGGTGGTCTTCGAATAGCAAAAAGAAAAACTAAATTCGGATATCTGTGGTGGGAGATACGAGTCCTTAAACATGGATGGTCACTGCAGTTTTCTGCGATCTAAAAGTTGTCGTTTTTTGCCAACTTTTGCTCGATTTTTTTGCCTAGGGTTACGCGCTGTTCGAGATAAACTAATATACAGATATGGAAGAGGGATAGGTCATGAACATACCGGTGAAGACGGGGTCGAGTTTGGTCGAGCGATGGTACGAAAAACGAGACGCGAACAGGGCTTCGCTACTGACTTTACTGTCGCGGCGCGGGGTCGCGGACGTGGTGGTCGCGGCGGCGGTGCTCCGGCAGCTCTGGGTTGGAGGCGGAGGTCTCAGGAGATGAAGAAGAGATTTAGGTTTAGGGTTAGGGTTTAATAAAGGATGGTATATATATGTATATAGCGGGGTCGGGGTCAAATATGCTCGCGCGCGGGTGAGGAAAACCTTGCTGCTGCTGCTGCTTTAGTTGCTAGCGTGTAGCGGGTCTAAGTGTTTAGATGGGTAGCGGGTAGGTTTAAGTAGCGGGTTGGGTTCATTAGGATATTGGGTTAGAGTTTATTAGGATATTTCTTTTTCTTACCTTTTTCTTTCTTTCTCTAATTCTTTTCTAAATTTCTATTTTCATTCTTTTTTTCTTTTATTAATCAATTCATTACTATTAATAAACTTTATATATACATATATATATATATATATATATATATATATATATATATATATATATATATATATATATATATATATTAGTGTATACAATAAATCTATCACTGCCCACAGGGTCTCCTACATGAAAATAATTAGGATAAAACTATAATTGCTCCATAAAATCTCTAAATACACAATTACCTAAAAATAAAAATTTTATAAATTCTATTTCTTCATATTTAGCTAATAATTACTATAAATTAATTAAATAATTACTTAAATACTTAATATGGTTTTAAGGTTAGGGGTTTTACATTCTACCCAACTTATAAAAATTTCGTCCTCGAAATTAAAACTAAGCCACGATAGAAAGTTAAGGATGGTATAAGATAAAAATTTACAAAGTAAATTCATACCTTGGTCTACAAATAGGTTTGAAAAATGTTTGTGCATATCGTCCTCGCGCTCCCAAGTTGATTCTCCTGGCGCACCATGCTTCCATGCAACGCGAACCAAGGGAATAGACTGGTTCCTTAATACTTTCTCTTGACGATCAAGGATTTCCACGGGTTGCTCTTGGTATGACAAGCTCGGCCCAATGGTGATCTCAGAATGGTCGAGAACATGATTGCTGTCTGCCATATATCGCCTAAGCTATGACACATGGAATACATCATGTACTCCCTCAAGTGAAGGTGGTAGCGCAATTCGATATGCCACTTCTTCCACTCTCTCTAGCACGTCAAATGGTCCAATATAACTTGGACTCAACTTGCCATGCCCTCTGAATCGAATGGTGCCTCTGGTAGGTGACATCCTTAAGAATACATGGTCGCCTTCTTTGAACTCCAAGGGACGACGATAAAGGTCTGCCCACTGCTTCTGCCTGTCTTGCGCTGCTCGCAAGTGTCCTTGTATCTTCTTAACTGTCTCTACGGTGTTGACCACCAACTTTGGTCCCAAAATCTGACGTTCTTCCATGTCACTCCAACACACGGGAGACCTACACTTTTTTTCATACAATGCTTCAAACGGAGCCATTTGAATACTCGCTTGATAGCTATTATTGTAAAAAAACTCCACAAGATGTAGGTGGTCCTCCCATGATCCTCCAAAGTCTAACATACAAGCCCTCAACATATCCTCCAGTGTCTAAATAGTATGCTCGGACTGCCCATCTGTCTGTGGGTGATAAGATGTACTGAACTTCAGACGAGTCCCAAGACTCTCTTGCATGCTTCTCCAAAAGTGCGATATAAAATGCGAATCCCTGTCTGATACAATGCTGACTGGTATGCCGTGCAATATCATGATCTGTCTCATGTATAAGTCAGCCAAAGCTTCTGTAGACTGGCCAACTCTAAAAGGCAAGAAATATGATGACTTGGTGAGTCTATCCACTATTACTCATACTGCATCTCTCCCACTTGGACTCTTGGAAAAACTCGTGACGAAGTCCATAGTGATGTGCTCCCACTTCCACTCTGGAATCAGAAGTGGTTGCATTAATCCTGCTATTTTCTGGTGCTCCGCCTTTACTTGCTGACATACTAGATATTTAGCTAAAAAGCGAGCTATCTCTCTTTTCATATTATGCCACCAAAAGTGCTATCGTAAGTCACGGTACATCTTGGTGCCTCCAGGATAAATAGAATATATCGAACTATGAGCTTCTACTATCAGCTCATGTCGAATCTCTCTATTGGGAACATATAAATGATTACCACATCGTAATATCCCGTCATCATGAATGCGCAATCTCGTCTGCTCTCCGGCCTCTGTCCTTTCTTTCAATCTCCTGAATCTGGCATCCATAGGCAAAGCTGCCTTGATCCTCTCTACTAGTGATAACTGTACTTGCAAGTTGGCTAGTGTCCCATCTGCTCTGGGTAATATTACTTCTATGCCAAGCACTTGCAAGTCCTCCAATAATTCTCTCTATGTCGTCAAGAAGTAAGCTGCTGGTTTCTGGCTTAACGCGTCTGCTACAACGTTAGCCTTGCCTGGGTGATAATGTAAATCTAACTCAAAAAATTTTATCAACTCAAGCCATCGACGTTGCCTCATATTTAACTCCTTCTGCGTGAAGATATACTTGAGGCTTTTATGGTCTGTATAGATCTTCACTCGTTTCTCATATAAGTAATGTCTCCATAGCTTCAGAGCAAATACAACGGCTGCAAGTTCCAAGTCATAAGTTGGATAATTCTTCTCATGCACTCGTAACTGTCTAGATGCATATGCAATCACCTTGCCATGTTGTCACGCCCCAGTCCCAAAATACACGGGACCAGGCCACGTGGCAATAGCCAGCTATCACATCTTCGAGGATATCTCAATTTAATGGATCCTAACGAAGAGTGCTACACTGTCCTAAATACTAACATGTCCCATATCAATGAACAACATATAAACTAATCTTATCCACAATATAAACAGCAAGAATATACTAATAATAACTGCTGGAAGATAAACGCCAGTCTTAAAGTATCATAGTACAACCAAGAATGTCTGGTGGGGACAAACCCACTACTATAAAGAAATAAAAATACTGAAATGATAGATAAATGAGTAATGACTAGGGCATCGGCTCTCTAGATAATGATGCACCCAATCCTAGGCAGAAGGCCTACCAAGTGATCACGAAAACACTGACGGTAACACTTCTAGATCCTCCGCAGTAGCGTACCTCGTCTCCTGTCCTGGGCCGTACACTGTGGGATAATATGCCTCGTCCAGATCTGGAAAGGTACCAGGTCCTCAGAGGGACGTAAAAAGATACATAGAAGCATGCCATATATATATATATATATATATATATATATATATATATATATATATATATATATATATATATATACTGAATAAAATAAATACAATAAAGGATGTACTAACCGTCTAAGTGAATGCAATATGAGAACAACATTGGTACGTATGAGTAGGTGTAGGTATAACGTCCATACCGCTCCGAAGAACGTGGAAGCTGCATAGTATATATATAACGTCCATATTGCTCCGAAGAGTGTGGAATCTGCATATAATATAACGTCCATATCGCTCCGAAGAACGTAGAATCTGCATAAAGGGAGTCATTGGATCCGTGGCTCCTTTGGATACTACGAATTCCAATGGGTGTATCCCATACGCCTACTAGTTGTCCTCCCCGCCCAATATAGATACACAAATCGAATACTCGACGTGCATAACACATATCTATGTGCCAGTCTCTATGAATAAAATAACCCTGAGTTACGTACTAACCGTGATGCATGTCACACGCACCGATAGCTAGTCGAGTACGCGAACCCGCATCCCAATATGAATTTTTTACTGTGATACGTGTAAAAGTGTCAGGTCTTAGAAGATATCAATGTATCCTCCTAACTGGGGTGAGTTTACTAATGACTAGGTCAAGTATACTAAATCATCGACATATCTGTCGACTGCACCCGAGTCAATCTCGGACGCACATAGTCATATAAAATAAGCAAGAAGGCATCATACAACATATGCATAATTAAATTAGACAGTAAATATGGCAAGGTATCTTGCCTGAGTCCTCAAGCTGTGAATGCCAGAAGCCGGTTCCTGCAGTGTCTCCTGGCTGGTCCAGTGACCCTAAACACACAATACAATATAGCAATGTTGACATCAGACACTAAGCAATATATACACACGACTACGACGCTACTCTTGGGTACTGTCGCAAGTTCACGTCTGATCGAATACAGCGTCATGTGTGCACGTAGCTAGGGTGTACACGTGTTCTGTCCTCGGTTAACGTGCGCCTTGAGATAATAAATACTACGTTTATGGTTTTACGAAACTACATTACGTCTAGTACAATTGCTGGTCCTTAAATTCCCATATTCAACATACTTGGCGATGTCTAAGTTTTATTGATGAATCTCATGTCTCTAACAACAGGTCTTATGATTAAGGAAATGGTTAGTCATTACGTAAATGCTAATTCTTGCAGGTTATCATACTTTCATATATAGTTTAGGGTTAACTAAGCCGTGTCTAAGACTATGACTCTCGACACAACGATACTACGAACATTTATGGATACGATACAAAAAGGGAGGAGTACCAAGCGTTTACCTAGTTGGCTGGACAAGGGCCTGTGCTCGTCGAGGGTGTGTACTCCGGCGAGGGGTGGCGCTCCGACGTCGGCCGGCGAACGAGGCAGCAACGATAACGCGGCTGTAACAGCAACTGCAGCAGTCGCAACAGCGGTTGCACGGGTCTGGCGGCGGTGACTGGCGGCCTGGGTCGGTGCTGATCGGTAGGTCAGACGTGGGGGAGGTCGGGATCAGCCTGACGGTGGTGGTTGGCGGTTGATGGAGGCGGCTGGGCACTCAGGGTTGGGTTAGAGGGAGACGGTGCGTGGAGGCTGTTGGTGAGGGTGAAGCTCGACGGTACAGGCAGTTAGGGGTGGTGGTCCGGTGACTAGGGCTGTGGTGGTGGCCTGAGGGGGCGGCGGCCTGAGGTGGTTGTGGTGTCGGGTAGTCGGGGAGGGAGAGCTCGGTTGGGAGAGAGAAGGGGTTCGGCTAGGGTTAAGGGGGGTTATGGTTCCTTAGGGTTTTCATGTGGGAGGAAAAGTATATTTATAGGTGTTGGCTTTCGTGGCTATCCTTGAGATTTGAGCTGATCAGCTCCTTGGGGTGGGGCTGGTCCATATTTAAGGGTGTACACGGGCTTGGTCCGGTCCTATTTATGGTAAACTTGGCCTCAAATTAATTAGATTACAAACAGTTATATTTGGCATTAGAGAAAATTGGGTTTATTGAAATAATACATAGGTGTTTGTAACGAATATTGCACATCTCATATGAAGCCCAATATTTAGTATCTAAAAGTCACACAAGGTCAGATGGTAGTCTGGCATGTCTAGGGGATGTAAAATTAATTAGTTTGAGGGTAACTACTAGTGTAGCGCTCCAAACTTCACAGCTACGGTATGGTGTATTAAGACCTATGATTTGTGTACCTTAATCCTAATTGCATCCAAATTAGTCCTCGTTTCTTAATTTAAATTAGTTTAAAATCTCAAATTGGCCGAGGGAGTTTACACATGTTGCATTAATACGCATCCCAAGCCTTTCCTCGATGCCTCACTGTAAATCACATAGCCTCCTGATCCTGATAAAATAGTCAATACTGGTGCTGTAGTTAGTCGCTTCTTCAACTCCTCGAAAGCAATTTGACACTCATCGGTCCATACGAACTCTTAATCCTTGCAAGTCAACCGAGTCACAGGTGCTGCTATCCTTGAGAAGTTTTCCACGAACCATAGGTAATATCCCGCAAGTCCAAGGAAACTCCTCATCTTCGATGCTGATTTAGGGATGGGCCATGTCTCGACTGTCAATATTTTCTCTGGATCAACAGAAATACCATCTCCTGTAATGATATATCCAAGAAATGAGACTCTGTCCAAGAAAAACTTATATTTACTGAGCTTTTCATATAACTGCTCTCTCTTTAATGTCTCTAGAACAATCCGCAGGTGCTTCTCATGCTCCTCATGGCTCTTCGAATAGACACGTATGTCATCTATGAAGACGACTATGAACTGGTCCAAATACTGATGGAATACTCGTGTCACGACCCGCACCCGGATATTCGGGCACGAGTACGTGGGTACGTCCAGCCTACGCCGCAGAGTCGGCGGTAGTACGCTGTCTAGGTCATATCCACAGTTAAAATAAATCTAGCTCATTCACAAAATTATAAGTAGGCAAGGATAATAACAGAAAAAGGAATGCTAGGATTTCAAATAAAATAAATGTGACAACAAGATCCAGAGTTTATTACAGAACCAGAAATTAAATCGGGGACAAACCCGATTACTAGGATGAAAGAAAATAATAACTAACTGCTAACTACTCCTCAGAAGCAGTCTCCTGGGTGGGAACCGGCTCCTCAACAGGATCACCTGCTACCTCATAGGGACCATAATAGGTGGGGGCAAAGTCCTCATCATCGCCTAATATGTCAACGGATCCAGTCAGGAAAGGAGCAAAGTACCAATACACAACAAGATTAAACTAAATATTTATGACAAGTAGTGAAAAGACTGACTAAGTATCATGATCAGAATATGCATAATAAGTAGTAACAATAACTAAGAGTTAAATGCTATAAAATAGGGACATGAGTAAAACAGGAATAAATGAGACAAGAAGATGTAACTGTAACAAGACAACAGGAACTGCAACAAGACAAGAAACTATTGTGTGTGAACTTGTGTATTTAGAATACATAGTTGGCATGTAGGGGGTTATAAGGCTAATCAGGCTGTCATAGACGGCTATCAGACATGAACAATCGAGTATTAGGCTGATGGTACAGTCGCGTACCAACAGCTATCAGACATGACAGGGGGAAGGGTAAACCACATGCCTCCTAGTATTCTCCCTCCCGACACGAAAAGCAAGACATGAAATCCAATATTCAAGACATAAAATCCAGTATTCTAACACTACGTGTAACATCCAATGGTACTAGTAGATCAAGGAATTAATTATCACAATATAAAGATTAAACTTGAAGTGCAGGTACTTGCCTGATGTTTGGATCCAAATACAGTTCTATCCTCGGGAAAATTTCCAGAAATGACTCCGGATGCTGAAATAAATATTACCATCATGCTCAGAAGGTATCAAATAGCTAGAAACGCCTGTCCTTGAGTCCAATTTGGAGAAAAGGACAAAAACGGCAATTTCGGGTCAAAACGGGGTCCGCAGGTGGGCCCGCTTTGCACCAAAAAATGTGTCAAGGTCAAAGGTCTCCAAATTCACCAAACTTAGTGTTAACAGGTCAGGAACGATGATACGAACCCAACGAAACTTTCAGAATTGGATTCCGATGAGCCGATCACAAAATCGCCCGTCGAGCGGGGCCTGTGGGGCCCACGACACGCGATTTCGTCAATGTTCTCAGAATCGAACCAAACTTGGGTCACAGGACCAGCGTATCGCTACGAGTCTGATGGCGCAAGTTTTGTTTCGATCCGACGTGTATACAGAAAGTTAGGGCTAGATTCAAGAAAGACGGATACGGGACGGTGTCCGCGGATACGCGTTGATCCCGGTGTGCACGCAAATCCGAATCAACTTCTGCAAAATCCCACACGTCCGTATCAACGCTGCGCATGTATCTGTGAAGACCGCGCGGACCAAGTTGTCCCGTTTGGCGGGGCGTACCCAGTTCCGGGGTGAATCGGGTCGTTGTTTTTCCTGTTTTTGGATCGCGGTGTACGATCACCACAGGATGCGATGCCCCGAGCGGTTTATCCGGGCACCGAGAGGGCCATACAGGCTTCGCAATGCAATTTACGGAATTGAAAACGGGGCAGCGAGGAGAAAGTTACACGTACCTGAACAGGGTCCAAAAACCCAGAATTTACGGTGTCCTCGTTGTGTCCGACACGAGACGACACAGGGGGGGAGAATTAGGGTTAGGGTTAGGGTTTCGAGCTCCGGCGAGGGAAGGCCGGCCGGAGGAGGGCGGCGCCGCTGCGGAGGAGGCCGGAGACAGCGCTGGCGGAGGCGGGCGGAGGCACAGCGGTCGGGCGGCGCCGGGGGCTGGCGGGGACGGCCGCTGCGAGGTCGGGTGCTGTCGAGGGAGGTCGACGGCGGGCTGGGCACGGCGAGGGGAGAGGGAGGAGGAGGAGACGGAGCCGGTGGTGGCTCGGGTGGCTGCGAGGTGGCACGGACGGAGGAGAGAGGAGTCGACGGCGGCCGGAGAGGAGAAGATGAGGGGTTTTATAGGGCTGGGAGGCGGTGGCGTTAGGCGGAGAAGGCGGAGGAGAGAGCGGGGAGTCGTGGCGAGGAGGCGGGCTGCGTGGCCGGGCGGGGCGCCGCAGGCGGCGGAGGCGGCGAAAAACGCGGGGGCGGGGACTGGGTCAGGGGAGAGGGGTGCGGGTTGCGGGTCGGGTGCGGGTGGACCCGACCTGACCCGCTAGGCGGGTGGGCCGGTTCGAGAGTTTGGGCCGGGCTCGCGGGCTGGGCCGGTTGATTAATTTAAATAAATAAGTAAATAAATAAATAAATAAATAAATAAATAATAATCAATTAATTAAGTAATTAAATAAATAAATGTTTTTAGGTAATTAAAAATAGGTCCGGGGTCCAATAAATTCCAGAAAAATTATCCTAAGTCCAATTTTCTATTTTACACCCAAAAATATTATTTCCATGGTATTTTAAGATTATTTATTAACAATAAAAAAATTATTTAATAATTAGAACCCTGATTTTAATTACAAAAAATTCCCAGAAAATTCCAGAAAATTGTGAAAAATCCAAGTTCAATATTTTTTGAAAATTCAGGGGGTTTACAATTCATTAAGTCCATAAAGATAGCTGAAGCATTGGTCAACCCAAATGGCATGACCAAAAACTCATAGTGTCCATATCTTGTCCTGAATGTGGTCTTCGGAATGTCCTGCTTCCGTACCTTCACCTGGTGATATCTTGATCTCAAATATATCTTTGAGACCTTGGCTCCACTAAGCTGATCAAATAAGTCATCAATGCGTGGCAATGGGTATTTATTCTTCACAGTTACTGCATTCAAGGCTCTGTAGTCAATGCACATACCCACTGACCCATTCTTCTTTGGTACAAACAATACTGGTGCTCCCCAGGATGATGCACTCGGTCGGATGAAACCTTTCTCTTCTAGTTCTCTCAACCGTGCCTTCAGCTCATCCATCTCCTTCTTCGCCAATCTGTAAACATGCGATGCTATGGGTGCTGCTCCTGGTGTCATTTCAATCAAAAATTCTATGTCTCTGTCTGGGGGTAGACCTGGCAATTACTCTAGAAAGACGTCTTGAAATTATGAAATAATGGGGTGATAAATAACATCGTCCATTGCGAGCTAAACACCATCAATGGCTTATATGGATCCTCGTGCAAACTCAAGTTCCGACTGGCCTGGTACCTTAAAAAGAATGCTTCCTCCAAGACAATCGAAGAAAGTATGGTACTTGCTTAGCCAGTCCATTCCAAGAACAATATCAAAAGTTGGCATAGGAAGGACTAAGAGTCGGACACTCATCTCTCTGTCACGAATTACTACAGGATACGATCTACAAATTCGACTAACAGGTACAACTCCTCCTCCGGTGAAAATTCTAACACAACTAGGTAAAGGTGTAGTGAAAATATTGTATTTGGCAATAAAACTAGAAGATATGAACGAGTGGGTGGCTTCCGTATCAAATAATGTCAAAGCAGAAAAAGTAAAAGCAAGAGTAATACCTGCTATCACATCAATCTCCTGATTCATGTCATCCACTTCTAGTGTAAAAGCTTGCCCATTCCTCTGTGGTTGTCCCTGTCTAGCCCTCGCGAATTGATCCTCCTGTGTAGGTAGCGGTGGTCCTCGCTGAAATCCTTCTGCTGCTGGAGGTCGAGGTGCTCCTGGTCTAATCATCTGCTGAGCTGGCTTCGATGCTGGGAGTGCTAGCCTCTGTACTGGTGGTGGAAGCATCAATGTCGGCTGTATTGGACAGTCTCTCGCCAAATACTATCCGAAACCACACCTCATACATTGTCCTAAGCGAACCCGACAGTGTCTCATAATATGTTCGCGTCTCCCACAATGATTATATTGGGGCTTCTCTGGAATCTGGTACGGTCCCGCTCTGTGCTGATACTGTTGTTGCTGTGCCAAAGGACGTCTGATAGTCCCTTCTTGTTGTGTCCTTGCTGGTCCTTGTTGTATCCTTGCTGTTCCTTATTGTATCCTCAGTTGACCTCCTTTTCCTCTGCTGATGGTCTCTTGTAGTCTAGCCTCTGTCAGTAATTCGGCATAAGAGATCCGGGACTGTGAGCTAGTGTAGTGTTGGAGCTCCTGAGTCAGTCCACGATAAAACCTCTTAGCCTTGGCCAAGTCATCTGGTATCAGGGCAGCATCATATTTACTAAGGCGACTAAACTCGGCATCATACTCGTCAACTGTCTTATTTCCCTGCTCCAGATGAAGAAACTGATCGTACAATACATCCCTTACAGTGTACGAAAAGTACTTCCTCTCAAAGCACTCCAAGAATTGCTCCTATGTCTGATATGTACCCAACTGGCGCTCCATTAATTCCCACCAGTGATGAGCATTACCATCTAGTAGTATCCTTACGCCTGTCATCCATAGATCGGTAGGTAGTTGTGATGCTTCTAATAACTTCTAAGTGTGGATAATCTAGTTGGTAGTCTCCTCTGGGCTCTCACTGCCTTTGTACGGCTTGGGACCCATCTGAATAAAGTTTTTTACTGAACCAACTCTAGCTCGAGGTACTGGAACTAGTGCTTGAGCTGGTACAGTAGCCTGTGCAACCATTCTCTCAAGTGCTGCTAGAAATTCTTGCCTCTGCTCTGCTGCTTGCTGCCTCTGCTCTACAGCTAGTGTGGCTGCCTATTGTCTCTGTTCCTGCATTATCATCTGGAAGAATTGGAATAGCTGTGTTTGGCCATCCTGCGGTATCGATGAAGCTGAAAGGGTCCCATTAGGTGAAGCTGAAGGATTAGATGGAACTGGATTGTGAGTCTGTCCTCCAGTTCTGGAAGTCTAGGAATCGTCGAGGCCTCTCCTTGTGTTTGGCCGTTGACTCCTGAAGGTGTGTCGCCATTGGCGGCAGTACATCTATTATGCATATCCATATATCTGCAGGTGGTGGATGAAACGATTAGAAGAAGTACAGGAATCAAACATGATACAAGCATTAAATAGGATAGTTGAAAGGAAGGATGAGTTTTAGTCAAGCGTGGATGAGATCCTTATACTCTATTCCTATACGCAGGCTTGTTTGGTACAGTAACGTAACCAAGAATATATTCTCGACCTGCATGGGCCACCACTAAAAACATATCATGTCCCAGTCCTAAAATACGTAGGACTAGGAATACGTAACACGCCAGCCGTATATATACGAACTCTAATATATGGAAACCATATACACAAGTATGCTGTACATGAATATCCAATCCACCAGTGGTAATATACTGTCAACATGTCACACGCAATCTATATCTCATCCACAGCACAAATAAATAAATAAATGGGAAATAAATAACTGAATATCAAATAGGAAGTCTCAAGGTATGATAGTCGGATGGAAACAAATCTACTGCAAATCGACTATACTAAAACTACTAAAGAGAGAAGAGAATCAACTCTAATATAAGATAAATGTCTATGAAAGAAATAGCAACTAAAATCTCTAACAGCTGCCACAAATCAAAGATACTCCGAAGATAAGACCTCCTCAGTCTGATAAGAAGCGTCAGGTCCAGGTCCATACTTCTGTGGATACTCCTGCCCATCTATATTTGGAAAGGTACCAGGTCCTCAGAAGGACGTAACAAGATACATATAAATATGCTAATAAAGTACTGAAAATAAATATCCAATAGGGTCGCCTAACCGTCTAAGTGAATGCAGTTTGAGAACAACTTTCCAACACGTGGGCTATCTGGCCATAAATGGGATTGGCGTAACTCTCTCGGAGAATTAGGGGCCTACAAAGCATGTCGTCTTTTGAACGACAGAGGCTGCCTGTAATATATGGGGTCATCACCGCCCGTCGCTACGGCGGAGCGTCCGGGTGAACAAAAAAAAAGTGCAAAGGAGCCCAAACGCCTTACTTGTTATTCTTCCCACCCCATGCTCTAAGCATGTCATATCCATGACACGATAATACCTCTAATAACTACCAGGTCTACTAGCATGCAAAGTTTCTATCGGCAGTTATCCCTATCCGTCGTACGTCCTATACGTACCAGTGGCCAGCCGAATACGCAAGTCCGTGTCCTATATGTGACTCACACTCGTGTAAGAATAGTGTCATGGATAATAAAATATAAGAATGCCTCATGATAATGGGGTAGTCTCATAAAGTAGGTCAAATGCATATACATAATAAAAACAGATCATGACGACACCGTCGTTGCACCCAAGTTTCCTCGGACGCGCAGTTTATATAACAGTTTAAAATATATGAACTAAAACAAGCAGAAAGAAGACATGCATGCATCATATGAAATATAAATAACAGTACAATGGCAAGGTATACTTGCCTGGCAAGCAATCTGTATAGAGTAATCGTCCAGATGTCAAGGACACGGGATCAGAAACTACGACCTCCGAACAAACGTCTCTGGATGCTGAAATAAATATCACCAACATTTCCAGAATCAGCGAGATAGATAGAAATCACTACCCTTTCGTCCAATTTGGACACAGGAACAAAGCGGTAATTTTTGGTCAAAATGGGGTCCACATATGGGCCACTTTGAACCAAAAAGTGTGCCAAGGGTAAATGTCTCTAAATGGGACAAATTATAGGTCAAACAAACTCTAAAGGTCAGTACAAACTCATTGATATATCCAATTTTGGATTCCGGTGAGCCGAACATAATTTTGTCCGAAAAATCAATCGTAGGGCCCGCAAATAGGCGGTTTGGTCAACTATCTCAGAATTGCGTAAAAATTGGGTCACAGGACCAGCGGGATACCATGAGTCAAGTGGCACAAGTTTCATCATATTCTGACGGGCGTACACTAAATGGCGCAGGATTTTACAAAAATTATGATACGGGGAATTTTTACGGATACAGGCTGATTCCGATGCGCACACGCGTCCAAATCAGTTTTTGTGAAAGTCTACACGTCTGGGTATACCATACGCGTCTTTCGGTGCACTTGGTATGTGACGGGGCGGTCCCGTTTGTCGGGGCGCGCTTCGTATCACAATTTCTAAAAGTTAAAAAAGTTAATTTTTATGATTTTCAATCTGATTAATTTCTACATACAGCAATAAATAAAATATTGTATTTGACAGAAATTAATCTCGGTTAGGTGGTCTTCGCATAGCAAGAAGAAAAACTAAATTCGGATCTCTGTGATGGAAGATACGAGGCCTTAAACATGGGTGGTCACTGCAGTTTTTTGCAATCTAAAAGTTATCATTTTTTGCCAACTTTTGCTCAGTTTTTTTGCCTAGGGTTATGCGCTATTCGAGATAAACTAGTGCACAGATATGGAAGAGGGATAGGTCGTGAACATACCGATGAAGATGGGGTCGAGTTTGGTCGAGCGATGGTACAGAAAATGAGACACGAACAGGGCTTCGTTGTTGACTTTACTGTCGTGGTGCGGGGTCTCGGACGTGGTGGTCGCGGCGGCGGTGCTCCGGCGGCTCTGGGATGGAGGCGGCGGTCTTAGGAGATGAAGAAAAGATTAGGTTTAGGGTTTAATAAAAGATGGGGTGGGGGGGTTTGGTGATGACGGTGGCGGCGGAGGCAGAGACCGGAGCAGCGGGGGAGGGGGTTTGGTGATGGCGGTGGCGGTGAAGATCCGCCAGGGGGGGGGGGTTTATAGGGAGGTGGAGCGGGGTTGAGGGCCGAGGGGGGGAGATCCCGGGTAGAGGCGGGGCGGTAATGGCGGGGGATTGCGCCGGCGGAGGCGGAGTCGTGGCCGGAAAACGTGGGGGCGGGGGATTGTGGGGAACGGGGGTGAGGGTTTAGATATCGGGTCGGGTCGGGTCGGGTCGGGTAGGACACGACCCATTAGGTTAGGGTTTGGGTCAGCTGGGTTGGTCCGATCCGGTTTAGTTGGGCCGGGTTCAGTCCGGTTCAGTCTGGTTTAGTTAAACCAAGGGTTTTTAGCTATTTAAAAATAGTTTTTGAGTCCAATAAATTCCAAAAAAATTATACAACATCCAATAATTAACAATACACCACAAAATATAATTTTTGTAATATTTAATAATTATTTTAATACATAAAAATATTAATCCCTGAAGAAAAATTATAATAATTAACTAAAAATTATCGAAAAATCCAGAAAAATTCTTTTTTTTTTAAATTTAAAAAAATACAGGGTGTTACAATCTTCCCACCTTAAAAGAATTGTGTCCTCGCAATTAAGAAAGTAAAATATAACCGGTCAGAAGAGATAATGCGGTTGCAAAATATGTTTGAAAGCATGACATAAGAAAGAATCATGATCGAGAAAAATCGAAGGGAAAGGGGTGAGGATCAAGCAGAACACATAGGAAAAATATTTTTCTAGATAAGTAATTCAAGAGTAAAAGAATCTGGATAGAGCAAAAATCTACAGCTTGGGTATCATGTACTAACAAATTCAAAATATCAGGTTTAAGGCTAAGGAAGTGATCTAACAGGCACGTGCTAAAGCATCATTAGGAATAGATATCTATGATTAACTTAAATCTTACGCGTATTCGCTACTCCACGAGTCTGTGCGTCCTCCATCGTCATGGCATAAGCTTGTCCGTGTCCTTGCGGTGGTGCCCTCTGTTGTTGCTGGGCCTGCTGGAAGAGTACTGCCTGGAGTATCAAAGGTGGCCTCGGCTGATACCCTCCTGGAGCTGGTGAGACTTCTCGGTTAATCATCGGTGTTTCTCTTCGATGCAGCGTGTAATCTTTGGCTAAATATTGGCCGGATCCGCAAATCAAGCATAATCTTATTTTGCCTTTGCACTCGCTCTCATAAGGGCCTCGCTTGCCACAATATTGACATGTATGCAGGAATAAGGCTCTTGGTGCTGCTCTCTGTGGTGGTTTTCTCTGGGGTCTCTTTGCAGGTCTTTCCTGTTGTGCTTGGTCTGGTGCTAATGCATGCGGCCGCTTCTGACTGACTCTTTCTTGGTGACGTGTTCCATGCGTCGGGCTGCAGCAATGACTTTCGTGTCTAAAGTAGTTGCAACGTAGCTGATTAATTTCTGTAGCTCAAAGCTAAGTCCGTCAAAGAACTTCGCTTGGCTTTGGTGGGCTTCTTGATGAACCTTC
This sequence comes from Iris macrosiphon, assembly GCA_036927795.1. Lineage (NCBI taxonomy): Eukaryota > Viridiplantae > Streptophyta > Magnoliopsida > Asparagales > Iridaceae > Iris > Iris macrosiphon. The sequence continues at coordinate 161,063,943 of JAYESA010000008.1, read as the reverse complement.
TGTTGAGCTTGCATCATTGCGTAGAACATTTGAAACATCTGCTGTCCGTCCATAAGCTGTCCTGGTGGAAAAGTAGGCATCGGGAGTAAACGGTATCGATGGTAGAATATCATCTTGTTGGATTCTCGAGGCATGCTGATTTGCTTGACTGCATTGTTGAGCTGATTGACCTCCTCTTACTGGTGTCGCTCCCTCGTCGTAGGTGACAACTGTAACTTGTGGTATTCTCGCAGGAGTTTCGTCGCATGCTTGTGAATCCATTACTCTGCATCCAAAATAAACTATAAGAAGCATATAGAAGAATCAATGCAGGATGCAAGTCAATAAATTATTTTGAAGTCGATATAGAGGTCAAGAACGAATCAATCAAGTGGATGAGATCCTATAACTTATCCTATCCTTGTCGCAGACTTGCTCAGTTCCTTAGTTAAAATCGAAACAATTTAGTCGTAGACCTACATGGGCCACCACAAAAACTATGTCACGCCCCAGTCCTAAAATATCGAGGGACTAGACACATGGCAATGGCCAGCAGCACACACCGATGGGCAAACCCAATTTAATGGACCCATCAGGGTGTACTTAAGCTGTAAAACAACAATAAGGGTAATGGTACTAATCTCATCCACAAAAATAAATACAATCAATATCAGAATATAAAGCAATATCAAGTCTCAATAAAACATAACTCGGGGAACAATCCGATAATGAGTTTGATACAACAACTCAATAGACAGGAAATAAAGAGTCTAACAATAGAAATAACTGAGTATAATAACCAGATACTCAGGATAAATCCTCGGCGATCACCTCATCCTCGGGTTCTGGTACTGTTCCAACGTCTGCTCCTATCCCGTACACCTCGGGGTAGATCTCCTCTGCTAAACCTGGGGACATAATCCGGATCCAGGTCCTCAGGGGACATAGCAAGGTACAAGAATAACTCAAGCCAAATAAATTCAGTGCAGTAATAAATGAAACAATAGGGTAAACTAAGTAACCAGCTATGTGATATACAAATGAGAGCATTTATCATACTCAGGCTGAAACTACCATAGGCTCTGTGTCGGGAAAACCCATAGAAGTATTTTCTCGAAGGGCCAGTAAATGTGCCAAAGCTCTGTGTCAGAGTCTAAGGCACCTTCAATAATGTAATATATATATATAATCAGCCTTTAGTATGGTAAAACTTTCCCCACCCAATGTAATCACACGTCTCATGTCCATGATACGCAAGATCATATCTAATGCAACAAGTCATATGATAGCTCTGGATATAAAAAGTCTATGTCTCGAATACTGTAACCTATACAGAATAACCATGAATGACCCAGGAAGATTCTATCTCATGAACAGTGTCAGGTGTCCTATGGTATGACATACTTGATAATGCAAGCACGAAGATATATAGGGTCTCGATATCCATCTTTAGGTGACGTTACACAACTCCGCGTACGACGTTGACACCCGAATCTTATTCGGACGTTAAGTAATGTCACACGGTCTTAGGTTGAATAGTTCTAACTCAGAATAGATCAAGATAATAATAAGCAATTTACTGTAAGTATGGCAAGGTACACTTGCCTGAGATTTGGATTCCAATAGTTGCGCTTGTAACAGCAAGATCTTCAAGTATTCCTCCGGTTGCTGAAATAAACATTACCATCATGCTCAGAAGATATTAAATAGCTAGAATTGCCTGTCCATAAGTCCAATTTGGACACAGGGACAAAAGTGACCGTTTTTGGTCAAAGTGGGGTCCATATGTGGCCCACTTCGGACCGAAAAATGTGCCAGAGACAAAGTTCTCCAAATTCATCAAACTTAGTGTATATAACTCCAAAATGATGATATGAACCCGACAGAATATCCAGAACTGGATTTCGATGAGCCGATCACAAAATCGCCCGTCACGTGGAGCCGTGGGGCCCACGATACAAAATTTTGTCAACATTCTCAGAATCGAACCAAACTTGGGTCACAGGACCAGCGTATTGCTACGAGTCCGATGTCGCAAGTTTTATTTCGATACGACGAGCGTACACGAAGTTACAACGAGTTTCAGAACAGGACCGATACGGAGTGTTGTCGACGGATACGCGTTGATTCCGGTGTGCACACACATCCAAATCAACTTTCGCAAAATCCTACACGTCCGTATCGACAACGTGCACCTTTCGGTAAAATTTGTACATGACCAAGTCATCCCGTTTAGCGGGGCGCACCCAGTTCCGAGAAAATCAAGATTTTAAATAACCAATATTTGGTCATTTTTACCCTCGAATAAATTATAAATTACAACTCAATAAAATAAACTAAAAATATGGTTTAAAACTTGGTCATATGGTCTAAATTACTGTTCAAGATAATTTTAGAAATATTTAACAAGTTGTACGCAAAACGGTTGTGAACTTGCGAGTTCGGGACCAATTTCTGAATTTTCAGAAATGGGGTTTTTTTCCTGATTTTGCATCGCGATTTATGACCGACACAGGATGCGATATCCCGAATGAGTTATGCGGGTTTCGAGGGGGTCATGCGGTCTACGTGTAGGATTCGACAGAATAAAATACGGGTCTATGTACAGAGAGATACGAGGATGGGAAGACAGGTACTTTGCTGTAGATTTTTGACAGGACGGCGCGTCGGGGCACGACGGTGTTGGCGGTGGTTACTGCGGTTGTGGCTGCTGGGGGCCATGCTCGGCGGTGGCGAGGTCGGAGTCAGCCGGAGGAGAGCTCGACGGAGACGTCGCCAGGACTGGGTCACGACGGAGGCGGAGACCGGAGCAGCGGGGGAGGGGGTTTGGTGATGGCGGTGGCGGTGAAGATCCGCGGGGGGGGGGGTGATTTATAGGGAGGTGGAGCGGGGTTGAGGGCCGAGCAGGGGGGGTAGATCGTGGGCAGAGGCGGGGCGGTGATGGCGGGGTGGTTGCGCCGGTGGAGGCAGAGTCGTGGCCGGGAAACGCGGGGACTGGGGATGGTGGGGAACGGCGGTGAGGGTTTAGATATCGGGTCGGGTCGGGTCGGGTTAGGTAGGACCCGACCCATTAGGTTAGGGTTTGGGTCAGCTGGGTTGGTCCGGTCCGGTTTAGTTGGGCCGGGTTCAGTCCGGTTCAATTAAACCAAGAGTTTTTAGCTATTTAAAAATAGTTTTTGAGTCCAATAAATTCCAGAAAAATTACACAACATCTAATAACTAATAATACACCAAAAATATAATTTTTATAATATTTTAATAATTAGTTTAATACATAAAAATATTGATCCCTGAAGGACATTTATAATAATTAATTAAAATTACCGAAAAATCTAGAAATTTTTTTTTTAATTTTTTTTAAAAAGACAGGATGTTACACGGTGTAGGCTTGGTGTCAGTCTTGGGCCCTTTAATTGGTTCGACAAAACGGTTGAGTTTGTGTCCCCAAATCGATGGCAACGACATATGTACGCGACATAGGATTAAAAAATTAATTTTCTGACTGAAAAGTTGTGCAATTAAATTAGAGCACAAAGGAGGGTGTTTGTGAGTAACAGAAATATCCAGCGCCTAGGTTGGCTTGTCAGGTCAAGAGTGCAATAATTTATTAAAAATTAAAGGCTATTGTTGGGCTCCAATTATTGTAGCAACGGTAAAGTGCACCAAGGGTTTAAATTAAAGAACCAGTCAACGCAACCTAATTTCTAAACCTTGAACAACCTGATGCCAAACCAAAATTTCTAACCATATCTAGTCTACCTAAAATAAAATTTGAGGGAGTTTACACCTTCTAGTCCACCACCACAAAGGGGTTTAGAAACCACACTCCTACCTCAAGGCCAAGCTCCTAGCTCCAAAGAGAAAGAGAGAGAGAAAATATCACCCTCACTTTTTCAATTAGGGATAATTTAGTAATTTTGCGTTGTTATTTTATTTTTATAGATCATAATATTAATTAGAGTGTTATAAATAATTATTTGTGATTTATATTATTTATTATAGCTACTGGGCTAGCCTATTAAATAGACTTGACAACTTGTGGACCCAATAAGACTTGTCATAACAACTTGTGAGCCCAACATGGACTAGGCCCATTAGACCCATTTTTTCTAATTAATTAGGACGATTAGACTAATTTACATTACTGTAAAAATTTTCCAAAATAGCCTCCCAAATTATTTCCCCATAATTTATCATGTAGGGGCAAACTAGACAATTGGAGGTGACTTGAGGAAGAGGGAAAGGGCCGACCATTTTAAGAGGGGTCTCTTCTCTCTCTCTCTTCTTTATTTGCATTCATTTTAGATTCTCAAATTCATAGATCCACAATTCTCTCTTTCCTCCATCAAATCACCATCAACTCATTTGCATTCTCCCTCATTTTTATTCCTCAAGGAGCTTTGGAGATTGGAGTAGCAAGGAGCACAAGGAGAAAGAATTTTGGTGGAGAGATCGTGTCCGGATCGTGTCCATTGTGCTTTTCATTGGGAATCCATCTCTCAATTGGTAAATTCTAAATTCTTCTTCATTGTAGGTTCCAAATCATGCATTTCACTCTTAGGAATACCCCAATGGCATATGCCTATCTATAGAATAAGTTCTAGACCTAATTGTTAGGAATTAACATTTCTACATAGGTTTGTATATGCAATTTGGGAGAATTATGAGATTGACACATCAATTGTGTGTCATAAGACCAATTAGATCTAATTAGACTTAGATCGAGATTGTGGTATTAGATACGTGTACAAAAATGGATACGAGTAGGCTGTATCATGATACAGTATGATAAGGGGCCCAATTTGGATGATTTGTGTAATTTTTCTTTAATTTTCTATTATAAATAGTGGCATTAGTTATTATTAGATGTAATTGAGATGTATATATGATTATTATAGAGTATTAGGGATTTTGACAGTTCAATTGGATGAGTATCATGGGTATCCTAATTGTGCACCTTAAGTGTTTGGGGTATTGAATAATAGAGTATTAATTGTGATATATAGATAAGTGTATTTATATAATTGTATTAGTTAAAGTATACAAAAATCTATATTTATTCAATTGTGTTAGGTGTGTGTATTAATAAGTGATGGTGAAGTGTTGAGTGACTATGAACATTAGTGCGTATGTGCTGGTATACTAATGTTAGAGTGTGGTGTGTAACTGTGTGATATATATATGTTGTTAGTTATATATGTGTGGGTATAATCGGTGAGTAGTATGTGCAGTGAGAGATACCTATGTATCAGAGTGTTCCTGTAAACTTGTGGTGTGAGCAGTGAGAGAAAGGAGGGACTATGTACACTGATCTAAGCAGTGCTCGAGTAACAAGACCAGCAGCAAGTGAAGGGGGGTGAGTTACCTGTGATGTAGTTGAGCCACCACAACAGCAAGGGGAGAAGGGAATTATATTGTAGGAGTAACAACATGGCAGCTCTTAGTGTGGAGTTGAGTTGTTAGGTAGATGTTACTTACTTAAGTGTATTCAGATCTGCATCAGGTACTTAGCAAGCAGTGCTTGCTGCTCGAGTGCAATGAGTGGTGAAGTCCTCTGTTGTAGTTATGAAAATTGATCTAATCACTACAATAATGTAGTATCAGTATCATACTATCAAGATGATGTGCATGCAGTTGGGAGGTACCTTGGTGCAGGCACCTGGGAGTGTAGGGAAGTGAGGGTATCTCAATGAGAAGGGGGTATGTCTGTGTATTGAGTTGGCTCAATTGCAGTATAGATGTAGGTCTGGTGGAAACTATTGTTTTGCTGTATAGGATAAGGGGATGTTCAGTCCATGAACTTTTAGTTAAAAGTATCAGTCCTATTGGGGAGAGCAACTAATATCAGAGTGATCAGGTGTGAGGCAAACAATAACAACAACTGGAGCAATGGACAGTATGAGGAATACCTGGACTGATATTCTGGTATCAGAGGATCACTGATACGTGGACACTAAGTGAGTGGTATGTAGCAGTTGACAGAGTACCAAAGTGTAAGGGTTTTCCTGTGTGTAGTTAAATGGGGAATTGGGTTGTTAGATAGTATGAAGTATAGAGATGTTAGTTATCAACATTTAGTTGTGTAAGTATTAGTTAGATATCAGTTACTAATGGGATATCAGTTGTGGTTATTAGATGAGTTAGTATATATATATATATATATATATATATAGTGTATAGTATGAGCTTAATAAATACACTACTTAGTATTACTAACTAACTAACTAACTAACTAACTAACTTATATATATATATATATATATATATATATATATATATATATATATATATATAAGTACTCATAGCATTAGCTAGTATAGAAATAATTAAGGTAATTACTTAGAAACTCAACCAAGACCTAGTATTGCTAGTACAAGCTAGTATTGGCTAGTTAATGACCAATTTAGACCAATTAACTTAGTATGGACTTAGTTAGCTAGAAATGGACTTAGAAAAGCATGTTTTAGATCATGTTAGCATTTATTCATCCATTACACCCATTTAACTTGATATTTCCTAAATAAGAGTGTGTGACACCAGCTTGGGCATCGGGAGACACACTTTGCCGCCCACATCCGGCGGGTCTTCTTTGGCTTTGCTTGCCTCGGAGAAGAACTCGCATCGTCTCCGAAGAGCATGTCCTCGAATACTTGCTGGTCGAAGTGGACCACCAGCATCTTTTGTGTCGAGCCTAGCTTGGCCACATCGGATTGCGTAATCGCCTTCTTAACAGAGGAGAATGAAGTCCCCAGCAGAGTCGCCACCGTGTTTGCCATTTTATATCAAAACGAGAACTGGATCTGATTGAACAAACTAAGAAAGTACAAAGAAGAGTCCTAGAAAATAATCTAAGTACAAATTTATTTTCTGGAGGGTGACGATGGTGGGTTAGGAGTGTAGCAACTCTCTTTACTCCGTGGACGATCTGGTGTGAAAGCTTTTCTCTCTCCCTTGAGTGTTGATTCCCGGATAGTTAGCCAGCCTTTTGCATAGGGGTAATTGTCACGCCTTAGTCCCAAAATACGTAGGACTAGAAATACGTAAGCATGCCAACCGTATGTATATGGATACCATAATACACATTTACGCTGTATTATGAACAATAATTCACAAGTGGTATATAATTATCACAGGGCATAACTAAATCTCATCCACAGAATCATAAATAAATAAATAATCCAATATGTCAATAACCCAAATATGAACTAGTCGAGGAGAACTAATAGTTGGATAGAGATAAATCTACTACCAAACTAGAATATAAGAGAAATAAAATAAGTATATCATCTAATGATCAGAGAGGCTCGAAGAGAATACCTCCTCAAAAGAGAATGAAGTAGCAAGTCCTGATCCGTGCTCCTGCGAATAGTCATGATCGTCTACACCTGGCAAGGGACCAGATCCTCAGAGGAACGTAGCAAGATACAAAAGTACATGCCATAAAATACTGAAAAATAAATATCCAATGGGTCGCCTAACCATCTATGTGAATGCATTTTGAGAACAACTTTCCAAAAAGTGGGCTATCTTGCCAAAATGGGATTGGCATAATTCTATTGGAGATTCAGGGGCCTAAAAATCATGTCGTCTTTTGAACGCCAGAGACCGACTGATAATAATAATATATATAGTGGTCATCATGACCGCGCATCTTCGGCGGAGCGTACGAGTTACACAAAGAAAGTGCAAAGGAGCCCAAACGTCTTACTTGTTGTTTTTCCTGCCCCATGCTCTAAGCATGTCATATCTATGACACAATGATACCTCTAATAACTGTCAATTCTTCTAGCATGCAATTTCTATCAGCAGTTATTCCCTATCACACGTCCCATACGTACAGGAGGTCAGCCTGTCACGCAAGTCCGTGTCCTACATGAGACTCACACTCGTGTAATAGATGTGTCACGGCCAATGAAACCTAATAATGCTTCCAAATTATGTGGTGGTCTCGTAAAACTAGGTCGATATGCACAATATATAATAAGGAAACAGAATACGACGCCACCGTCGTTGCACCCAAGTTATTCTTGGACGCGCAGTTTATATAGCAGTTAAAATATATGAACTAAATGATAGAAATAAAATACATGCATCGTATAGAATGTAAATTACAGTACAATGGCAAGATATACTTTTTTGGCATGCAATCTGAGTAGTGTAACGTCCAGGTGTCAAGCACAATAAATCAGAAACTATGGCCTCCGAATGAACGTCTTCGGATGCTGAAATAAACATCACCAACATTCCCAGAATAAGTGAGATAGCTAGAAAATACTATCCTTTCGTCCAATTTGGACACAGGGACAAAACGGTAATTTCGGGTCAAAGCGGGTCCACATGTGGGCCACTTTGCACCGAAAAGTGTGTCAGAGGTAAAGGTCTTTAAATGGGATAAATTATAGGGCAAACAAATTCTAAATATCAATACGAACTCAACGTTATGTCCAATTTTGGATTCCGGTGAGCCGAACACAAATTCGCCCTAAAAGTCAACCGTGGGGCTCACAAATAGGCGGCTTGGTCAACTATTTCAGAATCGCGTGAAACTTGGTTTTCAGGACCAGCATGATACCACGAATCCAATGGCCCAAGTTTTGTCGTATTCTGACAAGCGTACACAAAATGACGTGGTATTTTACAAAAGTTACGATATGAAAACTTTTTACGGATACGGGTTGATTCCGACGCGCACACACGTCCGAATCAACTTACGTGAAAGTCCACACGTCAGGATATACCATATGCACCTTTTGATGCAATTGGTATGCGATGAAACAGTCCCGTTTGGCGGGGTGCGCTCCGTATCACAATTCTAAAGTTTTAAAAATAAGTTTTTCATAATTTTTAACCCAATTTATCTCTGAATTTAACACAAAATAAAATAAACTAATTAACAGGGAATGATCTCGGTTATATAGACTTCACGTAGCAAAAAGTAGATCTAAATATGGAGGTCTATGGTGGGAGATAACAGCCTCTAAACATAGGTGGTCGAAACAGTTTATAGCAGTTTAAACATGTAATTTTTCTTCAACTTGGCCTCGATTTCTACCTAGTGTTAAACGTTGTTCGATGGAAACTAATTAACATAGTTGAGAGGGGTATAGGTCATGATCATACCGACGAAGACGGTTCAAAAATTGGTCGGGAGATGAGGCAGAAACCATCGCGTGAAGTAGGGTACGTCGCTGCTCGAATCTGTCGCGGACTGCTCGCGATCGCGCGGGTGTGGCCGGCGGCGCTAGGTTCCGGGCGGTGCTTCGATGGCTGTGCGGTGGGCGGAAGTCGGGGTCGACGTCGTGGAGGTGGGGAAATCAGCGGCTAGGGTTAGGATTTTGGATATATATATATATATATATATATAGGCGAAGATGTGAGCGGGGATAGGTTACTTCCGCGGGTTCTGTTCGTAGGGTGAGCTCCTGTGGGGTTGTGGGTAGCTAACTTGCGGCTGGGCTTGGGTTTAAGGCTTAGGGGTTTGAATGTGGGGTGATTAGGAATTAAGGATTAGACTTAAGGGCTTTGTTTAAGGCTTTAGGAAATAGGCTTAGGGGTTTGCTTTAGGTTTAAGGGTTTTGTTACAATGTTTTATTTTAATTTTTTATACTTGCTTTCTTTTTCTTTTCTTTATCTTTTCTTTTCCTTTTTCTTCTTATTTCTATTATTATTATTATTGTTGTTATTATCATTATTATTATTATTACTACTATTACTATCATTATTATTATTAATAACTATATATATATATTAACATATATATATATATATATATTTACATATATAGATGATGTTAAAAATCTCAAAAATAATAGTTGCACACAAAATAAATTCTAGAAAATTTACTAAAGCCTTAATAAAATGCTACACTCAAAACATTTTATGAAATATTTTATAATTAATAATTAGATATTTATCTAGTTATAAATCAAATAATTATATTATCAAATAAACTAAGTAAATAATTAAATGGTTATCCACAAAATAGGTTAATAGTAAATAATATGTAAATCTTACAAAAAGAGAATTTGCCTAATCTGGCATGGAGAATTATAAGAAGCTAATTGTAGAAAAGTTAGGATAGAAAAATAACCACAATTGAATTATATATATAAATTTTTAAATATTTAACACATAATCTATGGTCGTTACACTAATGTCCTACTACTACCAAGGGATCGAATTCTCGTGCCACAAAAAGATTTTACAGGTAGAGTCTCCTGTGTAGGCTACTTCCTATGAAGGGAGATACAGATTTTGGGACTATCCTATATTATTAGTGTCCAAACTATGGTGAAGTGTCCTAATAAAATCATTGAGTTTTATTTGATAAAAAAAAATCTAAAATAATACAAGAAATACAAAATACACACAAGATACCTATTTTTGGGTGAGGGAGTTTACAATAATACCTTTTTATTTGTAGTCGTTTTGTGGCCGCATGGATTTTGGGCCGCATGGATGGCGGGGTTAGCCACGTGTCCCTTCTCAACGGAAGGGTGCTTGTAAACACCCTATTTTTTTCAGAATAATTTTTAATATATTTTCGATATTTTCTGGAAGATGAACCAAGGTAATTGGGAGTTAAGGATTTTTAAATACAGTTTATTGGTGTTAAAATATGATAGAAATAACATTTTATGGTGTAAAATGGAAAACCGGACATGTGGTATTTTTCGGTGAATTTATTGGATTCCGAAAACCCGTTTAAAGCCCTAAAAACTATTTATAAAGTAAAACGAATTAAACCAAACCCAAACTTGAACCAAACCGGGTCGGATTGGGTCTGCCCAACCCGAGATCCACTCAACCCGAACCCTAAATCCCCAAACCGGGTCGGAAACACTGTTCCGACCCGGCGGCGCCGTATAAAGCCCCCTCGGGATCCGTGTAGCCCTAATCACCCCCGCCGCCTTCTTCACCTCTGCCGCCGAGACCCTCATCTCAACCCCTCGCCGCCCGTCTCAGCCGATCAACCCCACCCTCCACCGCCGCTCGACGCCGAGTCCGCCCAGCCCTGCACCCTTGACCCCGACGCCTCCCACCGCTGTCGCCCAGCGACCCGCGGTCGTCGACCCAACCCCGCCGACCTCACTGCTCCGCCGACACAGCGATATCCGCCGACTGACCGAGCCCCGCTCCGGCCAGCGCAAGCCCCGACCCTCGGTGCAGTGACCCAAGCACAGTCGGCTGTGCAACCTCCTCCAGGCCGACCCCGCACCCCGACCGGCCGACGTTCCCCTCCGCTTAGGCCGACGAGCCGACTCTGCTCCGCCCGGCGAGCCGCCCCTCGCCGACCAGAGCAGCTACCCTCCGACAGTTCTCCGGTCGTACCCCAAACCCTAGTCTGGACGCCAGGACACAGCAACTCGGTCCCAGGACACGAAGTTGACTCTCGGACACGTGGAATTCAGCGTTCACGAAACCCTGTTCAGGTATCGTTTTCTCTCGCCTCGTAACTCCGTTTTTGTTTCCGTTAGTTTCTACACGTAGACTGTATAACCCTCTCGGTGCCCGTGCAACCCGCTCGGTATCGCATCCTGTGGTGATCGCACACCGCGATCAAAAAACAGAAAAAATTACGCCCTGTTTCACCCCGGAACTGAGTGCGCTCCGCCAAACGGGATGGCTTGGTCACACGCGGTCTATACCAAAACGTGCACGACGTTGATACGGTCGTGTAGGATTTCGCAGAAGTCGATTCGGATGTGCGTGCACCCCGAAATCAACGCGTATCCGCCGACAACGCCCCGTATCCGTCCTTTCTGGAATATGCTGTAACTTTGTGTACACACGTCAGATCGAGACGAAACTTACGCCATCGGACTCGTAGCAATACGCTGGTCCTGTGACCCAAGTTTGGTTCGATTCTGAGAACGTTGACAAAATTGCGTATCGTGGGCCCCACAGGCTCTACTTGACGGGCGATTTTGTGATCGGCTTATCGGAATCCAATTCTGGAAGTTTCGTTGGGTTTGTATCATCGTTCCTGACTTGTAGACACTGAGTTTAAGGAATTTGGAGACCTTTGACCCTGACACGCTTTTCGGTGCAAAGTGGGCCACATGGGGATCCCGCTTTGGCCCGGAAATGACCTTTTTATCCCTGTGTCCAAATTGGACGTAAGGACAGGCATTTCTAGCTATTTGACATCTTCTGAGATGGTTGGTGATGTTTATTACAGCTTTTGGAGGAGTACCCACAGGATCCACTGATACCAGGACGACTGTTGATATTCAAACATCAGGCAAGTGTACCTTGCCAAACTCTGCAGTATTGTTATATATTTTTCTTACTTTATTTATATTGTTGTGCATACTCAACCTAGGACCGTGTGACATACTTAGCGTCCGATTATTAGTCGGGTGCCAATACTGTACGCAGTGTTGGGTACTGTCATTTAGAGATGGACATTCGTGACACTTTATATTCTCGTACTTGTCTTATCAAGTACCATACGACCCAGGACACTTGACACTGTTCATGAGATAGGATATTCCCGAGATATTCGTGGTGATTCTGTATAGGATACAGGACTTGACAGAGATACTATATTCATAGATACATATGACTTGTTGCATTAGTGATGATCCCGCTTGACATGGACATGAGACGTTATGGTCATGATATGCGTGGTTACATGGGGTGGGGAGAGACACACAGGCTACAGGCTCTTTTCTATATATATCTACTACTATTGTGAGGCCGTAGACTCTCGTAGCAGAGCTAAGCACATTACGTGTTTATTTCCACTACCGGCTCCCCGACACAGAGCTTGTAGTGGCACAGCCTGAGTACTCGTGCTGCTCTCACTTGCATTTTCACTTAGATGGTTACTTATTTGCCCTATTTATTTCATTATCTACTGCACTGCATTTATTTTGGCATGAGCTTTCTTGTACCTTACTTTGTCCCCTGAGGACCTGGATCCGGATTATGTCCCCAGGATTTGAGGACGAGATCTATCCCGAGGTATACGAGACCGGAGCAGGAGCTGATCCAGGAGCTGTACCGCCATCCGAGGACGAGGTGTTAGCCGAAGACTTCTCCTGAGCATCCATGTTTCTTGCTCAGTATTTATTTATTTATTTATTTCAGTCATTTATTTCTGGTCTGTTGAACCATTGTATCAGATTATTTATCGGGTTGTTCCCCGAAGCACTTTGTGAGACTAGCTGATGATTTACATTCCTTATTTATTCTGTGGATCATATTTTATATCTTGTATGGATGAGATTAGTTGTGCCATGTTGTCGTAGACTTGTTTTACAGCTTAAGTATGCCCTGATGGATCCATTAAATTGGGTTGTCCATCGGTGCGTGCTGCTGGCCATTATCACGCGACCGGTCCCTCGGTATTTTGGGACTGGGACGTGACATAGTTTTTGTGGTGGCCCATGCAGGTCTACAACTAAATCGTTCGGTTTCAACTTAGGGACCGAACCAGCCTGCCCTAAGGATAGAATAAGTTATAGGATCTCATCCATTATTTAAACCATTATTGAACTCTATACCGAACTCGAAATTGTCACTTGATTTGCATCCTGTTTGATTCCTCTGAGCGTTCTTACAGTTTATCTTTTGATTGCAGAGTAATGGATCCCAGGAACGGAGACGAGATTCCTTTGGATACACCACACGACGCTGTGGTTACATATACAGACGGAGTGACCCCAGGGGATGGAGGACAAGCATCGCAGAGCGATCAGACCGGTCAGCCTAATCCAAGGTTCCGGAGAGATGACATCCCACCTCCACCACAGTTCACTCCCCAGATGCCAGTTTTTCTGCCCGGACAAGCCATGGACGGGCAACAGATGTTCCAGATGATGTATGCTATGATGCAAGCCCAGCAGCAGATTCAGCAAGAGGCCCATCGGCAGGAGGCCGAGTATCTGAGAACCAGCCTGGTATCCGCATTGGAGCAGGCAAATCCACCAACGAGGCGAATAACGACGGGATCGATCACCGATTTTTGTCATCTCAAGCCTCGCACATTTTTTGGTAAAGAAGGGCCAACAGAAGTTCATGAATGGCTCACTAACATTCAGCATCAGTTGGAAGCCGCTGAACTTCCGAGAGAGAAGTGGATGACTGCAGTCAGAATACAGTTAATTAAAAATGCACATCACTGGTGGTTAGCAGAAGAGAGAAGGCTCGGACAGGACCGAGTCACATGGGAAGAGTTCTCCAGACTCTTCCAAGAGATGTACATTCCAGCAGTTGCACGGTCAGAGCTTAGAGACAAGTTCAACCGCCTCATCCAAGGCAGTATGACAGTGGAGGAATACAACGCGAAATTTATACGCCTAAGTCGTTTCGCTCCAACATTGATCTCGACAGAGGAAGAAAAAGCTGAAAAGTTCTTTGATGGACTAAAGTTCGAGCTTCAGAGATTGATTGGCTCGGTCGCACCTACATCTTATATCGAGGTCCTTGCAGCAGCACGACGTATGGAGCGCGTCACTAGAAGGGAGTCGAATCTGAAGAGGCCAAACACATCAGCACTATCCAAGACAGCACCTGGAGATTCTGCAAAACAATTCCAGAGGAGTATACCAGAGAGAGCAGCACACAGGGCCATATCTCTTCCTACCTGTCACCACTGCGGCAAGGTAGGACACATTGAGAGAGAGTGCAGGCGTAAGTTGGGACTATGCCTACTTTGCGGATCAAACCAGCATCTATCCAGAGACTGCATTAAACATTGAGAGGGAGCACCGAGACTAGCCTTGCCTGCACCATAACCAGCTTATCCAGCAGTAGGAGCACAGCAGACAGGAGCTGGAGGAGTTAGACCACCAGCTACAGGGGCTACCAGCAGAGACCACCACTGGCACCACAAGCAGCCCTATTTCAGCAACAGCAGCAGCAGCAGAGAGGTCCAGCTCAGGGAAGAGGCCAGGCATTCACATTAGCTGTTGAGCAGGAAGCTACTGCAGGCGAGGTTATCGCAGGTACTATTTTAGTAGCTTCATTACCAGCTGTAGTATTATTTGATTCTGGAGCATCGTATTCATTTATAGCAGCTAGCTTTGTAGCCACCCATAGAGTAGCTACCGTACCCCTTCTGAAGATGAAGAGAATTCTTACGGGAGGTGGAATTATTCCGGTTAGTGACGTCTGTAGATCATGTTCTGTAGTAGTTTGTGGGAGAGAGATGGGAGCCCAATTTCTGATCTTTTCTATGCCTGACTATGATGTTGTACTTGGTATGGACTGGTTAAGTCAGTATCATGCGACTCTTGATTGTCGACTTGGAAAGGTTATATTTAGATCGCCTGGACATCCAGAATTTGAGTTTCTTCGAGGAGCAGTAGAGCAAGGAGTTCCGCCTACTCTTAGGGTACTATCTGTAGAAGGGGAGACAGGTTACCCAATAGTCATATCAGAATTTGTGGATGTATTTCCTGATGATCTTCCAGGTTTACCGCCTGATCGGGAAATAGAATTCACAATAGACTTAACTCCAGGAGCAGAGCCTATCACTTCATCAGTATATCGGCTGACACCTAAGGAGTTAGTGGAGTTGAAAGAACAGGTTGACGACCTTCTGGAGAAGGGTTTTATTCGGCCCAGTGTTTCACCTTGGGGAGCACCCATATTATTTGTGCCAAAGAAGGATGGAACAGTACGGTTATGCATTGACTACAGGGCACGGAATGCTGTGACCATCAAGAACAGGTATCCCTTACCACGTATTGATGATCTATTCGATCAGTTGAGTGGTGCAAGGGTATTCTCGAAGATTGACCTTCGATCCGGCTATCATCAGATCAAAGTAAGGAAGGAAGACATACCGAAGACAGCTTTCAGGACCAAGTATGGACATTATGAGTTCTTGGTGATGTCGTTTGGTTTAACCAATGCGCCAGCAGTGTTTATGAGTCTAATGAACAAAGTCTTCCATCAGTTCTTAGATAAGTTTGTGGTTGTGTTCATCGACGACATTCTCATATATTCCAAGAGCCATGAAGAGCACGAGGAGCATCTCAGAATCGTGTTAGAGACCTTGAGACAGGAGAAGTTATACGCCAAACTCAGTAAGTGTGAGTTCTGTATGGACAAAGTATCTTTCTTGGGACACATCATCTCAGGAGAAGGACTTTCAGTGGATCCAGAGAAAGTTGCGGCAATTGAGACTTGGCCTACCCCCACATCAGTTACAGAGGTGAGAAGTTTTCTCGGACTTGCGGGATATTACCGAAGGTTTGTAGAAAATTTCTTGAGGATTGCAGAACCGATGACGAAGCTGACACGCAAAGACCAGGAGTTTATATGGACAGAAGACTGCCAGAAGGCCTTCGAAGAATTGAAGAGAAGATTAACAACAGCACCTGTCTTGACTCTTCCTTCGGGGTCAGGAGGTTTTGTTGTTTACAGTGATGCATCAGGCAGTGGATTAGGATGTGCTTTGATGCAACATGGCAAAGTTATTGCTTATGCGTCGAGACAGTTGAAGGTCCACGAGAAGAACTACCCAACACACGATCTGGAGTTAGCAGCAGTTATATTTGCATTAAAGATTTGGAGGCATTACCTTTATGGGGAGAAAGTAGACATCTTTACAGATCACAAAAGTCTGAAGTATGTATATACTCAGAAGGAGCTTAACATGAGGCAAAGACGTTGGCTTGAATTGATGGTAGATTTTGATATAGATCTGCAGTATCATCCGGAAAAGACGAATGTTGTAGCAGACATAATGAGCAGGAAGCCTACGGCTTATTTCTTGACGATGCAGCCCGAGTTATTGAGAGATCTACATGAGCTTCAGATAGATGTTGTCTTACCAGGACAGAATGGCTTGATGGCTAATCTTGAAGTTAAGTCATCACTCGTGGAGAAGATTAAAGAGGCGTTGCCTACCGATGCTAGATTTCGAAGACTGAAAGAGAGGACAGAAGAAGGCATGCAGACAGGACTTTGCATACACGAAGACGGGACATTGAGGTTTAGAAATCGCCTGTATGTTCCAAATGGAGAATTGAGACAGGAGTTAATGACTGAAGCACATAGCTCTATATACTCTGTTCACCCAGGAGGAACCAAGATGTACCGAGACTTGAGGCAGTATTATTGGTGGCATAGAATAAAAAGGGAGATTGCAAGATTTGTGGCCAAATGCTTAGTCTGCCAGCAAGTAAAGGCCGAGCATCAGAGGACTGCAGGTATGTTACAGCCGCTTCCTATACCAAAATAGAAGTGGGAGTATATCACGATGGATTTGTCACAGGATTTTCGAGGAGCCCCAGTGGAAGAGACGCAGTATGGGTTATAGTGGATCGACTCACTAAATCGGCAAATTTCTTGCCATTTAGAGTTGGACAGTCCACAGAGGTACTAGCCGACATGTATATGCGACAAATCGTCAAATTACATAGAGTGCCGGTTAGTATTGTATCGGATCGAGATTCGAGATTTATATCTCATTTCTGGGGAAGCATGCAAGAGAGTCTGGGCACCAGACTCAAATTCAGCACGGCATACCACCCACAAACAGATGGCCAATCGGAGCGCACCATTCAGATCTTGGAGGACATGTTACGATCATGTATGCTAGACTTTGGAGGATCTTGGAAAGATTATTTGCACTTAGTGGAGTTCTCCTACAATAACAGTTATCAGGCCAGCATTCAGATGGCACCATTCGAAGCCTTATACGGAAGGAAGTGCAGATCGCCTATATGTTGGAGT
Source organism: Iris macrosiphon (assembly GCA_036927795.1). Lineage (NCBI taxonomy): Eukaryota > Viridiplantae > Streptophyta > Magnoliopsida > Asparagales > Iridaceae > Iris > Iris macrosiphon. Next base: position 161,046,270 of record JAYESA010000008.1, on the reverse strand, counting down.
GACGTTGGTGAACGTCAAATACTGGATCCAGAATTGGTAACGCAGACAGTGGAAAAGGTAAAACAGATCCAGAATCATCTTCGAGCAGCCCAAGACAGACAGAAGCATTAGACAGATACGGACAGACGTCCCCTAGAGTTTAAAGAAGGAGAGCACGTGTTCTTGAGAATTTTGCCCACTCGTGGTACTATCAGATTCGGGAGCAGAGGCAAGTTGAGCCCAAGGTATATTGGGCCATTTGATATTCTAGAGCGCGTTGGTGAGGTGGCTTATCGTCTTGCATTACCACCATCCTTAGAGGGAGTGCATGACGTATTCCACGTCTCACAGCTGCGAAGGTACGTGACCGACCCAAGACACGTAGTCGATCATTCAGAGATCGCAGTAGGCCCAAGCTTGAGATATGAAGAACAACCAGTTGGCATCCTCGACGTCAGTGAGAAGACATTGCGGGGACAGACAATCAGACTGGTTCGTGTAGAATGGAAACATCATTCTCCTGGAGAATCAACTTGGGAACGAGAAGATAGTATGCGCCAGCATTACCTCCACTTGTTCGAGGAGGCAGTTGTAAACTAAGCAACCTTGTATTTCCATAACTCTTTCTTAGTAGCTTATTCTTTGATTGCGAGGACGCAATCCTTTTAAGGGGGGAAGATTGTAAACACCCTATTTTTTTCAGAATAATTTTCAATATATTTTCGGTATTTTCTAGAAGACGAACCAAGGTAATTGAGAGTTAAGGATTTTTAAATACAGTTTATTGGTGTTAAAATATAATAGAAATAAGATTTTATGGTGTAAAATAAAAAACCGGACATGCGATATTTTTCGGTAAATTTATTGGATTCCGGAAACCCGTTTAAAGCCCTAAAAACTATTTATAAAGTAAAACGAATTAAACCAAACCCAAACTTGAACCAAACCGGGTCGGATTGGGTCTGCCCAACCCGAGATCCGCTCAACCCGAACCCTAAATCCCCAAACCGGGTCAGAAATACTGTTCCGACCCGGCGGCGCCGTATAAAGCCCCCTCGGGATCCGTGTAGCCCTAATCACCCCCGCCGCCTTCTTCACCTCTGCCGCCGAGACCCTCATCTCAACCCCTCGCTGCCCGTCTCAGCCGATCAACCCCACCCTCCACCGCCGCTCGACGCCGAGTCCGCCCAGCCCTGCACCCTTAACCCCGATGCCTCCCACCGCTGTCGTCCAGCGACCCGCGGTCGTCGTCCCAGCCGCGCCGACCTTACTGCTCCGCCGACACAGCGATATCCGCCGACTGACCGAGCCCCGCTCCGGCCAGCACAAGCCCCGATCCTCGGTGCAGCGACCCAAGCACAGTCGGCTGTGCAACCTCCTTCAGGCCGATCCCGCACCCCGACCGGGCGACGTTCCCCTCCGCTCAGGCCTACGAGCCGACTCTGTTCCGCCCGGCGAGCCGCCCCTCGCCGACCAGAGCAGCTACCCTCCGACAGTTCTCCGGCCGCACCCCGAACCCTAGTCTGGACGCCAGGACACAGCAACTCGGTCCCAGGACACGAAGTTGACTCTCGGACACGTGGAATTCAGCGTTCACGGAACCCTGTTCAAGTATCATTTTCTTTCGCCTCGTAACTCCGTCGTTTTCGTCAGTTTCTACGCGTAGACTGTATAACCCTCTCGGTGCCTGTGCAACCCGCTCGGTGTATCGCGTCCTGTGGTGATCGCACACAGTGATCTAAAAACAGAAAAAATAACGCCCTGTTTTACCCCGGAACTGAGTGCGCCTCGCCAAACGGGACGACTTGGTCGCACGCGATCTATACCAAAACGTGCGCGACGTTGATACGGTCGTGTGGGATTTTGCAAAAGTCGATTCGGATGTGCGTGCACCCCGAAATCAACGCGTATCCGTCGACAACGTCCCGTATCCGTCCTTTCTGGAATACGCTGTAACTTTGTGTACACACGTCAGATCGAGCCGAAACTTACGCCATCGGACTCGTAGCAATACGCTGGTCCTGTGACCCAAGTTTGGTTCGATTCTGAGAACGTTGACAAAATTGCGTATCGTGGGCCCCATAGGCTCCACTTGACGGGCGATTTTGTGATCGGCTCATCGAAATCCAATTCTGGAAGTTCCATTGGGTTTGTATCATCGTTCCTAACTTGTAGACACAGAGTTTGAGGAATTTGGAGACCTTTGACCCTGACACGCTTTTCGGTGCAAAGTGGGCCACATGGGGATCCCGCTTTGGCCCGAAAATGACCTTTTTGTCCCTGTGTCCAAATTGGACGTAAGGACAGGCATTTCTAGCTATTTGACATCTTCTGAGACGGTTGGTGATGTTTATTACAGCTTTTGGAGGAGTACCCACAGGATCCACTGATACCAGGACGACTGTTGATATTCAAACATCAGGCAAGTGTACCTTGCCAAACTCTGCAGTATTGTTATATATTTTCCTTGCTTTATTTATATTGTTGTGCATGCTCAACCTAGGACCGTGTGACGTACTTAGCGTCCGATTATTAGTCGGGTGCCAATACTGTACGCAGTGTTGGGTACTGCCATTTAGAGATGGACATTCGTGACACTTTATATTCTCGTACTTGTCTTATCAAGTACCATACGACCCAGGACACTTGACACTGTTCATGAGACAGGATATTCCCGAGATATTCGTGATGATTCTGTATAGGATACAGGACTTGAGAGAGATACTATATTCATAGATACATATGACTTGTTGCATTAGTGATGATCCCGCTTGACATGGACATGAGACATTATGGTCATGATATGCGTGGTTACATGGGGTGGGGAGAGACACACAGGCTACAGGATGTTTTCTATATATATCTACTACTATTGTGAGGCCGTAGACTCTCGTAGCAGAGCTAGGCACATTACGTGTTTATTTCCACTACCGGCTCCCCGACACAGAGCTTGTAGTGGCACAGCCTGAGTACTCGTGCTGCTCTCACTTGCATTTTCACTTAGATGGTTACTTATTTGCCCTATTTATTTCATTATCTACTGCACTGCATTTATTTTGTCATGAGCTTTCTTGTACCTTGCTATGTCCCCTGAGGACCTGGATCTGGATTATGTCCCCAGGATTTGAGGACGAGATCTATCCCGAGGTATACGGGACCGGAGCAGGAGCTGATCCAGGAGCTGTACCGCCATCCGAGGACGAGGTGTTAGCCGAAGACTTCTCCTAAGCATCCATGTTTCTTGCTCAGTATTTATTTATTTATTTCAGTCATTTATTTCTGGTCTGTTGAACCACTGTATCAGATTATTTATCGGGTTGTTCCCCGAAGCACTTTGTGAGACTAGCTGATGATTTACATTCCTTATTTATTCTGTGGATCATATTTTATATATTGTGTGGATGAGATTAGTTGTGCCATGTTGTCGTAGACTTGTTTTACAGCTTAAGTATGCCCTGATGGATCCATTAAATTTGGTTGTCCATCGGTGCGTGCTGCTGGCCATTATCACGCGTCCGGTCCCTCGGTATTTTGGGACTGGGGCGTGACAGTGCTACAGCTATGCACAGGAATCCGGGCTCCGCTGCCACATGAACATTGTTAGAATTTTGTTATTTGCTGAGTATCTGGGCGGTTCTCAACTGTGTAGGCGCGACTTGGTCAAATGGAGACGTAGTCGCTATTTGGTTGGAGAGAACCACTCAGTTGTAACAACAAGACTTTGTCATCGTGGAATCTGGAACACATGTGGCCAAAGACGCACAGGACGCACGGAGTCTGGAACACATGGAGCCAGAGACGATTGTCACTCCCCAGTCTCAAAATACGTAGGGCTAAGAATACGTAACATGCCAGCTACGCATTTGACCAGACTCTGGTCCGACTCGAATATGTATAAGCTGTATTATAATGGTCACTATCTAAATAATCAAGTAAATATAAATATCTATGCCTCAATCCACAATGAACAAAATACACAAGAATGAGATACATGTGCTAAAGTCGGCCGTCCAGTAACACACAAACTCGAATAGACTTGAGAAAGAGATATGAGTCTATGAAACTAGGCTAAATCAGCAGATAAATAAACAATATGAATAAATAACCATAACTATGGTAGATATGATATAAGTACCTGGTACCAATGCCTGCAAGACAAGCAACTCCATCAGCAACTCCAAAGGCTCTATAACCGTCTGTGCTGCAAAAACTGGCAGGGGACCAGGTCCTCAGAGGGACGTAACAAGGTACAAGAAACAACATGCCAAAAGTAAAACAATATAATACCACACACTCAAGGGTAAACTACTGTAACCATCTAAGTAAAATGCAAGTGAGAGCATCACTAGTACTCAGGCTGAAACTACTACAAGCTCTGTGTCGGGGAGCCGGTAGCAAAAATATCAAGTAATGCACCAAGCTCTGGAACAGAGGCTAAAGTACCGCAATAATATGTATATATGTATATAATCAGCCTGTAGCCTGTGTGCCTCTCCCCACCCAATGTAATCATACATCTCATGTCCACGACGTCTCATGTCCATAACACGCAAGATCATGACCTCTAGCTAGTACAACGAGTCATAATAATATCCATATAATATGCAAGTCTCATATCACGAATCCTGTAAGCCTATACAGAATCACCATAAATATCTCAAGAAAGATTATGTCACATGAACTAGTGTTAAGTGTCCAGGGTATAGTGTACTTACTAAAGCAACCACGTAAAAATAGGATCGTGGAATCAACTCTCTAAGTGACATTGCACGACTCCGCGTACGGCGTTGACACCCAAATCTTGTTCAGACACTAAGCAACGTCTCACGGTCCTAGGGTAAACACACACATCACACATATTAAATAACTATAATAACTAAATAAGATAATAAAGGCAAGGAACTGTGATACATCATGGCAAGGTACACTTGCCTGGATTCTGAACTCCGTCAACTGCTCCTGGAAAAGTGGAATCTGCACGTACACCTCTGAATGATGAAATAAATATCACCATTGTTCTCAGAATACTTGAAATAGCTAGGATTGACTATCCATAAGTCCAATTTAGACACAGGGACAAGATTGACAGTTTTGGGTCAAAACGGGATCCACATGTGGCCCACTTTACACCGTAAAACGTATCGAAGACAAAGTTCTTCAAATTCGTCCAACTTAGTGTCTACGATTTCAAAATGATGGCACAAACTCAACAAAATTTCCGAAATTGGATTCCGGTTAGCCGGTCACGAAATCTCCCATCATGTGGAACCGTTGGGCCCACGAAACGACGTTTCGTCAATGTTCTCAGAATCGAACCAAACTTGGGTCACAGGACCAGCGTAATGCTACGAATCCGATGACCTAAGTTTTGTTGCAAAATGACAAGCACACACGAAGTTGCAGCGAGTGTCAGAACAGGCCGATACGATATTTTTCGGCGGATACACATTGATTTCGGTGTGCACGCACATCTAAATTAAGTTTCGCAAAAGTCCACATGTCTGCGTTGATGATACGCGCCTTTCAGTGCAACTTGCACACGATGAAGTCGTCTCGTTTGGCAGAACGTACCCCGTATAACGAGATTTTGGGTGTTTTAAAAATAATTTTTTGGTCATTTTGGAACAAGAATAATTTAACCATTATAGCAAACTAATAAAAACTAAAAGAGCAGTAAAAATCTTGGTTATACTGTGAATTTTTTTCAATTATATTTTGAAAATAATTAACTAGTTGATAGAAAATTGGGCATGAACATGAGTACTTGGACTGAAATTCTTAACTATTTTCGAACAATTTTTCTGTCAACTTTCGGTCGATTTTTCGATCAAACCGGGGTGCCTAAATTCGTTCCACTTGAAGAGAATCCTAGAGGGTTAGGTTGTGAACATACCAGCGAAGACGGAACATAAATCGGACAAGTGAGGAGGGCGGAGGCTGCGTGCGAAGGAGGGGCCACAACTGTGCGCTGTGCGCATGGAGGGGGCGGACGGCGGCGTGCTCCGACGCGGTGCGTTTGCGGGCGGTCGGAGGTCTGCCAGAGGCAGCGGGGCGACGGCGGAGGTCTGGTGTGGGTGATGGTGGAGGTGGGATTAGGTTAGGGTTTGGGTTTTGTATATATGTATACATATATATAGGAGAGAAGAGGGGGGGGGGGGTGTTCTCCTGTGTACGCAAGGGTGGGTTGGGTTTTAAGTTTAGGTTTAGGATTTGCTAATGGGTAGGGTTTGGGTTAATGGGTTTAGGGTTTAGGTTTTATTCTTTTTCTTTTCTTTTGTTTTATTTATATATATAGGTGTATGGCCATTTAAAAATAGTTTTGGACCTCAATAAATTTCAGAAAAATTACACAATATACTATTAATAGTTATACACCAAAAAATATATTAATTTATACAATATTAATAATTAATTAAATATACATAATTATAAATTTAATTATATTATATATTATAACTAGCTAAAAATAAAATAAAAATTTTCTTAATCAAAAAAATTCAGAATACCAAAAATATTAAATGCTAAAAATTAGGGTGCTTACACGCATGGACCGCATGGAGTCTGGAACGCATGGGCCAGAGTCACATGGGACTCATGGGGTCTGGGACGCGTGGGCCAGAGAAGCATAGACCGCATGGAGTCTGGAACGCATGGGCCAGAGCCGCATGGGTTCTTTTTGTCGTATTGTCCACATGGCTCTGCACCCTCCTTGGGCCTTTTGCTTCTTAGCGTGTTCTCGTCCTTCGAGGCGATCCGATTTTTTTTTTTGTCAGGATTATGTGTCAGGCGCCATCTTTGTTCTCAGGACGTCATGTCAGGTCGTTCTGCGGCCAGATGTCAGGCCACTTGTTTGGACTGCATGGATGTTCCTTTTCTGGGCCGCATGGTGTCCGTCTGATCCATCTGTTGAGTTTTTTATTTGGGGGGTGCATAGACGTTGGTCGCATGGCTGCATCTTTTTTATGCTTCTACATGAGCAGCATGAGCTTCCTCCTTCTGTGCCTAGGTCACTACTCACAAATGCTGATGTCCCAAGTCCCTCTTCTTCAGCCCTTCCACCCGAGTCACCTGGTAACAATTTCTTCCCTGATACTTCTAATACTCCTGTCTTACTTCGTAGAACTTCTAGAGTCAATGCTGAAAAATCTCAAACTAAGTTTGGCAGTTGGGATACTGACATTGCACATTATATTTCATATGCATCCACTACACCTATATATAAGTCATTTCTTGCATCATTAGATTCAGTGCTTGTACCTAACAACTGGTAGGTAGCTAAGCAAGATCCCAGGTGGTTGAGTGCCAAGTAGGAGGAACTTCAGGCCCTGAAGAAGAACGACACATGTGAGTTGGTACCACTGTCAGCTGAAAAGTGTGATGTTGGATGTAAATGGATTTATACTGTTAAGCAGACTTTAGAGGACAAGATTGACAGGTACAAGGCCAGATTGGTTGCTAAAGTTTATAGCCAAACTTATGGTATCGACTATGACGAGACCTTTGCTCCAGTAGCAAAGATGAGCAATGTGTGAGTATTGGTGTCATGTGCTGCCAACTTCAATTGGCAACTACATCAGCTAGATGTCAAGAATGCCTTTTTGCATGGAGATCTCCAGGAGGAGATGTATATGGAGATTCCACCATGCCTTGCTACTTCACAAGCAACGAAAAATGTATGCAAATTGAAGAAGTCTTTGTATGGGCTAAAGCAGTCTCCGAGAGCATGGTTTGATAGATTCAGACTCGCAGTATGGGGTATAGGCAGTGCAATGTAGATCATATTGTGTTTTACAGGCCCTCCAAGACTCGTATCACTCTTCTTGCAGTCTATGTTACTGATATTGTAATTACTGGAGACGATACTAAGGAGATCCTACGGCTGAAGATAAGACTTGGAGAGAAATTTAAAGTTAAGGATCTGGGGCAGTTGAAGTACTTCCTCGGAATTAAAATTGGAAGGTCACGAAAGGGTATAGTGCTTTCTCAACGAAAGTATGCTCTGGACCTTCTTTCAGAGACATGAATGCTGGGTTGCATGGTTGCTTCTACTCCCATCGAGCAGAATCATAAGTTGTGTGTTGAGGGTGGTAATCTGGTGAGTAAGGAGCAATATCAAAGATTAGTTGCTCGGCTTATATATCTATGTCATACAAGACCTGATATTACTCATGCCGTGATTGTGGCGAGTAGATATATACATGATCCCACAGAGCAATATATGGAGGCAGTTTGCAGAATTCTCAGCTATATTAAAGGAAGTTCAGGAAACGGATTATGGTTCAGAAGTTCTGGACATCTGAGAGTTGAAGGCTACTGTGATGCCGATTGGGCGGGTTATATGGAAGATCGTATGTCCACTACAGGTTACTGTATTTTTGTTGGAGGCAATATTGTATCTTAGCGCAGTAAGAAGCAAGACGTAGTGGCTAGGTCTACAGCTGAGGCCGAGTACATGGCTATGACAGTTAGCCTGTGCAAGATGATGTGGGTGAATAGCTTATTGTCCGAGATACGTTTATTTAGAGGAGACTCCATGCAACTTTGGTGTGACAACAAATCAACAATTGACATTGCAAATAATCCAATTCAGCATGATCGCACTAAACTTGTGAAGATTGATCGGTTCTTTATCAAGGAGCTGCTGAATAGAAAAGTTTCAACTTTGAGCTATGTGAAGTTAGCGGAGCAGTTAGCCGATTGTTTAACTAAAGGTTTAGGTTCTAGAGAGTTTGATATATTTTGTAACAAGATGTGGATGATTGATATCTATCGTCCATCTTGAGGGAGAGTGTTGAGTTATGGAAACTTATTTAGTTTCACATTGAATATAAAGCAAGGAGAAGCCTCCTCCTTATATATATATGTACACCTTTTTAAAAAAATAAATCAAATAAATCTGTCTACATAAATAAACAATCGATTTTTTTTCGTTTTCGTGAACCAAATGAGTCTGAGAGCCATTGGAACATTTCCCGGTGATTGTCAATCTGTCTTCTGAATCCTTCCAATTAAAAAGAGAAAAAGTCTCGATGTGCGATTGTCAACATTTACATTGACAAGCCGGGATATTTTGGCAAGTGGGGATTCAAATTCAATGAATTTAAGAGCCTTTGGAGCATTTCCAAACGCGATTATCAACTGGCTTATGAATCCTTCTAATTGAAAAGAAAGAAACGTCTGGATGTGTGATTGTCAACCCTTCTTCTCTAATGGTGTTCCACATTTATAGAAACATTCTTCTGCAACAAAAGAACATAAAAGCTGGTTGTGGAACACGAGTAACGCTATTCTTATTCCAAAGTGTTACTCCACAACTTTCTTTCTTATATAACAGCTGACGAGACATGTTAAATAGTATTATATAATATCTAACATTTTAATTAATATGACAAATTTTAATAAAAATAAAAAATTAAATCTTTTATTATTAATTTTAATTTTAATGTTAATATTAATATTAATTTAAATGTTCATTGTAATATTAATTTAAATTTTAAAATTTGTCATGTCTACATTAATCGTCACGTAAGCTGACATATAAGGAGGAATAGTTTGGAGGAATAATTTGAAGAAACAATTTGAACTTTGGAGGGATGAATAACATTATTCGTGGGATATATACATGTTAAAGCTATCCAAGGTAGACAAATCTGATTATTTCAGAGTTGTCTTAGTTTTCAGAAATTCATGGGAAATAGTTGTGAACTTTATTTAATAAAATAAAATCAATTACAGAGTATTATCCCAAATCTATTTTCATTAAGAAGATAAAACTACAATGGAACATCAGAAACCAACAGGTAACGTTTTAACAGGACTGCTACATTGTCCGTTCGCGGATTGGTCCACCCGTCACGTGTCGTCGTCCCATTGGCAAGTCAACCGGTGGCTGGCCCAAGCAACTAGGGGGACCAATGAGGTTCGATCACGCGACAGACTGGCCAGCCAGCTTGCGGACAAAATAGTTTTTTTTTCATGTTTTAAACATGCAAAGTAATGAACCTCACTTAGACTAAGATAACAGTAGCTAGAGAGCTTTTCTTTCCGTGATCTCTTCTTCATCAACAGAGTTTATTGACAAGTAGATGATATTACAACAATCATATCATACCTGGGCCTCACCTGAATTCCCTTGACAATGAGCCCCCTCTTCCGATTCATATATCTCACTTGCCAAAATCTTATAATCCTCGCTTATCCCTCGCTGCCATCTCCATCCACCCATCGATCATTCCTCGCACGAGGGACCCTATCCTTTGGACGGGTCGGTTCTCGGGCTGCAAAAAGACTTCATCCTCTATAACCTGGGTTCCGAAACTCACTATTACCAGTTCTGCTACTAAATTTTTACTTCTGAGTTAAATATTTATGTTCCTTTTAAATGTTCTTTATCAATTTTATATTTTGTCAACTTTGAAATTTGTATTTTAAATTTTTATATACATATTTATACTAGGTTTTACTTTTTTTTCCCTTCGTACTTTTTATTTTTGTCCCTAAGCTGAGTAAATATGAAAAAAATAGTTAAAATTAGTATACATTAAATTTAAGTTTAATGATATTAAGCAACAACGACTTCATATAAATGAGAGAACGTATATGAGAGTGAACAGAAGAGAGAGGTAAGAGCCCAGCAACAACAATTTCAGTAGCAAGAGTGTCCTGTCTGACGTCCAGGGATAACAAAGTTTGAGCATTCCAAAAGTTCTTTCGAACTTACTGGTTTCTGAAAACGAATCGACGGAAAACGTCGAATGGTGGTCTTCACCATCTCAACAATGAGACAAACTATTCATTTACTGTGGTTGAGAGCTCTGATCTAAACAATTCAGTGCACTTGATGAACTTGTTGCTTCATCTTGCGTTTATTGGCAAGGCTATTGATAAGGGCACTACACATTTTACTTGGAGCTAGTCCATTAAATTTTTACCAAATATTACAAGTTTGTCACTCTAAAAGTTATTTAGGACTAGCCCACACCAAGCTATATAAGTCAAAATAATTTCTATACTATGTTTTTCAACCCCACATGAAGAAACTCTCATTCTCCAAATCTAAACCTAAATTTGGAATTGATACTTGTGGTCCCAAGTGGAAGAGAATTTTGCTTTGGTGATTGTCCAACGAATATTCTTCCGGTATGTCTTCGACAACATACGATTAATAAGTTTTGCCATTGTCACAAAAAGATTTAGTTTTATTTAACTATTGTAGGAGCGATGCATGAAAATATCTTCGATGAAGAAGTCGGATCATGCAATCCATTAAATATGTACTCCGGTCGTTCCGAAGAACATGTCGGTTGTTCCGAAGCACGTACGGTACGTAAAACGACAACCCTATTTCGACAGTCATCGTGTAAGGACTGTATAAAATTAGACAGTCATATATAAATATAGGACTGTCAATAATTCGACAGTCCTATATAAATACATGACTGTCATAATTTCGATAGTCCTGTATAAATATAGGACTGTCCTAATTTTGACAGTCCTATATACTAAGTGGACTGTCAAAATAGTGATAGTCCTGAATGTTAAAGACTGTAAATTATTTGAACTGCCAATTATTTGAACTTATTAATTTTTATATTATTTTATATTGGTTATAGGACCAACTTTGTACAGATGTTGTGGTACATCCTGCTATTGGGGTTGATGTTGAGGATATATTCTCAACGGATATTAAATTTGCATCCCAGGAAGAAGCATTAGATTGGTACAGAGAAGTTGAAAGATGACATAACATAGTAATTGTCATTGCAAGATCCATCAGATCTCGGTTGGGCCAAAAATATGTAGAGATGGGCTGCGAAAGAGGAGGTGTGTTCATGGAGCATCATAAAAAAAAAGGTGTTGTTGAAAAAAAATCTCTAAGAAAAACGTTGGGACGAGAAAATGTGGTTGTCTATTTAAGGTGTCGATTGTAAAAGTAGAAGATGTGAAGTGGATAATCGAAATTAAGAATGGAAGACACAATCATCCTATTCCAGGGACACTTACGGGTCATGCCTACGTGGCACGGTTGAAGGAGGATGAGAGAAAGTTGGTTGAAGAATTGTTCATTTCCGGAGTTGCACCGAAACAAATTTATTCTGCCGTGCGACAAAAAGAAGATGGGAACAAGTCAACCATGCGGACGATCTATAATAGTTTGGCCAGAGCAAAATGTAATAGTATGAAAGAAAAAATGGCGATGCAGCAAGTATTGAAGTTGCTTGGGGAGCATCACTACGTGGAGTACCATATAAGACATCCACAAAATGATTAACTCCTTTCATTGTTTTGGGCTCATCCTGATTGCACACACTTGACTTAGTCCTTCGCAGACGTGTTGGTCCTTGATTGTACATATAAGACCAACAAGTTCAAGATGCCTCTTTTTCACGTTGTTGGGTTTACGTCTACGGAAAAAATATTTTCAGTCGCTTTTTGTTTTATGAAGAGTGAGACAGTAGAGGATTACACATGGGCGTTGAGGAAACTACAATCTCTTTACACATGATACAAAGAGCCCTCTGTTTTTGTTACCGACAGAGAATATGCGCTGATAAATGCTATAGATATTGTATTTTCTCATGTGCATAGACTACTATGCACTTTGCATATAAATCGAAATATCCAAGCACAATGCAAGAGAAAATTTAAAAATATGGACGGTAAAATCGACATGCTTCGCTTCGAAGAATTCTACAGTGATTTGAGTCTTGTATAGCGAGCAAGTACTACAGACAGCTATGACACAGCATGGTACATATTCCAACAAAAGTGGGAGACGAGTAACCCGACATGCATATCTTATATCAAAGATACTTTGCTAGAACCACATAAAGAACAATTCGTCTTAGCATGGACGAACATGGTGAAGCATTATGGCACAATCACTACGAACCGGGTCGAAGGATCACACTCAAGTTTAAAAAGATATCTACGGTCATCGGTCGGTAATTTTGTCTCCGTTTGGCAATCGATTCATTTGATGATTATTTCCACGGTGAACGAAATTGTAGCATCATTTGAGATGAGCCTCAATATTGCAAAGCATGAATACAAGCATGAACACCTCTTGGACGGTTTAATCCATGTAGTATCTCATAAGGCCTTGAACTTATTGTTTGAGGAGATTGGTAGGTTGAAGTCGGTTGGTTATGATCCCGAGGTTTGTGGTTGTTTATATCGACATTCACTCGGACTTCCTTGTACACATGAGATTAACGAATATTATCGTGAATCTATACCTATTCAAATAGATGTTGTTGATCAACGTTGGAGACAGCTGTCGATAATACCGATGGTGAAAGTTCAAGATGATTTCTTTTGTTTGCCACAAGTGAAACTCCTGCACGCAAGGTGGTGTGTCGCATCGGAACCGGAGAGAAGATCCATTGAGGTTAAAATTCAAGAAATTGCAGTCCCGACAACTACTCGATTGCAAGAGCCATATGTTGTTCGAATTCATAAGGGAGGACCACACTCAAGAATGAGTACAGCAAAAAATAAGGAGAAGGAGTCAATTAAAAGAGATCCATCCTTGTTTGAACATATTGAACGCAATTTGGAGCTAGTTGAGGCAAAGTCGGTTATCGAAAGTGTGGTATTTCCGCAGAAAAAGAGTAAGCTTACTATTCGAAGGGGAAAGAAACAGAAAACGAACGATACAGTCACGACGGAGGATTTAGATAACTTCTCTGATTCATATAGTCTATACATTCAAACTTTTCTACCTGAGATACGGGATTTTATTTGGTCTATTGTTGATGTTCCTAAGGATGGCCATTGTGAATATCATGCACTAGCAAGACAACTAGGCTATTCAGTTGAAGCAGGATGGAGACAGGTTAGGGAAGAGCTGTACGAGGAGTTGGAGTCTCGACTACCCTTCTATAGGCAGATACTCGACGAAGAAATTATTGGAGATTTGCTGGCAAGCATACCTTGTACGAAAACAGTTATCGGACAAGACCATTACATGGATGTCCTGTCTGTTGCATACGTATTCTCTAATAGGTATAAGATACCTATTGTAATTATCTCACAAGGCATTAATAATACTTTCTTTCCAATGTGCGCTCCCCCGGCCGAACACGGAGTATCCAATCTATGTTCTATAGGGCTTGTCGGATAACACTTTGTCATCCCAAAGTTGATCGGTCATTCTCCTATTCCGCCACCTTCTACGCTTTGGTATAAACACGTACCAGAGGAAGCGATCGCATGGACGACACCCTACACGGATGCAATGGCTGCCTATAAGAAGATGATGAAGATGGAGGATCCAAAAATCATGCCAAAGGACTACTTTGATATTCTAATCGATTGATACTGTATATTGAACTGTATATTGTGCAATGAGCCATGTATGTTGAACTGTATATTGAACTGTATGTTGTGCAATGAAAGAAGTTATCTAAACCCTAGGACTGTATGTTGTGCATTGATACTAGTCGATTTTGACTGTATGTTGTGCATTGATACTAATCGATTTCGACTGTATGTTGTGCATTGATACTAATCGATTTTGACTGTATGTATGTGGAAATTATATGTAAAAACTAAACCCACTGTCTCTGCACATTTATATGTAAAACTGGGACTGTCAGGATTTTGACAGTCCTACAAGATACTAGGACTGTCAAAATTGACAGTCCTAAACATAACCCACTGTCTCTGCACAACTTTATGTGTAAAACTAGGACTGTCATGATTTTGACAGTCCTACAAGATACTAGGATTGTCAAAATTTTGACAGTCCTAAACTAAATCCACTGTCTCTGCACATTTATATGTAAAACTAGGACTGCCAAGATTTTGACAGTCCTACAAGATACTAGGACTGTCATAATTTTGACAGTCCTAAATCTAACCCAGTGAAAAATATATATAACTAGGACTGTCAGGATTTTGACAGTCCTACAAGCTATATGGACTGTCAAAATTTTGACAGTCCTAATTTTAACCCACTGTCTCTGCAAAATTTTATATAAAACTAGGACTGTCAATTTCTGGACAGTCCTGATAGCTTTCAGGACTGTCCAAAATTTGACAGTCTAAGTTTTTAGCCCCTACCTTTGCACATTTAACAACTGTCTGTATGTAGCAAACTTAGAACACAAATTGTAGCAAATTGTAGCAGATTGTACCAAACTGTATGTAGCAACTGTATGTAGCAAACTTTAAAAATAACCAATTATAGCAAATTCATTCAAAGTTTTACAAGTCAAATTCAAACTTAAAACTTTTACATGTCTCAAAACACAATTTCATTCAAAGTTTTACAAGTCTTCAAACGGGACCTAAACTTCATGCCGCCTCTTTGTACGTTGCTCTCTATTTTCCAAGAAAGGACAATCTTGAGCGTTGTCGATTTGTTGTAGCTCGTCATTGATTGCCATATAATTCGTACGCTGGCAACTTACGAGACTTCTTTCCAACTTTTTCACTTTCCTAGCCTATTCATGAGAATTAAAAAAAATGTTATGTTATAAACATTTACATATATCAAACTGAAAGTGAAGAAGTTGGCTCACCATCTTGACCAATGCAGTATACAAGACCGATTTGGCAGGAAGATCTGAAGGTACTCGCACAATATCGCCTTCGCGTTTGAACAACGTAGGTAGTCCGACACCAGCGCAGTAGGCGAGGTAGTCGTCGCTACATTCCGTCATATTTACTGCAGCTTGCCATTCGGTTTCTCTAATAACGTAACATTGCCACTCGGTGAAGAAGTCCGAGACCCAGTTGAACGCCGCAGGAATATAGTTTAGCGGTTTTGTTCCTCGCGGAGCAGTTATTATTTTCAAAGTGCGCTTTGGGACAGTTTGTACGTCCCCAAACTGACGGAGCACTCTATCTGGCATATAAGTCTCCTCGATTTCATGACAACTTATAAGACCGTGATATAAAGCGACTGGTTGCAATGGACGACTAGTCTGTCGCAAATCACGATATGGATCCTAAATAATCTGCACCGCAGAAAATTTAGCATAACGTTCTTTAGCATAACGTAATAGTCAATTATTATCAAACATTAAAAATTTAGATTCTATCATCATATCTTCGAGTGCATTGCGTAGGGCGGCCAATATGTGTGGACGTTTGGCATCTTCCTTAGTTGGCTTCCATCTGCACATTCTAGAAAGGTGCTCGTCATACCCTCGGTTCAGTTTAGCCCGCTGCAGGGTTGGAAAGTGCTCGTATATCCATGCCTTCACGTAACTAAGTTAAAAAAATATTAGTCCAAAAATTAACAACAAAATTTTTAATTATGTATACAAGTTGACAAAGATATCTATACATGGAGTAGAGTCTGGCATCCGGATATTGTCTTCGAACCCACGCGGATACCGCACCAAGCTCGCGGTAATGGTATGTTAGTATACCGCTTCCCCAAGATATTTCTTCCACCGTATCTATGTTGTCCAAATTCAGGAGATATTTGACATGTATGGACGTTCCAGACTTATCCGTAATGCCGACAGCCCCTAAGATAAACTGCATATATCCACGGGCCACATTATCGCTATTATCCACTTCGGGGTCCGGATCAGCGAATATCTCCTCCAAATATTTTAAAGGAAGTTCGTACGACTTCTTGAATTCTCGAAGAGTGGTAAAACTAGTGGCATCAACTCCCAGACACCCTGATACATAATCCACGATATGGTCGTAAAAGTTGATGCTCGACTCATCAAAAGTTTGATTCATCATGACTCGACCATCAATCCTAAGTCCCAGTGTATGATGGACGTCATCAAGGGTAATCGTCAACTCCCCATTTGGTAGATGGAAATTGTTGGTTTCTGGATGCCATCATTCTACAAATGCTGATATCAGTGCATTATCCACCGTCATATATGAGTAGTTACCCAAATATTGTAAACCGGTGGGAATAATTTTTGCCTTCACATCGTCTCCTAATAATTCAAACCTCCATGTATTGTATTTTTTGCCGTGGTTTATCACCGTTAACATACGAGAACTCTCTTGAAAAGTAAACAATTGGATGAAGTTATACCTCTATATAAAATGTATTTATCTATAAATAATTGGATGAACTTACAACTATATATAAAATTATCATAATGTAATGTACTTACCGGATTGTTCCATATTTGGTGTGCAATATGGTTCTCGATCGACGGTAACATAGAGCAACCGTTTGGACGAGTCTCGACTGGACTATCTGGCTGCTCAGAAGGTCCTGAACCATCAGTAGCCCAGTTTCCGAGGGTTTGTGGGAGACTCTCGACAGGACTATCTGCATGCTGAGAAGGTCATGAACCATCAGTTGGCCGATTTGAGATATTTGGCATGTCCTCATCGGAGGAGGAAGAAGAACCAGAAGTACTAGGAGGAGCACGTCTCTTCGAACGAGTGACAGTCTTCTTCGTCAGTCGACGTTTCCTAACTTCTGGGCGTGCCTCGGGGTCGCGGATAGTGAGAGCTGGTTCAATAGTACGCGGAACATTGCATTCCTTACGCATCGACGCAGTAGGGCGTCTTCTGATGATATCTTCAGTATCAGTGCTCTTCCGATGGTCGTGACTATAAGACAAAAAAAAAAATTATTTGAACATCCTAAATTAATTTAACATTCAGGACTGTTAGGACTGTGGAAATTTCTGCAGTCCTTTATACATTTAGGACTGTAGAAATTTTTACAGTCCTTAATGTATATAGGACTGTAGAAATTTCTACAGTCCCGCTCGATTCTGCTCGATACATTCGACGAATGTCGAAATTGTATGCCCTAAAATCGGGTACGAGCATCCAGATAAACGTCTAAACTACATCCTAAACTACATTCAGGACTTGTATGCCCTCATTTGAAGAATGGAAAGATAACCACTCAAAATTTTCGAAATGCAATAGAATTTTTTTAAATTTTTGGAATTTTTTTTAAATTCAATAGAACAATGAGAAGGAAGAATTGTACCTTGATTCTTTCGAGACTTTGAGAGCCATCGACAAGGGGGAGGAGGACGAAGTGGAGGAGGACGGCTCCGACAAGTGAAACATGGGGGAGGGGGGAGGACTCCGGTGGGGTTTGGGAGGAGGGTTTAAAGTTTGGACTAGTATGAATAAACTATTGGGCTAGTATGAGTAAACTTTGTTCGTTAATGGGCTAGTCCCAATTCTGGACTAGTCCTAAGTAAAGTTTGTAGTGCCCTTATCAAAAGGCATTGGAAAGCACTCATTGCAATTCCCTAGCAAGTGATTATCCGCTGTAATATTTGCAGCACTCGGTGCATTGCCTTCCCTAACAATTTTTGCGTGCTGACAATTAGCTCTTCCTAAAAAATTATCCAATACTTGTACGGATTTGCGCAATATCCACAACAGAGAGCCTACTCGACAACATTTGGATAATTGCAAACAATAATGCTAAGTTTACTACCAAATGCTTACAACTTTCTTACAACCCTCTCTTTCCCACTGCTATGTGGGCCACACTGACCCCACCCTCTCCTTCAACTGGCAGCCATCATGTGACGTTTCTGTCACTGGACGACCATCGAATCCCAACTCTCTCCTCTTCCAATGGACGACTGTCACGTGGCTGCTAGCCGGTTGTAAAAGAATAGTAGACATTTGGTTGTAGTCATATCATAGCACAATCGCAAATGCCAGAACTTGCAACTATTGGAAGAAGAACATAATCTACATCTTTCCAGAGTCATCTTTCCAGCGTCCTAATAGAAAAGCAAAAACTAAAAACATATTATAATATAATCCCGTCCAGCTCAACAATGTCTATCAACTAGAAATGTCAATATCACAACATACAGTCGAACCAGAAACCAACAAAATGAACTCATAAACTCCTTGTATACAGAATCTCAGATCGATAATTTGCACTGTATAATTTAGCATGAAACAACAAATATTACTAATAAAATACGTCAATAAACAAGTTCCGCCACTAATAAGAATTAGGACATGCATCTAGAAACACACAAGTTGCTAATTTGTTGAGTTACATAAGCATACATCTGGTAGAAAATATACATCTTCATGATTTGAGTTCACATTGCTCTCAGAAACTAATGCAGATGTACATCTTTTTCCTTATCCTTTCCAAGCTGCACCTCAATTCCCTGGATGGTGAGTCCACTCTTCCAACAGTCATTCTACGTTGATACATTTCCACCATGCCTACAACACGACCACCTCAGTCTCCATCCAACCATCAGCCATTTGACATGGAACTCTGGTTTCTTTTGCTTCGACTGGTTTAAATACGAAATTGGCTGTGAAGGTTGTTCTTCGATCTCAAACATACCAGATATGCCATCTTAAAAAACCTGTCAGAAATAGTACTCGGACTATATCGAGTATTACATAGTCTTAATAATCTGTCGATATTATAAGCAGAAGTTACACATATACAAAGCATACGACTCTTATGCTTTATCTGAGAAACATCTTCAAGAACTTGGAAAGTCTGTCTGCTCTTTTCCTTCAATTTTCTTCGGCCTCACCTCGATTCCCTGGATGGTGAGTCCTCTCTTCCAGTACCCTCCTTCAACCTCCATTAGACACATTTCCACCTCTCCATCCTCACCCTCATTGTTGAAAAACTCGCCCAACTCAATTTCCAACCATCCATCGACCCTTAAACATGGGACCCTAGCGACCCCTTCCGCTCCTGTTTCTTCCTCGAGCGGGGAAAAATACGTCCCAAGGAAAAGGCGCCGCCGTCGAAAGCGTCTGTGTGGCCTTAAAACAGCAGGCTGTAAACTAACAAAGCCTGTAGACTCATTGGCTCCCACCTTTACCGACGCCTTTTGTGTCAGATATCTGAAGCCAGAACTATCTTTTATCAGGTTGTAGATGAGATAGGCAGAGTAGGTAGTTCTTGGAGAGAGCACTCGGCTGTCAATCTTGCCACGAATCTCCAACCAACAGACATTTAACAGATGAGCCACCTCTGAAAACCTGGTAGAGAGGCTTAATGCCTCGTTCCTTCAATTAAGGAGTATAGGAGTGGCATCAGACAAGAATTTCACATATGCTCATTGATTTTATTATTTTCCATAAATAAAATATATATTATCCATTATCTTCAATTGCAATATTTATGTCGGTAATCTTTCCTGCGGTTTCAGACTTGAAAAGAGCTTTTATGACAAATACCAATCATGGAATAAGTTAAAGGAGAAATATGATCATAATATGCTCTGGAAGATTAAAAATACAGAACATTTGCTCTACCGATAATATATTTAAATATATTAGAGAGAACGAAAGAAGTTCCAAGAAATTTTAAATAACGAAAGATTTCGACAAGTATGGCGAAAATTTGAATTGTCAAATTTTCGCCAACGTTACTTGCGAAAATTTGGACACGTCCAAATTTCGCCGGTTGTGTTGGCGAAATATGACATGCTTAGGCATGACATTTTCCCTTGAACACATGCTCCACCATGCCAAACCACCACCTGGCCGCAGCATTGTTTCCTACTCCTTCGTCTTTCCTTCCTCCACATCCAAAACCTCTGCATGCAATATGCAAATGCAGTGCTCCCACCATGATTTCTGCTGCAAACTAGCTAGCCTAAGAATGCTCCTCCTCCTTCCCAACACACCTCGACTCAAAAAAGAAGAGGACATTCTTTACTCTTCACACCAACACACATTGGAAAGCCAACTCTCTCTCCCAATTTTCGCCAGTAACCAAATTTTTGCCAGCAACATTGGCGAAAATTCGACAGTTCAAATTTTTGCCATGTTTGTTAGCGAAATCTTTCGCTGTTAAATATTTCTTGATTCGTTCTCTCTAATGTATTTAAATATATTATCGGTAGAGCAAATTTTCTGTTAAAAATAGAACATGTCGCCATAGGTTTATCAAATGATATATCCAAACTCAGTAATATGATTTGAACGATTTACATAGAACATGGTTTGGTAGGTTGATCAGCTGATATATCCAAACTCAGGTGACATGGTTTATGCAAAAAGATATCTTAAGTAAATGATGTTCTGAATGCTGCTGTTGTAATCTACGAACAAATGGAGAGATTTCCTTCAACCCACCACTGTACCTTTTTTAGTGTATTTTCTTGAGAGTTTGTTTCCCATGTAAACAGCAGCATAGAAATCAATGCTTAAAAGAGACCAGAAAGAAGCCACTGCTCAATGCAGGCAGAAGTCCTTAGTGGGATTCAATCTGAAGAGATTCGTGTACTTGGTGCCCTGTCCATGTCGGATGTGTAATAGACATGAAATGTACAATCCAGCATACACCAGATCATGCAAAATTGATGACATGTCCATATCGTCGTGTCTGTATTATATGTGCCCCTATTTTCCTGTAATATAGGGTTTATTGTGTAGGTTCCTAATAGTAATTTACTATGCAGTCAGACATTAATGTTAAATATTCAATTTTATTATAGGCTATCAGAAAGGACTGCTACTCTCCAGTCCTTTGTGTAAGTGTGCACTAGTCATGGTGGCGCCGATGCAGTAGTCGGAAGTGTGTGGTTGGATGTTATTTCATGTAAATATTAGTTTATACAACATAATTGTTCAGCCACACCCAATAACATCAGCAGGACCTTCAATTAGTAAATTGGAAATGTTAAATATGATAAAAATTGTAAAATTCCTAAAATTTATATGAAGCACGGGTACTCCATTTAGGAAGGTGTATTGTACCGGGTACTTGTACTCTTCGCGTACTCCTGGGTACGTACCACACACGTACCCAAGTATTTTTACTTTATTTTCAAATTTAACATTGGGTAGTTCTTTGGTCTGCTTAGGTTTCCTAGTGCAGCTCATTGGATTGGATATGACCTTGTCCTTTAAATTACAGCTGGGGTAGTTTTATCAGAAATTTTCATAAAAGATTACAAAATTTAATTAAATTATGTATAAGATAATAAGTTAGAGAAATTACAAAAAAAAGTTACTGAGTTGCCAAAGGCATTGGCGGCCAGTATTAGTGGCGACATGGTTGTTGGAAAAAAATTTGAGAATTTTTTTTGAAGGGGGTGTTGCTAAGTAGCCATTAGCATTGGCAGACATATTGAGTGTATTTTTCTTCGCGCCAATGTTAATGGCGTAATATATGGATCAAAACAAGATTGGAGCAACACCAAAATTAATGACGTTTTGTGTTTTTCATAGCAAAATTAATGGAACTATGCTCCATGCATGAGCAAAATTAATGAAAAAATTAATGGCGTTTTGTGTGCTCCATGCATCCGTGCCTTTAATGGAGCTCTCCTCCATGCATCCATGCATGAGCAAAATTAATACATCCATGCATGAGAGAAATTAATGGAGCAGTGTCACATGCATGGAGCAACGCTAAAATTATTGGCAATTTGTGTCGGAGCAAACAATGTACCCATGCCGCCGAAGCTAGAGACGAAACCGTCATTGCTAACGGCAACATGGAGCAAGGTTTTAAAAAAATTAATGCATTCATGTCGCCAAAGCTGCTGGCGGTTTGGGGACCACTGCTGGTGGCATAATGAACGGATGCATTTAAAAAATTCATTTAAAAAAGAAAAAAAAACAGCTGCAACATATCATCATTTTTAGTGGCGGTATGAGCCAATACAATTGGCAAAAAGTTACTCTTTTTGCATTTCTCCAAGCATATTATCTTATACGTAATTTATTTATATTTTATTATCCTATATGAATTTTTTTGTAGTTTTATTGTATAACTTAAATTACATAATTTTCAAACGAAAGTGATTCAATGATTATAGTGAACACACGCACTCACGCGCATTGTTCTAGTAACAGATTATGCAAATAACCCAAATTTCAAGCTTCTTATTAAATGTTTTTTTAATGGAAGTGCGTACTCCTCTCGGTGTCTCTCCACCCCCTTTCCCAATTGTTCATGGAAGGAGGCTGCCACCACCGCCGCCCCCCTTTGCCACCACCCCTCCTCCCCTACTCCCCCACCGACTTTCCCCCCGGGCCCTATCCCTTAGGCTGCCGCCACCGGAAGCCCCGTTACACCGACAGCCCACCTTTGGCATAGCATGAGATGGTCAATCTCCAGCTAATTCAAACTTGTTAGTTGATTCTATTAACTAGTTCAATGGGTTCTGTAGAGTTCATAGGCATTTGGTTGTTGATTGCAATTGGCTTTTCTACACAATTGAATCCTCTTCTCCACCCATTAAAATGTCAGTAGAGGACCAACCATTGTACAGCAAGTATGTAAGGCATTCTCTCTTAATCTGAAGGTATTTGTGATCTTTGATGGAATTTAGTACAAGTGAAGACCAAAAATAAAAGAAGGCTTCGGCTAAGGTGGTGTTTTGAGAAAGAGAGAGGAAAAGTGGGTATCAATAAAAGCCGTTGTTTGAGTTGAAAGTGATCTTAAGAACACAAATGTCAATTTTATTTCTTTATCAAATTTTCTCTCCTATACATGCAAAATTTCTCTACTTATTGGCATAGCTAACTAGCTATTGATCACTTACATGACCAACCAACCATGGAAGCTGTCCACAAAGAGATATCAATGGCATAAATCACAATGCAAACTGGGCAACAACAACCTACTGCAGCACTGATCCTGGCATGGCATCACTTTATTTTGAGGTAAAGACAGGACATCACTTAAAACATTATACAAACTTTGTTGCTCCTAGTACCGTATCGGTTGCATCGCTAGCAACGAGTCTGTCGAATATATCAAGTGGCCATCGGATGTTAAGGGACTGGGGAGCCCGGATGACTGGTATGGAAGGTGGCACTTAGATCTGGAGAGAGAGAGAGAGAGAGAGAGAGAGAGAGAGAGAGAGAGAGAGAGAGGACAATTGATTTGAGCAATGTTATAAATTTCGCTAGGCAGATTTAGAACGTCAAGGGGCGCCTAGGCGCCGAACTTATTATTATTGTTTATATATATATTACATCCATATATATTATGTATGTGTAAATGAAAACACAATAAATCAATTGTTCTCATGGGTTAGAAGGGGTAGTGATAGACTTCCAGCCGGATTTGTTTGGGGTTGGAGGGGGTAGTCACTGGTTCGAGTCCCCCTATACACATATCACACCTTTTTTTTCGATGTCTATTTGTTTGGGTTTCCCAAACTAAAACCCTAATCAATTGTTCTCTCCTCTCCTGAGTCTCCTCTTCGAGTGCTTCTCCTCCCTCTCCTCGAAGAAGAAGAAGCAGCAGCAACAATCAGAAGCAAGAAGAAGAAGAAGAAGCAACAACAGCCATGTACGTTTTTCTTTTGTTTTGCTTTTTGTTTTGAAATTTCAAATTTTCAAAATTTTGAATTTTTTTTTGAATTTTCAAACAGACCGCCTAGGACCGACTAGGCCGTCTAGCGCCTAGGCCGACCGTCTAGGTGGTTTCCGGTGAGGCCGGAAGCCGTCTAAGCCGCAATTTAGAACCTTGGATTTGAAAAGATTGTCTTGAGAGCTAATATTGGAAAGTCTGATTGTAATCATTTACTAAATTTTAGATAGGAAATGAAACATAGGGGCTATTGCATAAATGATTTCAGAGATCAATAGGATGACACTAGCATAAAATTATACATAGAGAGAGAGAAAAGGTAAATATGATTAATTGCCCGGCTTGAAGAGTGAGACCTAACTTGTTACAATAGTCCGAACGGATTATGCCTCCTATAAGATCGAAACCGCCAAGCTTGGAGACTTATGTCTCCACCTCCTTGCCACTTGAGCTAGGAGGCTTTGAATATATATATATATATATATATATATATATATATATATATTCCTCCTAACTCAATTCCCAGAAGAGGGAGGCATTGAGTGTCATGCCCCGATCTCCCACAGCCAATCGGCCGTCTCCTCTAGGCACGAATCATCGTGCCAGCGGTGTCACGCCCCAATCTCCCGCAAGCTCAATCTTTCCCGCTGAACGTGAATCACTACGTTGCAGCGCTCCCGCAGGACAACCGTTCTCATCGGGATGCGATGCCGTACGAGCCTGGAGTTGCGCTCGTACAAGGCGATGTTGCCAAACACCAAAGTTATCATCGAAACGACCAAGTTGCAGCGAAAGTCAAGTATTGTGTACCAAGCACACATCAGAGTATATGCAGCGAAGCTCTCGATAGGGTCCAAATGAAATGCCACAAAGGCGATGTCACAAGGCTAATGCAATACTCTTGCTCTTTCTTTTGCCCACAAAGGTACTTACCGTTCATACATCATGTCCCGTATATCCAAGCAGTGCCACTACACCTGCGTACCTGAAATAATGCCCACAAACGTGGGTCAGTACACAGCCGTACTGGTGAGCGGGGTAACCCACTCGTCTAAGCCGACACTAAGTAAAATAGTGAATGCAAACAGTTATATGGTGATCTTTCTAGTTGAATCCTAGATTCGTTTCATGGCATAGGGATGACATGTTAAGGAAAGCTGTAAATCAAGTTAAGCATGCAAGCATTCAACTCAAGCCAATATACAAGCAATTATGTATCCAACTCGAAGGAAACTAGCATGCAAATCGTCCTACTCAAATCCAAGCAACACGAGAACCTATCGAACCATTATCCAAACCTCCATATTCATCCTCAATCCAAACCACAATCTAATCTCGATATGCACACTCTTGCCGAGGCAAGGTGGCCGCCGCCTATACGAAAAGCACAAACCAACCAAAATAAAGCAAACCATCTCTTATCTATATGAAGTCACTGGCCAAGCCATAAAGGACTGATCAGACTGATCAAGTGCAGTTCTACCCGATCCAGACCGGACAGCTAGTCCGCCTGGTCGTATCGAACTACCGGCACCGCGCCCAAGGCACATTACCATTTTCTCCTCCATGGCCGAACGGTCCCTGTGCTCCGGAGCCTATCCCGTTTGAGGAGACGAAACCCTGTGCAACACAGGTTGTCCGTGACAATGCAGACACCAAGTAGGTATGACGAGAGGATCGAGCATTCTCGTCCCACCAAACGATCCTAAACTCATCCAACCAAATATCCAACCAATATCCACAACCATTCTCCAACATATAGTCCAAGGCACAAATCTCAAGTTATCTCCATAGGCACTATGCCGCTTCTCGACACAGTGTTCCAATTGGTGCAACACCCCTCGCTCAGAACAATCCCGTGGCACAATGTCCTTGCCGATGCAGTTGTTCGGTTTCGAACTACAACTGCACGCTTTGCTTGACAAAGCGCACAAATGATACTCGTGCACGGATGCACGCTCGCTCGTCCGAATTTTCGATGTTCCAACCAAGATGTATAATTCCAACTGTTCCTCCAACTGCCCTAAATGTAAATCCAACTCTAGCTCCAACTAACCAAAGCGAAAACAATTCAAGCCAAAAATCTATCCAAGCAAACGACGTACACTCTATGCACGCCACAGTGTAGTGATTTCCAAGTTCCAGTCCAAGTGTTCAAGCCTTTACGTGTGTTCCATATTATTAGGCATGAAGGAGTAGAGGAGAAGGGACAGAGCCCACTCACCAAGTCTGATTCCGTTAAGCATCCTGCCCTGCCGATACGACCGATCCCTTTAACCCGTGGTCCGATGCAAAGCACGATCTACTCAATTGGTATGACCGTGCGAACAGACCGTGCTTTCCAAATCATCCGACCGATCGGACTAAGGAAGACGACATTATCACTCTAATCCAGCTATCTCAGTACTGCTCTGAACGAACACCTGAATCCATCGAACTCCGCTTGCGATCTGCACATGAAACCAATTCAAATCAATACTCGTTCCCAAATCCAACAAATTGAAATGTAACCAGCTATTGCCTCATTCAATCCGACTCAGCGTAACGCACCGTGCGGTTGCGGGACGTTACATAATATGCCACTTAGAATCAGGTTCGTACCCGAACCATATTAGTATACATTCTTTACTAGCATGCCGCAATCCAATTCCATAACTCCGCTCTATGCAACTCACATTTTCTTAATCCAGACTCAGCATCTCGCTTGTGCTGAACGCTCGCACAAATTCCATATTCCCATATCCTCCTTGCAGCTCAATATGAATTCCTCATATCGCTTAGTTTTGGATCATACACATATTTAAGGCGTCTCTGAAATACATGCACTTCAGCCGAGCTTAGCGATAGCGAATTTGAACAAGTTACAAGAGTATCTTTATGTCCGAGGCATTCATTCGCTTTACTCCCAAGTGAACCAATCCTTATTTTCATTCCAACATATTTGCACAAGCGCTATCCTCAAGTATGATGATTTTCCACCGACGATCTTCCCACCTGACTCAATTCAGTTCGTGTTCCAACTCAATCCATCCAACTATTTCTGAATCCACACTACCACCGTCCGAACTCAATCAATCAAAACTCTAGCATAATTCCAAATTGCACCATGTCCTGTAAGCACCGTCTCCAAATATCTTCTATTGCTCCGAACGATCATCACAACTGATACTACCCCAGCTAGGCGACTTACCCAAATATCAAACTTTGCTCTTAGATCAGCTCAACCCAACATATTTTCCTGCAATCTCAATACCTCACTGGGTGAACATCTATATTGAGGTTCATGTGATCCACGAAGATCTCGCCGCCACGCCAAAGGGATAGTGTCGCCACGATTTCAACGTGGACACACTCGCCACAATTTCTAGGTTGCGCATGGAATAGTTCTCCGCGCTGCTTCTACTGCCTCGAAGCACAGGATATCACCTTTGCCTTCTGTACGAGCACGCATCCCAGACTAAGTTTCGATGCATCTTGTAGATCTGAGGCACATCTGTCCCTTCCAGTATTGCAAGGATTTGATCTGAACGAGCCGCTGCTTTAACTTCACAAGCTAGTTTCACAGTCGTCAATTCATATGAATGTTGTTCCCTTCCGGGGCACGATAAGTCAGAGGCGATGCCATCTTCAAAAATCTGCGACTACGAATCTCATCAGTTGACTTAGGTCATTTCCACTAACGCTTCGATCTCCCGGCTGCATCTTCAGCTGAAAGCTATCCCAAGGGTCTCTCAAATCCAACACGCAGTCACTAAGGCCAATCTCCAACACACACTACTCACATCCACCCTAGACGCATTCCCAAATGCGCCGCCGCAAGGGTCGTTCTATGGGTCTACAATATTCATCTCTGACTTGGCGGACAAGTCGCTAGGGTCAGTTGTCCCGAAGCTACGCTCGATAATTGTAAGTCATCACGATGGACAGTTACTACGAACCATGCTATATCTCCTCTGCAAATCCGAGCCATAAACCCACTATCCATCCGAACGAACTTCTGACTCCGAGAACTTCATGCACTACCTCTGACGATCGGTCAACCAAACGCCGCTTAACCACCTAGAGTCTTATTATCTATCCAAGCCACAATTCGAGAATTGTGCTCGTTGAAACCGTCTTCCATCAATCCGTCGTTCTGTCATGAATCCATCAAATATTCCGAACTGCCATGTTCGACTTTTCACACTACCACTTGCAATGATTTCCGAAACCAAGGACTTGCTCAAATTCTTATCCGTATGCCAGCTTCATAGTGCACGTCCAACTTGCTCGAGCAGTACAGTGATTTGCTCCAACGTTGCTCTCTCGTTTAGCTATCTTCAAAAGTCCATCCGCCACAATCCTTGCTCTCGTTTAATTCCTTAGCCCGTCTTGATTTCTCTATGTTCCAATTAGTCTACACACTCTCAATGGCTCGTGCACGGTTCCAACATAAATCTCAAATTCATATTGCCTTTACTCATTGCCTCAATCCGCCTCAGTACTGCAAGTGTTAACTGCCAATCTGACTTAACATCAACTAGACTTGCCTCATGCTCGTTTATGTCTTCCGAAGAATCCGTCTACCATTGTTGCACCACTTCGCCAAATTTTCACTTCCGCTAAATCTGAGTCAAACTTCCCGAGCACCAATATCCCAAAATACTTTAAGTTCGTGTGAATCCATCGCATTGCCCCTCCAAACCAAATCGTGTTTCATTGCTCAACCAACAGCTCCAATGTATTTCCAAAATTCGTAGTCTGTGCTCGCTATCCTTCGATTCACCCATCGTTCGCTCAAACATATCCCAACTGTTCGTTCCTCATGCTCAACTCCCTCTTTGCATCCATGGATGCTCCACCGAACTTCCAAATCGTGCAAGCGAACTCTGATATTTAGTTTTCCATCTGATCGATCCCAACTTGTTTCTAATACTTGGTCTGCCTAAATCCCTCAAATTTCCAAACACTCTTTCTATTGCTTGTTCCATTCTCGTCCATCTCTCAAGTCCAACGATACTTCCATTTGCACAAGTCCGTTCTCGATTGCTCAACTCAACATTCGTTTGCTCCATTTTTCATTCTTCTTAACTCAACCGATGTACAACAACCAACTTGTATTCCTGTTACCCGTATCCGTTGAGGCAAATTTCTTTGAGTTTTATCCAACATATTCCAATGCCTTACTCACTATGTGGTATACCATATACCACTCCGAATCAAGTCACTACTCGGATCACAATTTCTTGCACTGATCCAAGATCCGTTTGAACTATCCCTTATGCGTGATCCTGCCATCCTCAACTCAAGTCTGACACGAAACCCAGCCAACGCATGAACCATCTAACTCTTCTGTCAATTCCGCTATGCAACTTGTGTCATGTTCCATTTTTCAATACTTCCAGCTATTTCTCAAACCGTCTAATATTTTTCGCTACACGAGCAACCCGTGCAACGATCTCTTCCAAGTAATCCAACCCAATACCCAACTGTTCCTTACATTTGCTGTACGAGCAACTCGTGCAACGCTATCCTGATATTCCCAAGCCAAACTCAAACCTGCTCAGCCAATGCTCTATGTGATATATACTCAGCCAAAAATCAAACTCCATCCAACACATTCGCTACACGAGCAACTCGTGCAACGATCCATTCTCAATCCGATGCTTCTACTCACAACATGCCACATAACCAATCTCGTCTGCCAACCAACTGATCCATTGATGCAATCAGAAGCTCCCCGAACGACAAGCCAAGCCAACACAACGACACCTCTCAACTTGCTGCACAAATGCAACAACGCCCCTACGATGCTAAGCGATCTACCGAAAACCAACAAAAGCAACGCAACGAAAAATAACATGCAGCCACAACCAGCAATATAGACTTATTGCATGAAATATCCAATGTGGCACCGAGTAGAGCCAAGAGCAAAGCGGGTCGGATCATTTCACTTTTGCCGTTTGAATCGGCAGTCCGCTTGAGCGAAACGGGTCATTACATTGAGTTCCTATGGAGGGCTAACCGCTAACTATGTCCTCCATGGGGGAACAAGGTTCACGGTATTGGTACCGGAATCGGTATCAGATCATTCCTATGAGTATATCGGGATCGACGATATCAGCAATATCGGCATTTTGGATAGGAGTATCAAATTTTTTGGTATCGAAAAGCAAATAGTTATTAATAAATTAATAACATTTTCGAAAATATATTTTATACATTTAGGCATAATTTTAAGTATTTCCAGTATTGTTTCTTAGTAGTTTTGAAATTGAATGAAATAGTAGTCACTCTTGCCGATTGGTTTACATACGATAGATAAGTTTTTTTCTTTTACCTACTTTGACAACCTTAGTATACTTTTACACCCTTACATATTGGGCTTTTTCATTCAAATTTATTTACCGAATTGATCGGAAAAGAGATCCCCAATGTCGGTATATGTTAGTATTGGGTATCGGTCGGTATCGGATCGGGACATGCCAAACTGTATCAACATCGACCGTGTCGGATCAGTATCAACCGATACTGCAAAATATGGGGAGAACCCTTGCTTTTTTACCCGGAAGGTGTCGGCATCTGAAGTTTGCATTATTAAAAATTGACGTTCCACTATATGTGACACTCATTGTACCCGGTACTCTGCTTGGCTGAATTCATGTCCCTGCAACATAGGGTTCATAGTACAAATTCATGATAGTATTTATTATGTACTCGTTCATTTTAACAAATCAATGTTATTCTAAGCTTCCTATCAGAATTGAGTGCTTCTCAACTGTGTGTGTGCATATGTGTGCAGTAGATAAGGTGGGGTGAGAATAGTGTGGGTGGATGTTTTTCATGTCAATTAGTTTACGCGACATAATTGTTCAGAAACACTCAATGACACTGACATGTCCTTTAATTTGGAAGTTAAATATGATAAATATTGTTAGAAAACCTACAAATTAGGTGCTGGTTTGTGTCTAGTGACCTGTCAGCAGAAATTTCTTATTAATTCATATATAAGATTTTACTCTAATCTTTCCAATAACATCGTTTATCATCCGAATAGACAAACAATTGATTCTCACATATGTCAAATAACAAATTGCAAAGCAATAATTTAACTATAGTACGCTATAGCCTCTAAATAAACTTTTTATGCTGTCATTCATAACTTTTACCCTAGATTTTCCTCTTTATTAACTCCCTCCATTTTTCAAATTTTTGATGTTCTCCGTAGCCAAATGTTTAGACACTGAACTCTTGTCAACTTTAATTCAACTGATCTTCGAGTCTTTCGCTTCCACATTTTGCTAATGAACTGAATTTTAAATCAAGGTTCATAGTATTGGTACCAGACCATTCCTATGAGTATCGGAATCGGTGGTATTGGCGGATTCGGATCCGATATCGGATTTTTTGGTATCAGAAAACAAATAATTGTTAATAAATTATTAACATTTTAGAAAAATATATTTTATGTATTTAGGCATAATTTTAAGTATTTTCGGTGTTGTTTCTTAGTAATTTTGAAATTGAATGAAATAGTAGTCATCATTGCTGATTGGTTTACATACGATAGATAAATTTTCTTCTTTTACATGTTTTTACAACCTTATTGTACTTTTACACCATTGTTGATCGGTCTTTTTCGTTCAATTTTCTTTGCCGAATTGATCAGAAAAGAGATCTCCAATGTCGATATCGATTAGTATCGAATATCGGTTGGTATCAAATTAGGACATGCCAAACTGTATCGGTATCGGTATCGGCTGTATCGGATCGGTATCGGCTTATACTGCAAACTATGCTTTAAATTGCAACTTAATACCAACCCCTTCTTTAGATCATCTCCAAACTGTAAATACTACTACACCTCTTCCTAAATGTCGACAACAATGAATACATCACCTACCGGTACAAGCCTATTATGGCAGAAAATTCTCTAATTTCAGTATACTCTATTTAGACAAAATAAAGTGGTGTAATTGGTGGAGGAAAAACCATCAATCGGGGGCAGGCAACAGTTCAAACCTGTAGGATTCCGCAGAAAGCCATGTCCAATAGGTGGGAGTATCACCCCATACAATATTCAGCTCCCTCGCTGACAGCATGTAACACTTCGCTCCGCTCAATTTCTCCAATGCAAAACTCTACCATCATCAATGAATAATGAGCAACAAGTTAATAAGGAGAAATTAAAAATATACCAAGCTACATAATTTAACAGAATTAAAGAACCAGCATAGCAATGACAAGAACCAAGAAATGAACATCAAGAGGATGAAGGAACCATATAGTCCCACAATAGATGAAACTGTAATGATCTCTTTAAGCACAGAACACCCCAATTTTTGACACAAAGGTAAGTTAGAATATAAATGTAACCTAAAAATAGTTATGTTTTTGAATTACTAGCAAAAAATGTAGCTAAATTAGATCCTTCTTTTCATACCTATAACCTTCAAACTTTTGTGACTAGTCTATTGGTTTATAAAAAAGCGTTTACTTCCCCTACAATACTTCCCCCACAAAGGTTTGGGGGCTCATCAAAAAACCACCTACCGTCGTATTTTTATAAAGTAGCCCATCTTGCCATCATCTACCAAAGAGTTCCATTATGTTTTTTAAAAGACAAAATATCCTCATTTCCCCTTTCTCTAACCCAGACCTAAAAAATAACCCGGACAAATTTATGATGGGAAATCTATTCCCATGTTTTGTTTAAGTTAAAAAATATAATCCTGGAAGGGTAAATAGTTTTGAGTGGGTATATTTTTTTGCCAGGACAAAAATTTTATTATTATTATTTTCGTTTTTTTATCCTTTTTTTGCTCTTTAAGATTTATTTTTTCAGTTTTCTCGTTTTTGCATTCTTTTTTTGTTTTTGTTTCTGTTTTTGTTTTTTTTTTCATTTTTTCGTTTTTTTTTTGATTTTTCGTTTTTGTTTTTTTGGTTCTTTTTATTATTATAATTATTTTCAGTTTTTTTATTATTTCATTTTTTGGAATATTTATATAGTCACTAAACACGGAAAAAAATTCCTACTATACAGTATTTCGTATACCAAACGTCACCATTAGGGGGAATTCAAGTAAAACCACCTTAGGTTGTTTATTTAGAATTTTACCAAGTTCAATTCTCTTTCGGCAACATAGATAAATTTCAATGCTTGGATGAAAATTTCCAATATATATATCGACAGAAACTATGGATATCGTGAGAGAACTGATATTTACCATTCTGCCACCGTCGATGAGGATCGGATCGCAGAGACGGAAGTACAGTTCCTTCTTGGAGGAATACACGACCGCATCGACGGCCCGGTCGAGGATCGACCGGATATCAAACGGAAGGAACCGGTCCCAGACCGTGTCGGACTCGGCTGCGAACCGGAACTCCGGGGACACGGCGGCCGACCGGCACGAGTCGCGGGGACACGTGAAGGAGATAACGTGGGCGATGCAACCAGCGGGGAGGTCGCGCAAGCTACTTCCGGCCACTTCCATGGCCCTTTTTCTTCTCACTTCCGGGAGCTCGCTTCTTTTCTTCCTTTTTGGGTTTTGATGGAACGGGAAGAATGGGAAGTGTAAAAAGAAAACTCCATCAAAGTCTTGGGGAGCCGAAACGTGGCTACATCTAACCCGAAGATCGAGATCATGTACCAACAATAAATCATTGCGACCCGCACTGATGTCTGTTTGTGTTGTGATTCCTACGCGGCATGAGCCACATGACAATATCTTTTCTACGTGACAAGATTATATTAAACAAGACAATAAAAAAAAAGTTTATTTTTATTCATCCACAAAAACTAGAGTATATGTTCACCCTCCAATCAAGTGTTGCCACGTAACATTTTCATGCAACACAAAATCACTTTGGAAGTATTGTGAACATTCAAAGTAGTTTTGACTTCTATTTTGACACGTGGCAACATTTGATCGTAGGGTGAACATACATCCTAGTTTTGGTGGATGAACAAAAATGGAGTCATAAAAAAGTGTTCTCCAATGCAAAAGTATTGAGAAAACAATAAAAACTATTTTTTTTCAACTTTCAACACAACTTTTTTAATTTTTTTTATAATTTTTTATTCATAATTGATTATGTAGAATAAAGTCATTGTGAATTCCATTGTCTAGATCTAGACAACAAACTTCACATTGTCCTTATCATGTTATTGTCATGTCAACTTCACAACCAACTTCACATTTGCATTGGAGAAGGATTTTTGAAATAAGAAGTTGTGATTCCTATGTGTGGCAACCAAGTTTTTCCAAACTCACAACAGGGTTGGAGATGTTCTTACTGTGACAAGTCTTTGTGAAATAACTTCGATGAAAAAAAAAAGACTTAAATTTGGACATCCATACATATTAATACTACTATATAATAGTAAAAGTTAAAATTTTACTATAAAAATTTTCATTGCAAAAGTTCTTACCTATGTTTACTAATTAAAATTATTCATTAAATTTAAATAGATAGTGAGATAATTATATATTTAGAAAAAATTAAAAGACTACTGTTTGATCTTTTCAAATAATAAAATGTTAAAGATTTATTGTTTGCTCTTATCAAATACTAAAACAATAAAAAAATTCTATTATTTGTTCTTTCCTAAGATAGTTATTTGTATTTACCTTTATTCCTAATGTCTAATCATGTTTTTCCAAAAAAAAATTGTTATTGTTATTACTACTACTACAAATAACTCATTGTGATAAAATATGGTGCGTAGGGTATTAGTAATAAAAATAAAATAGAAAAAATAGAATTAGGAATTAATGCATATATACTAGTGCTACTGTATAATATGTATAATACAAATAACTCTTCCAAATAATATAAAATACGTGCAACGCACGTACATATATACTAGTGCTAGTGTATAATAAGAAAAGCTGAGACCTCACCGTGAAAGTTTTTTTTTTTTCAAAAATATTTTTATCTATGTTTATTTTTATTAAATTTAATATGGATAGTTATGTAATTATGTATAGAAAAAAAATTAAGGGCGGTTGTTGTATGCTCTTTTCAAGTAGTAAAATATTAAAAAATTTGGTTCTTATTAAGGAGTAAAAAAAATTAAAAGATACTATTTGTTTTTTTCAAATAGTATAAAATATATACAACGTATCTGCATATATATGCTAGTATAAGTTAAAATTACACGCAAGACAAGTTTTTATACAATTTGTTGAAGTTCTACCATTGTACTCTTTGAGAGACTGAAGGTTGATTTCATGAACCAAGAACCTGATTCCCGTAACAACATATAGATTGTGGTTGTTCGAAAAACAACCTCAGAGGTCCAAAAATCGATAGAGAATTAATTTAAAACCGTTTATGAATATTTTTCTACTGAGTTAGAAAACGAAACTTATAGCTCATTTTCAATAGGTAGTCTTGGTCAGCCTTCCTAACAAAACTTGCATCGATGCTAGATTGCAATGTCCGTTTTTACTAAATAAAAAGTTGTTTGGATAGGCAGGAATGACCCTACAAGAAAGAGAAAATGGTATCATGTATGACGTTGCTGAAGTCAGAGTCTTCAGACTCTCAAATGTCAAGGAGAATGAGACATACTCTCCTTGCTTTAACTAAGAAACTAAATCTAATGTTATTTCCGAGACGGATCAAAGATGGTAGAACGCAAGCTATAACAAAGCTACTAGCGAGATCCGAATGTTCGCTCTCTACTGGAATCCAAGTTGTCGTCGAGATCAAAGATTCACACAAGAGTTCCTCATCTGATATATCTCGATTTCAACGAAGCATGAACCAAGAACATGTTAAAAATAACTCCGAAGAAAATGAAGATTACAACAAGCAACAAGAAAATATTCTTCTCTTTACGTTCGCAGACGCTACAATGAGAAAGAACGAAGCACAAGAAAGGCTGAAGAAAAACTCCTTGCTGGGGTGGTCAAAACCACTGTTGCTCAAAGCAAGATTCGTCATACAGATGATCTGCTCCCAGGAACCAACAAGTTCATAAATGAACTTCTGGAACGCTCAATGTCACCTTCGAAAAATACTCGAAAAATATCATGTGAGAGGGAGACACTCTGGGCCGCATATGATCTGGTGTTCTCAGTTTTTTCATCTGTTTTCTCTCTCTCCAAATGAAAGAGGAGGTTCTCTATATAAAAAGAATTTCAGCAGCTATGCGGCCTGAGGAAACACCAGGCCGCATATGCGTTGACCAACCAGATCCCCCAAAATCGGGTGTCAATGCCGCAGGCGTCGCATGCGCGGCCTCCGTCGCCGGTCACGCTGTACTGTATGAGGCAGACAACACCGCCAAATGCCGAAAGTAGCCACTCGCACCACATGCGTCGCATATTCCGAAAGGCATAGAAAACTGCGTGCCGCCTAAAGCAGACCATGTCCCCTCCACATGCAACTCGCTCATCCAAACCTGGCCGCATAGACCCTGGCCACATAGCGCCTGGCCACAAAGACCCTGGTCGCATAGCGCCTGGACGCATAGTGCCTTAGCCGAATAACGCATGGCCGCATGCGCCACGAAGCATGCGCCCGAGCTAGCAACCGTACATGCAACTCACGCATAAAAGGAGCGCATGGGCGCCATGCAATGATGCTGACGTGCTAAGTGCAAAGTGCGCCAACAAAGTGCCACTTTGCATCCTTGAGCCCGAGCCCGAGTCCGAGTCGCTAAGCCCCTTCAGTGCTTAGCTCCTAAGAAAAACTTTCCAAAGTTGATGACAAAACAAATATTGTCATAATGGAGTTCACACTTAATCCCTCTAGGAAAGTCAACCCACATGGACCACTACTCCATATGCATATACCAATATTAAGCATAACTATATATTGAGATATACACATTGGTGGTTTTTCAGTGTGGGACTAAAACTCCCAAACTAAGTAAAAAACACCAACATCTAAGTATGGCCCTAAGTGCTTTAGGGGACTTAGCTGGTGATCCAGACTGTTTTTCTCTCGACGATGAAGCTTATCCCTCATCGTCTCATTGGCCGACCTTGGCCCCTGTTATTTTGGGGTTATATCTAGTATTCAGTCTGTCCCGGCTAGTATCGTTCCAACAATCGACGGGGAGCACCTTAGTATACTCTTGTGCGTAGTAATTGGGAGTCCTATTACAACTAAGGCCAACTTCCATTCACCACACCCAGGTTCATCTCGTGTAGTGAGAGTTGACTCGTACAAGGAGAGCGGAGTGAGTCGACGGTTGATGTATCAGACTCTACCATATTTTTCGTAGCATGCATTCCCATCCGTGTCGCAACTGATTCGGTAAGCTACATGTTCAGACGGTCCTTTGGTCCCCCAATCTTACTCATGCAACATTCCGACCACCCAACGACCTATAATGCTAGTCACTGCTCCCACTGGGGCTAGGAAGTATGCCCCACAACCCAATTTGGTTAGTCTTCGTAAGAACAAACTGTATGGTTCTCTATTAATGCTATTATAATGGACAAGTTCCCTATCTTCATTGTTCAGGACAAAACTCTGCTTTAACAATGGTTGCAATTAGATTTCCTTCTTTTTTTCCTTCTTGCTAACACATAAAAGAGGGGATGAAGAAGTGGCTCATCAAATGACCGATGAGACTGACTATACGAATGTTATAAATCCAAACATGAATTTCCAATAAAGTGGAGTGAGGGTTGCTATATAAGACAAATTGTGAGGAAAGACCACAATCTCGTTTCGGAACATATTGACTCATCTAGAAAAAAAAAAAAAAAGGTAAGAGAAGTGAGGATGAGACAAACGCTAGTGAGGAAGGGAGGGTGAGTACACAGACATCACATAAGTCAAAGGTGAGTGAAGTGAGTAAATGAAGATGACATAGGGAGGAGTAGGAGAGCCCGGAATCTTCTTTACATATTTCAGAAATAAATATTTGATATAGAGCAAACGAAAAGTAACTTGTTTGCTAAGATAGAAATGACTCAATCTTGTCATCCACGTTGTGAAAGTCCCTGATTTGGTACCGAAGCAATATTTTTCCTTATAGATTGCTAATCCATCCCCGATTATGACTTAGAGAGAAATTATGAACACCGCTGAAATGGCTTAAAATGCACGCAAGAGAATATAAGAACTTGAATTGCTGATACAGTGGTAGTCTTGTCATTGCACCTATGGCATTAGAATTTGATTGTATTCAAATTTGTACTTCCACATGGTTTAGAATAATGGAACCAAACATGCAATGCTAGAACAAATGGGTAGTTATACCACTTTGGTTGCTTGGGTGGATGCGACATATTCGTCTCTATTTAAACTTTTAAATTATGCTACCACACTTTTAGGCTCACACATTTAGACGAATCGTTACGCAACGATCAAATTTTACCTACGCGTTCTCTTACAATTGTATCAACATCAAATTAGTACACTTTTATTATTATTATTTTTCTATCAAATTTTTTAAAATGAATACAAAAATCGATTAAAACGGATAACAAAAATAATCATCAAAAATTAATATAAAAATACATACATCAAAATCAAACAGCAAAAATGTTCCAAAAAAATACTGTAAAAAGGTAAGGAAATTAAGACTCTTATATATAGTTCATTTACCAAGACACAGTCCACTATATTTATGACTTATTCCAACAACGACAATCCATGAATTGAAAATGTTCTATGCATTCGTTCAGATCGATTAGATGCCTAAAGGTTCCACAATACTCAGTTCCGACTGGTCAAACTAGCCACCAAGCCTACACATAGTGCACCGTTCGGAACGGGACACTACAACAATATCTAGAGTGGTCCATGACAGTAGAAAAACAATGAGTCCATTTTTGTTCATCCACCAAAACTTAGATGATGTTTACCGTTCCACTCAAGAGTTGTCACGTGTCAACATAATTTTTTTTTTATTATGAGATGAGAGAAATTAAATTAAAAATAAAAGAGAAATTATATAAAAATAAAAAATGTTTTAGGTTGACACGAGATAACCTTTTAGTAGAATGGTGAGCATCATCAAAGTTTTGGTGGGTGAACAAAAATGGACATGAAAAACATGTTTTCGCATTTATTTTCATGCCATTCCAAAAATTTATGAGAAGTAATTCTTCTTAGTAGGAAACGCTGTAAATCCTCTCATTTTTTATATATAAAAATAAATAAAGCAATAGTATATTACTATAGTAATGTATTGTTAAAATTATATATATTAATTGTTGGTATTGCTGGAAATTAAAGCCAACTTGCTACCTCCATTTTCCATGAACTACCACCGACCCAAGTGGGGTCACTCTTAGACCCGACCCATTAGGAAACCCAAAATTCAGTTTCATTTGAAACCATATATACTATCAAAACCTAAGAAATTCCTTTACATTAATCCAACAGCTTGTAGTGTCACGACCCGCACCAGGAAATTCGGGCACGAGTGCGTGGGTACGTCCAGCCTACGCCGCAGAGTCGGCGGTAGTACGCTGTCTAGGTCTTACTCACAAGTAATTTTAAATCTATCTCATCCACAATAAATAGACAAGGAAAATAACAGGAAATAGGAATGCTAACTTTCATAAAACAAATTGTGACAACAGATCCATAGTTAATACAAAGCCAGAAGATAAATCGGGGACAAACCCGAGTATATGCTGAAAGGAAATAAATAAGTAGCTACTGCTAACTACTCTGCAGCAGGGGTCTCCTGGGTGGGATCTGGCTCCTCATATGTGTCATCTGTTCCCTCATAGGGACCATAATATGTAGGGGCAAGGTCCTCATCATCGCCTAAATCAACAGATCCAGTCAGGAAAGGAGCAAAGTACACAATGCACAACAAGATTAAACTAAATATTTATGACAATTAAATTGAGTATCATATTGAGAAAATTGCATAAAAGAACATCAATATCTCAGCGTTAATACTATAAACAGGAAGATGAGAAAGCAGGAATAAATGAGACAGGGAAAAGAAACTACCACAGTCAGCAAGAACTATAACAAGATCCAGAAACTATCTGTGTGAACTTGTGTTTGTTTTAGAATACATAGTTGGCATGTAGGGGTTTATAAGGCTAATCCGGCCGTCACAAACGGCTATTAAACAGGAATAATCGAGATCCGGCTGAGGGTACAGTCGCGCACCAACAACTATTAAACACGGTAGGGGGAAGGGTAAACTACATGCCTTCTAGTATTCTCCCACCCGACACGAAAATAAGACATGAAAAACCAGTATTCGAGACATGAAATCCAGTGTTCTAATACTATGTGTAATCATCAAGGGTACTAGTAGAGCAGGGAATTAATTATCATAATATAAAGATTTAAACTTGAAGTGCAGGTACTTACCTGTTGTTTGGATCCAATTAATTGTACTCGGGGAAATTTTCCAGAGATGAGTCCAAAAGCTGAAATAGACATTACCATCATGCTCAGAAGATATCAAATAGCTAGAAATGCCTGTCCTTGGGTCCAATTTGGAGACAAGACAAAAACGACAGTTTCGGGTCAAAACGGGGTCCGTCGGTGCCCGCTTTGCACCGAAAAATGTGTCAGGGTCAAATGTCTCCAAATTTACCAAACTTAGTGTCAACAGGTCAGGAACGCTGATACGAACCCAACGGAACTTTCAGAATTGAATTCCGATGAGCCGATCACAAAATCGTCCGTCGAACGGGGCCTGTGGGGCCCACGACACGCAATTTCGTCAACGTTCTCAGAATGGAACCGAACTTGACCCACAGGACCAGCGTATCGCTACGAGTCCGATGGCATAAGTTTCGTTTCGATCCGACGTGTGTGCACGAAGTTAGGGTAAATTACAGAAAAGGAGTATACGGGGCGATGTCCGCGGATACGCGTTGATTCCGGTGTGCACACACACCCGAATCAGCTTCTGCGAAATCCCGCACGTCCGTATCGACGACGCGCACGTATCTGTGAAGATCGCACGCGACCAAGTCATCCCGATTGGCAGGGCGTACTCAGTTCTAGGGTGAAACAGGGTCTAGTTTTTTCCTGTTTTTGGATCGCGGTGTGCGATCGCCACAGGACGCGATGCCCCGAGCGGTTTGTCCGGACACCGAGAGGGTCATACAGGCTTCGCAACGTAATTTGCGGAATCGAAAACGGAGCTACGAGCAAAAAGTTACAAGTACCTGACGGGGACCCGAAAACCGGGGTCGAACCGTGTCCGACACGTGTCTGATTCGTGTCGGACACAGGGAATCTAGGGTTAGGGTTTGGGGATTCGGCTGAGCTCCGGCGGGTGGCCGGCCGGGGGCGCGCCGGAGAGGGGCTGCGGTGGCTCGCCGGGGGCTGGCGAGTTGGCCGGTGGCGGCGGCTCGAGGCGGGCGGCGGCCGGAGCTGCTGGCTGCTGCTGTTGCTAGCCTCCGCTGCTGCTGGACGCCGGAGGCGGCGGAGGAAGGTGGAGGAGAGGGGAACGGCGGGGCGAGGTCGGAGACAAGGCGGCGGCGAGGTCGGAGGCAAGGCGGCGGCGAGGTCGGGGGCAAGGCGGCGGTCGGGGGGGTGTGATTGGCCGGAGGGGGGGTTCTCGGGGTTTAAATAGGCTTAAGGGGGCCGGCCAAGGCGGGGCGAGGGGGGGTCGTGGCCGCAGAGGGTGGGGCGAGCCGGGTGGAGCGCCGGGCGGCGCGGCGGGCGGGAGCGGAGCGGGGAGCGGGTCAGGCGGTCGGGGGGGGGGGTGCTGGGGAGACCGGGTCGGCGGGCGGACGGGTCGGGTTCGGGCAGACCCGACCCGACCCGACCCGGTAAGGGAGGCGGGTTGGGCTGCTGGGCTGGGCCGGATCAGGCCCAATGGGCCAGAAAAAAAAAATAATAATAATAATAAATAATAAAACAGTTAATTAATTAATTAATTAAAAATAGTTTTTAGGCATTTAAAATAGGTCTGAGGCCCAGAAAAATCCAAAAAAATTATCCTAAGTCCAGTTTTTTATTTTACACCAAAAAATATTATTTCTATAATATTTTAATATTATTTATTAACAATTAAAAATCATTTAATAATTAAGAACCCTGATTTTAATTACAGAAAAATTCCCAGAAAATTTCAGAAAATTGTGAAAAATCCCAATTTAAAATTCTTGCAAAATCTGAAGGTTTACATGCAGCCCTCAAACCAAATACAAGACCGTCCATAGTTTTGTTTAAAAAACCAAATGCCTAACCCTTTCCGCATGGGACTGTACATGTATGACCTTGTGTGCCCAAGTATTCATGGATCCAGGTCGGATGGGTCCTCCACGGCGCCCGACCCAATTACCCATATTTTTAAACGAATACTGTATCTCTTCTCCGATTGGCTCTCCACGCGCGACGGGTATTCTGGACGTTCCAGGAATTACAGGAGCACGCGGTACGACGAGCATCTATCCCACCATCCATTTTTAATCAACCCTTCACTAGCTAAACCCTAGCTCCCTCTATATAAACCATCCATTTCCATCACTTCTCCCACCGAAAAACCTAGCCGCCACCCTCATTAAGACTCCATCGAAATACTAGCCGCCTCCCTCCGAACAACTGAACCGAGAGCCCTCATTCTCATGGACCTTGCAGTTCGACGTTGGTAGACGATACTGCGATGTCACGCTCCAATTCCGTAGAATCGATAGTCGTCCCCCGGACGTGACGCCGTGCGTGCCTAGGTTGCGGAACACACAAGGCCAAGGTATTTTATATAACGAGCACATATTCAGAGTACGCAGATAATTGAACAAAATGTTGAAACATAAAAAAGTTCTCTTTATTGATAATGAATATCTTTATACAAACTCTTGAACGAGTCAGATAATTGCCGC
The DNA here is from genome assembly GCA_036927795.1 of Iris macrosiphon. Lineage (NCBI taxonomy): Eukaryota > Viridiplantae > Streptophyta > Magnoliopsida > Asparagales > Iridaceae > Iris > Iris macrosiphon. The sequence continues at coordinate 161,003,289 of JAYESA010000008.1, read as the reverse complement.
ACGACTTACAAAAGTGGACTCAAAATGAGATAACCGTCATGTACATTACATCCTTTTACTAAAACTTTAAAACTATACACCTTCGGGCGAAGCTATCGCCTTTCCACGGAGCTGCATAAGTTACGTGCACGAGCACCTGGACCTTCAAAACGCTTATTTGACGGCACGATCAGGGCGTGCCGGTAGGTGGATTGGATTGGGAAGTCGCTAAGCTTCTCGCAGGATCTCCTTGGTACGGAAAACCTATTGCAACGAGGGTCAGTACATCAAAATGCACTGGTGAAGGCAAGCTAATCCAACTATATCAATCAACATGTTATTTAAAATTATTATGTGATCTTTCTATCTTGTCTTAATCCATTTTTCAAGCAAACATTAGATATGGAAGTTTACTGAAATAAACATGCCACCATTTGGTGACTTTTACCTTCCCGTCTGAACCACCTACACAATACTTACCATGACTATCCCTGCCACGAAGACATAGTTAGCTTGCACAGTTTAAATATATGTGGGGATCACTAGCGTGATGCCATAGTAGACGAGTTATAGTCATTGACGAGGATGGTATGCAATGAAAGCACATGAGGCGCTACAAGCCATCCTGTCCAGCACACGAGACTAACATGAAGTTCTGTCCGAATCGGATCGGTGCCAGTGCCCCAGCGACCGTCCGCAGGAACTATGACCTTGTGCACAAGTTGTCCATGAACAAACAACGTCTATACTAAGTTATCAATTGATGCAATTTAAGGCAACACGAGCACGAGGCAAATAGCATGGCATAATTTATTTTGCATAGTCTCCCTGATCAGCTTATTGCATAGCAAGGTGTATTCTATATATAGCATGACTATAGAAAAAATATACATTCTAACTTGAATTGAAATACTATGAAAGAATATTCTAAGCGAACTAGCATGCAACAAGGTAAACGTTTACAAGTTGGTTGACAAGCACAAATAATCCAAGTCTATTCCTTTTTATATTGACATCTTTTAGTTATTATGGTATCGTTTGATCGGAACAATCAAGAAGACAAGATTTTAGATGTGAAGACTTGGAAGAAGGGTCAACTAAATCAAATTATAGCCACTCACAAGTTGGTTAGAGAGAGGAAAGGAAAGATGTGCTTCAAGACTCTGCTAGCACGACGTCTACTGCACGATCACCTGCATTGCCATGAACAGATGATCAATACCTCTTCTACTCTTTCCAAGCTCGAAATGAGATGCAGTTTAACAAACGAAAGCAATAAAATCCATCAAAATCGTTCAAGAAAACGCAAATCCGAAAACCAACTCAAAAGCACAAAAGCAATGAGACGACAGCAAAAACTAGGCAAGAAAACTTGCAGCGGAAGAGGTCCTTCTTGACTCTGCCGCTAAGTCCATCCTTGGGGCACGGTCCACTGAATATGGAAATTGATTCCGAAGAAACAAATCCATAACGAGAAAAAGATCTTAATTTAATCTATCCTGATCGAACGATACCGAAAGTATTTCTTAGCCGCGCTCCCCGTAAAGGGGTAATGGGGTACCACATCCTAACCAACTAATATGAAGTTTAGTCCACGGAACTTAGGAATAGAACCTACCACAATGAAATAATGAGAAATTTTTTTCCTTCATCTCAGACTCAAGCTCCCAGGTTGATTCTTCAACCGAATAATTTCTCCAAAGTACGCGCACGAGCGGAACCGAACGGCTTTGAAGCAGCTTCTCCTTATAATCCAAGATCCGCACGGGATGTTCAACATACGTTAAGTTCGCCTTCAAGTCCAGTTGATTAAGATCCACCATATGACTCGGGTCATACATGTATTTCCTAAGCTGTGAAACATGGAAGATATCGTGCACTTTAGATAGTGACGGTGGCAGGACAATCTGATATGCGACTAGGAAGACTCGCTTAAGTATTTTGAACGGGACGACGAATCTTGGACTTAGCTTACCTTTTGCTCCAAATATGGTAACTTCTCGCATAGGCGATACTTTGAGAAATACTCGATCGCCTACTAAGAACTCAAGAGATCGACGGTGCGTGTCTGAGTAACTTTTCTGACAACTTTGTGCTACCTTCAGCCGTTCGCGGATCTTTTGGACGGTTTGTTCTGTGGTGCCTCGTTCCCCCAATTCGGGGAGCACGGCTAAGAAATACAAGTCTGTATCGTTCGATCGGGATAGATTAAAACAAGATCTTATCCTCGTTATGGATTTGCTTTTTCGGAATCGATTCTCATATTCAGTGGACCGTGCCCCCAGGATGGACTTAGCGGCAGAGTCAAGAGGGACATCTCCGCTGCAAGTTTTCTTGTCTAGTTTTCGCTGTCGCTTTGTTGCTTCCGTGCTTTGAGTTGGTTTTCATATTTGTTTGCGTTTTTTTGAATGGTTTCAATGGATTTTATTATTTTCATTCGTTGAACTGTACTTCAATTCTGAGATTGGAAAGAGTGGAAGAGGTATTGATCAGCTGTTCATGGCAATGCAGGTGAACGAGCAGTAGGCGACGCGCAAGTGGAGTCTTAAAGTACCTCTTTCCTTTCCTTCTCCAACCAACTCGTGAGTGGCTTATATTCGATTCAGTTGGCCCTTCTTCCAAGTCTTCACATCTTAAAATCTTGTGTTTCTCGCTTGCCCCGATCATACGATACCATAATAACTAAAAGATGTAAAGATAAGAAGAATAGACTTGGACTACTTATTTGCAAAGACAATCAACATGTGAACGATTACCTTATTGCATGCTAGTTCATTTAGAATGTTCTTCGTATGTTTCAATTTTACTTAGAATGTATACTTATTCTATAAATTGTGCTATACATATAGAACACACTTTGCTATGCGATACATTGATCAATAAGACTATGCAAAACCATTTATGTTATGGAACTTGTATCGTGCTCGTATGTCCGTAAATTGCATGAATTGATTGAAAACTTAATGGACGCCATTTGATCACGGACAACTTGTGCACAAGGCTTTTGGTTTTCGCGGACGGTCGCCAGGGCACTGAGACCTATCCGATCCGGGCAAAAAAATTAGTATAGTCGTTTGTCATGGACGGAGTTCTATGTAGCGGGGCTTGCCACCTGCATTGCATATCGTTCTCGTCTCGAGACTATAACCCGTCCCTTGTAGCATTATGCCAGTGATCCCTTCATATATTTAAACCTGTGCAAAGCTAACTTGTGTCTTCGTGGCAGGAAAGGACATGGTAAGTTTTGTGCAGGTGGTTCAGACGGGCAGATAAATATTCCCGAATGGTGGCACGTTCATTTCAGTAAACTCTATCATTGCTTGTTTGTAAAAATAAACTAAGGCAAGATAGAAAGATCACAAATAATATGCATGCTTCATATAAATAACGTGTTGATTGGTATAGTTGGGTTAGCTCGCCTTCACCGGTATATTTTGATGTACTGACCCTCGTTGAAGCAGATTTCCCGCACCAAGAAGATCCTGCGAGGAGCTGAAGTCACTGCCCAATCTAGTCCAGCTGTCGGCGCGTCCTAATCGTGCCATCTTTTGAAGCATTTTGAAGACCCAGGAGCTAGCAAACTTAACTGATGCAGCTCAGAGAAAAAGTCATTGTCCCACTTGGAGGTCCCTTATTTTGAAGTTTTAGTAAAAGGATGTAATATACAGGATAATTATCTCATTTTGTGTCAACTTTTGTAAGCCCATGAGGCAAACTTCTGACTCATTCAAGGGTTTGTAAATAGATGTTCATTATCAATAAAGAGAACTTTTTCATGTTTCAACTTTGTGTTTTAATTATCTGCGTACTCTGAATATGTGCTCGTTATACAAAATACCTTAGCCTTGTGCAGTGCGCAACCTAGGCCCGCATGGCTTCACGCCCGGGGGACGACTATCAATTTTACGGAATTGGGGCATGACATATTGGTATCAGAGCACATCTTCAAGTTTTTTTGACCCTCGTGTCGGAAAAGTTCCTTTAAAGATCTATTCCCTGTGCGAACTCTTGAACTCGTTAAGCCAAAATAAGATACGTTCATACAATGAGTTCATAAATCTTAATGTAATTTATCTTCTTTTGAAGGAATGGCATAAACGTAAGCATCATCGCTAGCGCCGGGCGAGACACAAGCCCAAGAAAGCAGTTCCGACACTTCGAGAAGTTCTCGGAGCCAGTAAACTATGTCCAGTGTCGATTCCATTCAACAGATGATGCGGATGTTGGAGGTTAACCAACAGAGGGAGGAGGCTCATTATGAACGGGCTGAAAAGTGAGCGGAAGAGAGACAAAGCAAGTTCCAAGACAATATAGAAGCCCGATTCTCAGTCCAACAAAAGCAGGTAGATACCCTGCAACAGATCGTGCAGACCTTGGCCTCCAATAATTTTGCGGCAACAGTAATGACACTGGTGGAGCAGCCCGCACCTGAAGTTGAAATGCCACAAACTCTAAAGAAGAAGGATGTGACTGCCTTCGACTTTGCCGACTTCAAGAAGGTCTGCAACACGCCATTTAAAGGACTAAGGATCCAATCGTGGCTCTAGATTGGTTGGCCAAACTTGAGGATCATTTCAAACTTCTAGAGGTACCCGAGCAGAAGCGTGTTGCGTGTGCCCAACTGCAGCTTCGCTTGAACGTGCATGATTGGTAGGACGTGTATCGAAGATCTCTTCCAGTTGACAATGAAGAAGAGACGATCGCATGGGCTACCTTCCGTGGCACGTTTGAAGAGGATTTCATACCCCCTTCCGTCCTTCATCAGAAAGAGAACGAGTTCGTGCAACTATAGTAAGGCAGCATGACGGTCAAGCAGTATTCCGCCGAATTCAATCGGCTAGCCAAATTTGCAAGCTCATATTTACCTGATGCGACGAGTCGTGCCAGAAGATTTGAAGGTGGCCTGCGACCTGCCATCTATGCGCACGTGGTCGTTCCTCAGTACCAGACGATGCGGGAAGTTCTCAACCATGCCCTTTCCCTCGAACAACAGTATCCTCCAATTACAGCCGGCACTGTGCATACCTCCAATCACAAGCGCCACGACAACGAAAAAGGAAACAACACTGTAAAGCGTCCAAACAACCGCGGTCACCAGAAGGAAAATATAGGGGCACGTTGTGAACACTGTAACAAGCCAGGGCACACCATCGATGATTGTTACTTCAAGAACGGGTCCTGCTACAACTGTGGTAGAAAGGGCCACTTGATCAAAAACTGTCCGCTGCTCCCCCCTCATCATCCAAATTAGGCTACTGCACCCCAGGCCAATCAAGCTGCACCTCAGCCAGAGCGTCGCCAAGCTCAAGGTCGGGTCTACATTATAACACGAGAAGAAGCCATGGCCTCAGGCACCATTGTGTCAGGTATATTACTTTTTAATAACATGCATGCACGTGTGCTATTTGAATCTGGTGCAACGCATAGTTTTATATCCACGAATTTTGCCGTAGAAAACAATATAGAAATGACACCGTTGTATCTAGACCTTAGTGTTAGTACCCCGTCAGGCACGAAAATACCTGTCCGTTTAGTATGCCAAGGTGATTACGTCTGTATCAAAGGAAGGAAGCTCTCGCTCGATGTTTTAGTCTTAGATGCTCAGAATTATGACATCATTTTGGGGATGGATTGGCTCGGTGCTTGCTTGAAAACTATCGAATGTGCATAGAAACGAGTCATCTTTCGCCTACCTGGAGAAGCCGAATTCTGCTATACGAGTAGTCCAACAACTGATGCGTCCAGGGCCTGCATGGTAATTTCGACGATATCTGCTTGGCGGATGCTATACTCTGGCTACGAGGGATACCAAGCGTCGGTTCGGGACACACAGTTGGATTACGCAAACGTTGAGTCTTCTTCCGTTGTGGCGGAGTTCCCTGATGTATTTTCGAACGAACTACCCGACATGCCACCTGACCGAGAGATCAAGTTCACCATTGACACATTCCCGAATACTCAGCCGATTTCCAAGGCTCCGTACAGAATGGCCCCTACTGAACTGAAGGAGTTAAAGTGCCAACTTCAAGAATTGCTGGATCGTGGGTTCATCCGCCCGAGCGTGTCTACTTGGGGCGCACATGTGCTCTTCGTAAAGAAGAAAGACGGAATGTTATGACTCTGCATCGATTATCGGAAGCTGAACAAGGTCACCATCAGAAACAAGTATCCTCTGCCCAGAATAGATGACCTCTTCGATCAGCTGCAAGGGGCAACGGTATTCTCAAAAATTGATCTTCGCTCGGGCTACCACCAGCTGAAGATTAAGCCTGAGGACATGCCCAAGTCTGCGTTCCGAACCCGCTATGGACATTACAATTTTTTTGTTATGCCGTTTGGACTGATGAACGCCCCTGCCACTTTTATGGATTTGATGAATAGGGTGTTCCGACCATTCCTCGATAAATTTGTAGTCGTTTTTATAGATGACATCTTAGTGTACTCGAAAAATAGGGATAAACACGCAGGACACCTGCGGATGGTGCTTCAGACCCTCCGAGACAATAAGTTGTATGCCAAGCTAAGTAAATACGAGTTCTGGTTGGACAACATATCCTTTCTTGGGCATATTATTTTTGCAACGGGCATCTCAGTTGACCCGAAGAAAATAGAAGCCATCATGAAGTAGAAATGACCTGAATCAGCTAGCGACATTCAGAGTTTCCTTGGTCTGGCGGGCTACTATAGAAGATTTATTAAAGATTTTGCGAGGATTGCCTCGCCTCTGACTCAGCTTACTCGGAAAGGGGTAACATTCACGTGGACGAATGACTGTAAAGCTTCATTTATGGAGTTAAAGCAGCGCCTCGTCTCAGCACCAATTCTTACCCTTCCAGACGGACCCGATGATTTTAAGATATATAGCGACGCCTCAGGAAAGGGATTGGAATGTGTCCTTATGCAACGGAACAAAGTGATAGCCTTCACGTCGATGCAGTTGAAGCCTCATGAGAAGAATTATCCAACCCATGATCTAGAGAAGACCTTCTTGAAATAGTGGCAAGTCTGGATCTGCGCTCCTGCGAATACTCATGAACATCTTCACCTGGAAAGGGACCAGGTCCTCAGAGGGACATAACAAGATACATAAAAGCATGCCAATAAAGTACTGAAATAAATATCCAATGGGTCGCATAACCGTCTAAGTGAATGCAGTTTAAGAACAACTTTTCCAATGCGTGGGCTATCTGGCCATAAATGGGATTGGCATGATTCTCTCGGAGAATCAGGGGCCTACAAAGCATGTCGTCTTTTGAACGGCAGAGGCCGCCAGGTAGTATTGGGGTCATCACCGTCCGTATCTCCGGTGGAGCATCTGGATGACAAAAAGGAAAGTGCAAAGGAGCCCACACGTCTTACTTGTTGTTCTTCCCATCCCATGCTCTAAGCATGTCATATCCATGACACAATAATACCTCTAATAACTGCCAAGTCTACTAGCATGCAAAGTTTCTAACAGCAGTTATCCCTAACGCACGTCCCATACGTACAGGAGGCCAAACCCTGCACGCAAGTCCGTGATCTATATGAGACTCACACTCGTGTAACAGATGTGTCACAGCCAATAAAACCTAATGATTCTTCATGATAATGGGGCGGTCTCATAAACAAGGTTAATGCATATACATAATAAAAATATATCATGACGACACCGTCGTTGCACCCAAGTTTCCTTGGACGCGCAGTTTATATAGCAGTTAAAATATATGAACTAAATGACAGAAATAAAGATACATGCAACATATGGAATATAAATAATAGTACAATGGCAAGGTATACTTGCCTGGCAAGAAAGTTGCGTAGTACCAATAACCTGCTCCAGAAGTCGCGCAGAACAATCCAATAGACCCTATATAAATATAATATAATACAATACAATCATTAGTCATTACACTAGCACTTATACAACCATAATATACTGGACTCAGAGGGTATGCTAGGGGTGATACTGGTCATCTAGCAGGGTCAACTGCACGTCTAATTATGCGAGTGTCCTATATTAAATGCTGTATCAAAATCAGACAGTCAACTAGCATGTGTCTAAGCCAGTACGTTAATGTACACAAGGCGGTCAACTTGCAAGTTCTTAGGGTCCACATGGTCAAGGTAAATACGGGATAGTCCACAGTGTCCTAGGGTCGTACAATATAAATACATATATAGTCATAACTATTACTAGCATAGTATTTAATTACTTACAATATATGTACATACCTTATATTTATATATGTGTATATATAACAACCAATAATTATATACATACCAATTGAATACATATACTAAATATACATACTAAACATATATATACATACAATATATATATATATATATATATATATATATATATATATATATATATATATATATATATATATATATATATATATATATATATATATATATATATACATACACCAAATTGATAATTATACGCACACACGTACGTATACAAATGCGAGTTGGGTTTACCGACACGGGGTCTGAAGTCATCCAATTAAACCTGTCATAAGGCAATACTCGTGTCCTAATAGCATATGCACAAGCACACACATAAAAAGGAGAAGAGGGACATGCTCGAACCTCGGGGTGCGCGCACGGGGACGACGATGAGGTTGACTATGAGGGTGATGATGTTGATTAAGGTGATGATGAATAGGAAATAATGATGAGGGGATGCTGATTGTGATGATGATTATGGGATTAGGTTATGATGTAGATGGTGACTGGGATGGTGGTGATGATATGGATGGTGATGATGATGGTGATGATGGAGTGATGATGGTGATAATGATGGTGATGATGATGATGATGATGATGGGGTCTGTTGGAGGAGGCCGGCGGTCAGGAAGGTCCAACGAGGGGAGAGGAGTCGAGGGCAGGTCATGGGGGAGAGAAGAGGAGTCGGGTCGAAGCTTCGGCGAGGCTGCTCAGTGCTCAGGAGAAGGAGGGAAGGAGAGGACAGGGAATGGCGGTGGTGGCTATGTGATCTTCGGCGATGAGGGGAGTCGAGGGAGGCTGAGGGAGATGATTGGTGAATGGCCGGGGAAGAGGGTGGTCAGGCGGTGGTCGAGTTCGTCGAGGGGGGTGGAGATGGTCATGGGCTGTCGTCGGCTCGGTGCAGGCGAAGGAAGGGGTGAACGTGGGGACGATGGTGGTGGTGTGGCTTGTCGGAGACGACGGTGGGGAAGTCGAGGGAGCGGAGGAGGATGGACGTCGGGTCGGGTTGCAGCGGCAGGTTCAGGCGAGCGGGGCTGGGTACAGCAGTTTCAGGCGGGTTGTTGGCTTCAGGCGGTGCTGGAAGAGATGAAGGAGAGGTGGTGGTGCAGGTCGAGTCCGGCGGGTGCTCCGGGCTCCTACACAGGGAAGATGAGGAAGAAGAAGAGGGTGAGGTCGGCCACATGAGCGGCGGAGGAAGACGTGGGGACTAGGCTGCTCCGGCGGGGTGGCTCACCTGAAGGAGGTCGGGGTGACCGGAGCTCCGGCTGCAGGAGGAAGGAGATGAACAGGGAATAGGGGAGGGGTCGGCTAGGGTTGGTTTAGGTTGGGGTGATTTAGAAAAATAAAGAAAAGGAAAGAAAAAGTTGTTTATATACATGTAGAAACTTGGTTTGGGTGTTTGACCTAAAAAATTTGGGCTTGGTCAACTCTTGGGATTGGGCCTTGGCTTGATATGGGGATATTGGAGGGCTATGATTTACATTATTTAAAATGCAATGATAGGGTTAAATGAGGGGCGATGTTGTGTGTTGAACATTCCAAAAATTATGGAAAAAATTCATATGAAGGGAAAAATAGGTTTTTTTCATGTATTGTGTCCAATGGTGTGGATACCTCAATGCACTTTTGCATAAAAGTGCCCAACAATTGGAAAATTATACAAAGATAAAAATTGGGTTAAATTAATTAAAATTAATGCACAATGTGTTCTTAAATTAATTAGAAGTACATGGGGCTAAAATTAGGTGGGACACAAGTGTCATGGACATAGAGGGCTTAGAGTAGAATACTATCATGAATTGGGTTGCACAAAACGGGTCAAGATTGTATCTCCAATTTTGATTAGAACGCACAAGGATAAAAAGTTGTATTTATTTAGAATTAAATATAAACGTCCGTGACGAATATTGTGCGACTAAAATATAGTACAAGAGAGCATGATTATAAGTTACACAAATATCAGAATAGAAGGTGGGTACGTCTAGGACAAGAATGTGAAATTTATAGGAAGGCAATGGCTAGTGTAGTGCTCCAATTATCGAAGCAACGGTAAGGTGCACTAAGTGATATAATTAATATAAAATTAAATAAAATGCCATGTCCAATTTCCAATTGGATACAAACTAGCCCTAGTTTCACTATTAAGCCAAGTAGGCCTAATTTTGGGTGGAGGGTTTACAGTTGGCTTGAACTCCTTAGCGATTTTGACTTGATGATCAGATACACCCCGGACAAGGGTAATATTGTAGCCGATGCACTGAGTCGAGTATTCATTGGAAGTCTGGCTATTGATGACAAGCTGTATCGGGATATAGAAGCTTTGGGCATTACGCTTATAATCAGATACAAAAAGGGGGCGCAAGTGGATCAACTGTGCCTCGAACCTGACCTGTTAGAAAAGGTCAAGACCGCTCAGAAGGATGACTTGTTCCTGCAAAAGATGCAAGGTCTTATCTCAGCAAGAAAGGCAACTAACTTTGCGGTAAGCACGGACGGGATGATTCGAGTGAAGGGGAGATTGTGCGTTCCAAATGATGCAGCTCTCAGAAAAGAGATACTCACGGAAGCCCATTATGCAAGTTATACTTCACATCCGGGTAGCACAAAGATGTATCGAGATCTCCGTACGACGTTTTGGTGGCACGGCATAAAACAAGATATGGCGCTATTTGTATCGTAATGCATGGCTTGTCAGAGGGTAAAGGCCGAGCACCAGAAGCCGGATGGAGAGATGTAGAACCTCGCTATACTGGAGTAGAAATGGGAACATATAACAATGGATTTCATTGTTGGTTTGCCAAAGACACAACGGGGGAATAATGCCGTTTGGGTTATCGTCGATCGACTCACCAAGTCAGCTCACTTTCTGCCTATCAAAAGTAATTAGAGTGCCGACCGCCTGGCTTAGATATACCTCAACAAAATCGTTCGTCTCCAAGGCGTGCCCGTATCCATTGTCTTCGATAGAGATGGTCGATTCTTATCGCATTTCTGGAAAAGCCTGCAGTCAATAATGGGGACGAAGTTGAAGTTTAGCTCCGCCTACCATCCATAGACAGACGGTCAAACAGAACGTGTCAACCAAATCCTCAAAGACATGCTACGACTCTGCTCCTTGGACTTGAAGACGAGTTGGGACATGCATCTACCGTTAGCCGAATTTGCATACAACAAAATCTTTCAATCCAACATTCAGATGGCGATGTATGAGGCATTGTATGGGCGAAAGTGCATGTCCCCAATCTGTTTGGATGAAGTTGGCGAACGGCAAATTCTTGGCCCAGAGCTCGTGGAGCAAACCTTTCAAAAGATTCGTTTGATCCGGGAATGGCTAAAGGTAGCTCAGAGTCGCCAGAAGAGCTACTCAGACACACATCGATATCCACTTGAGATCCTTGAAGGCGATCGGGTATTTCTTAAAGTCTCGATCATGCGAGGAGTTACCAGATTCGGAGCAAAGGGAAAGATAAGTCCGAGATTCGTCGGTCCGTTCGAGATACTAAAGCGAGTCGCCTCAGTTGCATATCATATTGCCCTACCACCGTCACTATCTGAAGTGCACGATGTCTTCCATATTTTATAGCTTAGAAAGTATGTGTACGACCCAAGTTATGTGGTGGATCTTGATCAACTGGATCTTAAGGCAGACTTGACTTATGTTGAACAACCTGTGCAAATCTTGGATCGTAAAGAGAAGCTGCTTCGAAGTCGTTTGTTTCCTCTTGTGCACGTGCTTTGGCAAAATTATTCGGTCGAAGAATCCACTTGGGAGTTTGAATCTGAGATGAGGAAAATATTTCCTTTATTGTTTCCTAGTGGTAGATTATATTCCTAAGTTTCGTGGACAAAACTTCCAATTAGTTGGTTAGGATGTGGTGTCCCGTTCCCCCTATTCGGGGAGCGCGGCTAAGAAATACAAGTCGGTATCGTTCAATCAGGATAGATTAAAACAAGATCTTATCCTCGTTATGGATTTGCTTCTGCGAAATCGATTCCCATATTCAGTTGGACCGTGCCCCCAGGATGGACTTAGCGGCAGAGTCAAGAGGGACATCTCCGCTGTAAGTTTTCTTGCCTAGTTTTCGCTATCGCTTTGTTGCTTTCATGCTTTGAGTTAGTTTTCGAATTTGTTTGCATTTTTTTGAATGGTTTCGATGGATTTTATTATTTTCGTTCATTGAACTGCACTTCAATTCCGAGATTGGAAAGAGTGGAAGAGGTATTGATCAGTTGTTCGTGGCAATGCAGGTGAACGAGCAGTAGGCAACGCGCGAGCGGAGTCTTAAAGCACCTCTTTCCTTTTTGTCTCCAACCAACTTGTGAGTGGCTTATATTCGATTCAGTTGGCCCTTCTTCCAAGTCTTCACATCTAAAAATATTGTGTTCTCGCTTGCCCCGATCAAACGATACCATAATAACTAAAAGATGTAAGATAAGAAGAATAGACTTGGACTACTTATTTGCAAAGACAATCAGCATGTGAACGGTTACCTTATTGCATGCTAGTTCATTTAGAATATTCTTCATATGCTTCAATTTTAGTTAGAATATATACTTCTTCTATAAATTGTGCTATACATATAGAATACACTTTGCTATGCGATACATTGATCAGTAAGACTATACAAAACCGTTTATGTTATGGAACTTGTACCGTGCTCGTATGTCCGTAAATTGCATGAATTGATTGAAAACTTAATGGACATCGTTTGATCACGGACTACTTGTGCAAAAGGCTTTTGGTTTCCGTGGACGGTCGCCAGGGCACTGGAACAGATCCGATCCAGGAGAAAAAAATTAGTATAGTCGTTTGTCATGGACGGAGTGCTATGTAGCGGGGCTCGCCACCTGTGTTGCATATCGTTCTCGTCTCGAGACTATAACTCGTCCCTTGTGGCATTATGTCAGTGATCCCTTCGTACATTTAAACTTCTGCAAAGCTAACTTGTGTCTTCGTGGCAGGGAAGGACATGGTAAGTATTATGCAGGTGGTTCAGACGGCAGGAAAATATCACCGAACGGTGGCAAGTTCATTTCAGTAAACTCTATCATTGATTTCTTATAAAAATGAACTAAGGCAAGATATAAAGACCATAAATAATATGCATGCTTCATATAAACAACGTGTTGATTGGTATAGTTGGGTTAGCTCGCCTTTACCAGTATATTTCGATGTACTGACCCTCGTTGAAATAGGTTCCCCATAATAAGGAGATCCTGTGAGGAGCTGAAGTCACTGTCCAATCCTGTCTAGCTATCGGCGCATCCTGATCGTGCCATCTTTTGAAGCATTTTGAAGACCCAGGAGCTAGCAAACTTAACTAATGCAGCTCAGAGAAAAAGCCATTGTCCCGCCTGGAGGTCCCTTATTTTAAAGTTTTAGTAAAATGATGTAATGTACAGGACAGTTATCTCATTTTGTTTCAACTTTTATAAACCCGTGAGGCAACTTCTGACTCGTTTAAGAGTTTGTAAATAGATGTTCATTATCAATAAAGAGAACTTTTCCATGTTTTAACTTTGTGTCTCAATTATCTACGTACTCTGAATATGTGCTTGTTATGCAAAAATACCTTAGCCTTGTCCGGTGAGCAACCTAGGCCCGCACGACGTCACACCCGGGGGACGACTATCGATTCCACGGAATCGGGATGTGACATATTCTACGAGCTCCGGGCCAAGAATTTGTCGTTCACCAAATTTATTCCAACAGATAGGAGATCTACACTTTCGTCCATGCATTGCCTTGTACGACACCATTTGAATGTTAGATTGACTATTATTTTATGCAAATTTGGCTAACGGTAGATGCAGGTCCCAACTTGACTTTAAGTCCAAGGCACAGAGCCGTAGCATATCTTCAAAGATTTGGTTTACCCCCCTGTTTGGCCGTTTGTCCGAGGATGGTAGGCGGAGCTGAACTTCAACTTTGTCCCCATTGCTGACTGAAGGCTCTCCCAGAAGTGTGATAAGAATCGTCCATCTCGATCGGAGACAATGGATACGGACACACCATGGAGTCGACCGATCTCGTTGAGGTAGATCTGCGCCAGACGGTCGGCACTCCAAGTAACTTTAATAGGAAGAAAGTGAGCTGACTTGGTTAGTCGATCGACGATGACCCAGACGACATCATTTTTTTGCTGAGTCTTTGGCAAACCAATATTAAAATTGTCACTACCACATTCCAAAAACAGGGGTATTTTCGACTTTTTATAATTATTAATATTATGGTAGTTACAATTAAATAATTGTATGATAAGTATATTTAATTTAAATAATTATGTGAGATGTGTAATTAAATATATTATTATATACAGTATTCATTTATGTTTGAGCTAGTAGACTTGACCTAGAAGCCCACTAGTCGAACACCTGGCCAAATTATGGGATTTGTATTTAATTGTTTTATTTAGAATTTAATTGTTGGAGGTAGTAATTAATTACCGCAATTTATTAATTGTTGCGCCCTGCCCTTGCTTCGATATTTAGAGCGCTATCCTAGCTTTTGTCTTCCAACAAATTTCACAACCTTGCCCTAGACGCACCTGACTTCCATTCTGATATTTTTGTAACTCATAATTATGCACTCTGTACCTTATTTTTAGCCACACAAAAATCATCGCGGACGTTTATTTAATTTCTGAATAAATTCCAACTTTGTATCGTTGTGTGTTTCAATCAAAATTGGAGGCAATCTTGACCTATTTTTTGTGCGACCCAAATTAGAGAAATATTCTGTTCTGAGTCTTCTTCACTAATGATATTGATGACCATACCAAATTTTGGCCCCAGGTACTCCTAATTAATTTTAGAACACAGATTGTATTTATTTCTAATAAATTTGAGGATACAATTTTAACTGATTCCATAAATCCCTATTTAATTCCAGTGCTCTGCTAATTGAGCCCATACCAAACTTACAGCGCCCCCTCACCTTACAAAATGTCAAACACCGAATCGCCCGCCAAATTTTTATCATTTTATGCATCTGTGCAAATACCCAAATTTAAGGGGGCTAATTTGCAAATTTGCATTTGGTGTCAACATCCCATTTGTTTAAAACAATGAAGGAGCCCTAATATTTAACTAAGTCTCTCACCCTCATCCCCACATGAAGAATCCCTCATGACAAATCTACGTCATCCATTCAATGGGTGCATCCTCACCCTTCATTCCCACACCCTCTCTCACTATTTAAAGTCACCTCACCCACACCCTTCCCAAGAAAGCCCTAATCTCCAAAAACCTAGGTTTTCCCACCTCCTCACAAGCCCCCACACTCAACCGTAGCTTTCTTCTCCTCTTCTTCATTTTCATTTTTCTTCTTCCTTTCTTCTTCTCTTTTCTTCTTCTTCTTCCTTTCTTCCCTTCTCCTTGAATTTTGAATTTCAAAAGGGGGGGGGAAATAATCAATAGCCACTGTTCACTATTCACCGGCCCATCCTGTGCTCCGACCTCTGCTGTCCCGGCATCGAGTCCCCGACCACCACGGTTCAGTCTCCTCCAGCGGTTCGAGCCGACCTCCCCCATCGGCCTGCTGGCTGCAGCTCCGGCCTGCTGCTAGCGCCAGACTGTGCAACTCCTTCCCCACGCTCGAGTTCCCCCGTGGCCGACCACTCTGGCCTACAGCCGACTGCCCCGCACCGCACGATCATCCCCCGGCGGCCCGCTGGCTGCAGCTCCGGCCTGCTGCTAGCCCCGGCCGGCCATCGACTCCCGCTGGCTTGCTCCTCCCCTCGCACTCACTGTCCCCGAGCCCGACCTCGGTCCGTGCTCCGGCGTGGTCCAGCACTCCACACCGCACGGCTTCGGCGAGCCTCTCCACCCGCAACCTACTCCTCATCCTCCCTTCCCTGTGCTCCGACCACCACCTTCAACTACAACCACCATCTTCTATCACCACCACCACCATCATCATCACCGCAGCTCCTCCTAGCTCCTCCACCGTATCGCCACCACCACCAGTATATTGCCACCTCCCTCGAGCCATCCGACTTCCGACCATACTCCACCCCAGGCGAGCCACCCCGCAGTCCACTCCGGCCTGTTGCATCGACGACTCCCTACTCCGGCGAGCCAGGCCAACCACCGACGGACCACCACCCTCAGTGAGCTTCTCTCCCCCTTCCCTCATTCTTTGCATATATATATATATATATATATATATATATATAAATACGTATATTTGTGTATTTGTGTATGTGTGCATACGAGTATTAGAATGTATTTTAGTATAAATACATATTGGTATATATATGTTAATGTATGTATATAAAATATTTTTATTAGTGTATATATGATTTATATATATACGCGTATATGTATATATATATATATATATATGTATATATATATATATATATATATATATATATATATATATATATATATATATATATATATATATATATATATCGCGTATTTCTCTACTTATATATATATGTATTCAATATATATATATATTGTGTATACGTATTAAATAGTGTAAGTTAATATGTATTTTGGTACATGTATGTATATTAGTTTATATATATGTATAAATACATATATTCTTATAATGGGAGTTATGTATATTTTTCACATAAACAAATAATATATATTTCCACTTATGTACATACAGTTATACCTATTTTGTATATACTTTGGAATAACCATATATATGCATTATATTTAATTATTAATAATATGTTTAATTGGTGAATATACTAGATGACCCTAGTTGACTAGTGCCATACCTGGCACGGCCCTGAGTTCGATGTTTTGATTGTGTGTTAGTATAGCATCTGATACAAGTATGATATTGTGATATGTCTATAGGACTGTTGGTTCATCCAGGGGATACTCTGGAACAGGACATCAATATTTACCAGCTAAGGACCCAAGGCAAGTACATTCTCTGATAATTTCCAATTCCTTGATAATTTCTATAAGTTCAGTAATCTAGAAATGTTACATCTGAATCCTTGATACTGTGCTACACGGACTAGTATATAGCTTGGATCTGCAGTCATGAGATGTTATATTGATTATCGTTTGACATTGTACACGACATGTATATTAGACATCGTACATGATAGATTGGATATTGCTCGTGTATCGTGACGTATCATGATTGGATCCACAGTACTAGTTGGGGGCGGGGAAATTGCTAGTGAGAGATGTGATCAAATACCCATTGTACAATTAAAATATTATTGGTGTTAATCATAACCCTCACATATGATTAGCCAGACTTTGTAGCAATCGTACATGTTCTCAAGCCGATCACATTTCGAAGCTACTATTTCAAACACTTAGAATAGATTACAGTCCTCTATTTAGATCATATACTACATCACCAGTATATGATCCTGTACCTTGTTCTCTTCATTTTATATATGCACTGACTGTATCACATTACCTATATTGCCTGTCTTTTTACATTGTCTGTCTCTTTATCTTGCCATTGTATTTATTCATTGTCTTCTCAGTATCTAGCATCATCTGTTTATTGCTTTATAGTCCTTATCAATCAAATGGAACTGTTATTTGAGATTGTACTTTGCTCCTTCCTGACTGGAAATATTTTTTTCAGACTATGCCTTAGAGGATCGGTATCCGACACTTTATGGACCATATGGTGAGTAGCTGCAACTTGGGCTTGATAGTTTAGTTGTGATTCCGGGAGGTCTAGCCGGAATCACTAGTTTTCTAGTTAGTTCCTTTAGTAGAATATTTGTACCGGATTTGTCTCCCGCATACTTGTTGAGACTTGGATATTTGTTGAGTTAGATTTTACATTTAGACTTGTGTTGTATTTAATTTTATTTGTTCGATATCTTATCGTGCTGTAGTCATATGATTGAGTATGTGTTCGTATTATTTTGTGTCATCCGTGCCTTCTTATGGAGATTGGATGCTTGTGTGAGATTGGCTAGATAGTATCATGACCTTGACAGCATTCTACCGCCGATGCTGCGGCGTAGGCTGGACGTACCCGCGTACTCGTGCCCCAATTCCGGGTGCGGGTCGGAACACGTTTTTAGTGGTGGCCCATACAGGTCAGACTTCGTAAGTTGAGCGATGTCGTGGTAGTGTGGCATCTTTGTTACACTACTGCGTACTTGCAATAGGATATATGACATAGGATACTAGGATGAGAGCGGATACTCAATCACAATTTCTTGAGAGATTCCTGGGATGACCCCTGAGAATCTTATTATAATTCCAATTTAAAACATTTCCCCTTGTTCCGTTCATTCTCACTTGTTGATATTACATTTGATTCTTGTTGATCAGGTATTAAATTAGGATCTTGGTTTCATCGTAGAGTTTGATTTCATATCAAGATGAATTTACGGACTAAATTATAGTATTATCTGATGACATATGTCGATGAGGACAGTGAGAAAGGATTAACACTAGGGCTATTGGACTACAAGATATGGATTTAAATTATAATTTGAAGCTTGAAAATGAATTAAAATTTTGAGAAGTTGAGATATTGTTATTAAAATTTTTGAGGATTCAGATTCGATTCAATGAACCTAGACAAGTCTGTAAGGATTTTTTTGAAGTGATTAAGTTTTTCATTTCAGTATTTAAATAATTGACCTTGAGGAAAGTATATGCATTTTACTTAAAAATTTATTCGAGGAGTTATTTTGAAGAATTTATTTTGAGGATAAAAATCTTATAGTGAGAGAGATATATTAGTATATAAGTAGATGAGGTGCATGTGTAAGGATCTGTTGGCTTGAGCATGATTGAGATCTCACTGCCAACTGACTTGGGTGTTCATCTAGGATTGTATTAGAGAGAGAGCAGTACTTAGTGTGGTGTGTTGTATTTGATATGCACTTGAGTGATAAGGATAACTAGTATCAACGATTGCAGTAGGTAAGGAAGCTAGCAGTGAGTGTGCTTGTAGTAGAACTATGGTACCTAGAGGGATAGAGGTATCAAACCATGAATGCATCATTGACCTATGCAATCACAACTAGGAATATTATTCCAATCTATCTATCTTGAATGTTGCCTCTTTAGAACTTTACTGTCCTTCCTTGATGATATCGCATTTTTGCCTTAATTGATTCTTGGATCTGTCTTCAGGATGTCGCCGAAGACACGATCTATGAGAGCAGAAACACCAGCTTTAGAGGGGTCTGCCACCTCTCCACCCGAGGGACAGACATCCGTAGTTCCTCCTACATCTCCGATGCACGTAGGAGTATTTACACTTTTCGGGGATCCTCCTCCCCCACCTGTTCAGAGGATTGCCGCAGTTGTGACGGACGACCATCCTCCTCCACCGACTCCGATTCCCGAAGGTTTGCCCATTGACGGGGCGCAGATGTTTACCTTGATCCAGGGCATGGTAGATGCCCAGAGAGTGACGACAGACGCTCAGCGAGTTCAAGCTGAGGCTCAGAGGGTGCAAGCAGAAATGCACCAGGCACAAACCGAGCTGATGAGAGAGAGCATGGAGAATGCTCATCAAGTGACTCTCCAAGCTTTGGAGAGAGTAGCACAGTACCAACAGTTTCCTGGCCAGCAGCAGCAGAGATCAGGCACTATAGTGGACTTCAAGAGGATGATGCCTCGAGAGTTCAAAGGCACCGAAGGGATACTCTACGCTGACGACTGGCTAGAGGACATAGAGAGGAGCCTGGGATTGGCCCAGATTCCAGAGAGCTTACGAATAGAGGCGGCTGGCAGTCAGATGTTCGATATCGCACTCACGTAGTATCGCACGGAGCCGAGACTTACTGCACAAGGACTTACTTGGGAGACCTTCAAGGAGCTCTTCAAGGAGAAGTTCTTTCCCGACGTGGCATTGGAAACCTTGAAAAGTCAGTTTCATGACTTAGTTCAAGGAAACATGTCGGTCGACGAGTACGCTGCAGAATTCTGTAGATTGAGCCGTTTTGCATCGTCTATGATTCGGGACCCAGGAGATCGAGCCCGAAAATTTAGAAAGGGGCTAACGAGAGAGATTAGGTCACGCACTTCTGGTCGTCGTACCGCTACCTTTGAGGGTATCTTGATGGATGCCCAGATTGCAGAAGAGGATCTGGATCTCAGGCCTAAGAAGAGTCACCATATTTTTGGAGATACGAATGGTAGCGCAGGACCGGCCAAGCGTTCCCGTATTCAGTACCAACAGCACTACCAAGTACCAGTTCATATTCAGCCATGGACATTTCAGCATCCACAGTAGTACCTGGTACCAGTTCATATTCAGCAACATCCATGGGCGTATCAGTATCAACAGCAGTACCAGGCACCAATTCATGTTCAGCAGGATCAGCAACAGCCTCCTAGAGAGACACAGCAGACTTGTCATTTCTGTAAGAAGCCAGGTCACCTTTGGGAGAACTGTAGAACGAGGCTTGGACTTTGTTTGCACTGCGGCGCTGCGGGACATCGAGTAAGGGATTGTCTTCTAGCCCCTTATCTTCCGGGCCAGCGCGCAGCTTCAGATTATAGAGATCCAGTTAGGCTATCCGTGGAACCGTATATTGCTCAGCACCCGCGAAGGGGATCACCCCAGCAGGGTGGGGCATTTGCGATGACGGTCGAGGAGACCGATACGGCAGGTAATGTGTTAGCAGGTTCTGTTCTTTCCTTCCTTCTGTCCCTCTTTATTTGATTGATTGATTGATTCCTTAGTACCATAGTTATATGCATGATTTTCTTGTTAGAATGTAGTTAGTAGTACACCCTGATACAGAGACTGCAATACCATGACAAAAGATACCATGACCGTACATATTCCCCTTAGGTTGCATGTTGTATGATTGTAGGAAAGATTTTGCTTAGACCATGATTATTGGGGTTTGACCATGACGAAGATTCATGAAGGGGTTATGACTTGACAAGAGAGACAAGATGATTAAAATTCGAGGATAAACACCGATTTAAATAAAGGGTCAAGAATTTAACATGGCAGAATTGATGATTTATTAATTTTAGGAAGGATATGATATGATTGAGGTTATCATTAGAATTTGAAAAAATTAAGGAGATTATCATTATAATTATTTGATTGCAAGTTATGAATTTTTAAAATTTTATATTTGGATGTTGCATTTCGAGAATCCATAAGTATCGCATTGTTGAGTATTTTGAGGAAAGAGAAAATCGAGAAATAAAATCATTAATGGATTAATGTTTGAATTCAAACTTTTTGGGACGAGATTTACATTTTATATATATGCATTGATTAAAATCAAACTAGAGGAGTGAATATTAAATTTTGAGTATTGAATTATTAACTTAAAAATTCGGAGGAAATTGTGAGGAAAATGGAAACTGATTTATTTCGAGGATTTTTCAGGAATACAATAATTTCAGAATTTTTGAAAATCGTAAAATGACCAGGTGGATTATTTCAGGATTATGTGGGTAGATAAATTTAAATTTTGATGGAAAATAATAATGTGTATGAATAAACACTACTATGAGGATTTTAAATTTCGAGGACGAAATTCTTTTAAGGAGGGTAGACTTGTCACTACCACATTCCAAAAACAGGGGTATTTTCGACTTTTTATAATTATTAATATTATGGTAGTTACAATTAAATAATTGCATGATAAGTATATTTAATTTAAATAATTATGTGAGATGTGTAATTAAATATATTATTATATACAGTATTTATTTATGTTTGAGCTGGTAGACTTGACCTAGAAGCTCACTAGTCGAACACCTGGCTGAATTATGGAATTTGTATTTAATTGTTTTATTTAGAATTTAATTATTGGAGGTAGTAATTAATTACCGTAATTTATTAATTGTTGCGCCCTGCCCTTGCTTCGATATTTGGAGCGCTACCCTAGCTTTTGTCTTCCAATAAATTTCACAACCTTGCCCTAGACGCACCTGCCTTTCATTCTGATATTTTTGTAACTCATAATTATGCACTATGTACCTTATTTTTAGCCGCACAAAAATCGTCGCGGACGTTTATTTAATTTCTGAATAAATTCTAACTTTGTATCGTTGTGTGTTCCAATCGAAATTGGAGGCAATCTTGACCTATTTTTCGTGCTACCCAAATTAGGGAAATATTCTGTTCTGAGTCTTCTTCACTAATGATATTGATGACCATACCAAATTTTGGCCCCAGGTACTCCTAATTAATTTTAGAACACAGATTGCATTTATTTCTAATAAATTTGAGGATACAATTTTAACTGATTCCGTAAATCCCTATTTAATTCCAGTGCCCTGCTAATTGAGCCCATACCAAACTTACAGTGCCCCCTCACCCTACAAAACGCCAAACACCGAATCGCCCGCCAAATTTTCATCATTTTATGCATCTGTACAAATATCCAAATTTAAGGGGGCTAATTTGCAAATTTGCATTTGGTGTCAACACCCCATTTGTTTAAAACAATGAAGGAGCCCTAATATTTAACTAAGTCTCTCACCCTCATCCCCACATGAAGAATCCCTCATGACAAATCTACGCCATCCATTCAATGGGTGCATCCTCACCCTTCATTCCCACACCCTCTCTCACTATTTAAAGTCACCTCACCCACACCCTTCCCAAGAAAGCCCTAATCCCCAAAAACCTTGGTTTCCCCACCTCCTCACAAGCCCCCACACTCATCCGTAGCTTTCTTTTCCTCTTCTTCATTTTTATTTTTCTTCTTCCCTTCTTCTTCTTCTTCTCTTTTCTTCTTCTTCTTCTTCCTTTCTTCCCTTCTCCTTGAATTTTGAATTTCAAAAAGGGGGGGGGGGAATAATCAATAGCCACTGTTTACTGTTCACCGGCCCATCCTGTGCTTCGACCTCTGCTGTCCCGGCATCGAGTCCCCGACCACCACGGTTCAGTCTCCTCCGGCGGTTCGAGCCGACCTCCCCCATCGGCTCGCTGGCTGCAGCTCCGGCCTGCTGCTAGCGCCGGCCTGTGCAACTCCTTCCCCACGCTCGAGTTCTCCCGTGGCCGACCACTCCGGCCTACAGCCGACTGCCCCGCACCACACGATCATCCCCCTGCGGCCCGCTGGCTGCAGCTCCGGCCTGTTGCTAGCCCCGGCCGGCCATCGACTCCCGCTGGCCTGCTCCTCCCCTCGCACTCACTGTCCCCGAGCCCGACCCCGGTCCGTGCTCCGGCGTGGTCCAGCACCACGCACCGCACGGCTTCGGCGAGCCTCGCCACCCGCAACCTACTCCTCATCCTCCCTTCCCTGTGCTCCGACCACCACCTTCAACTACAACCACCATCTTCTATCACCACCACCACCATCATTATCACCGCAGCTCCTCCTAGCTCCTCCACCGTATCGCCACCACCACCAGTACATTGCCACCTCCCTCGAGCCATCCGACTTTCGACCATACTCCACTCCAGGTGAGCCACCCCGCAGTCCACTCCGGCCTGCTGCATCGACGACTCCCTACTCCGGCGAGCCAGGCCAACCACCGACGGACCACCACCCTCAGTGAGCTTCTCTCCCCCTTCCCTCATTCTTTGCATATATATATATATATATATATATATATATATATATATATATATATATATATAAATACGTATACGTATATTTGTGTATTTGTGTATGTGTGCATACGAGTATTAGAATGTATTTTAGTATAAATACATATTGGTATATATATGTTAATGTATGTATATAGCATATTTTTATTAGTGTATATATGATTTATATATACGCGTATATGTATATGTATATATATATATATATATATATCGCGTATTTCTCTACTTTTATATATATGTATTCAATATATATATATTGTGTATACGTATTAAATAGTATAAGTTAATATGTATTTTGGTACATGTACGTCACCTAGAGATGGACATTTCGGACCCTTTACTTTCTTGTACTTGTCTTATCAAGTATATCATAACCCAGGACACTTGACACTATTCATGAGACAGGATCTTCCCGAGATATTCGTGGTGATTCTGTATAGGATACAGGACTTGACAGAGATATTTTATTTTATAGACAATATGACTTGTTGCATTAGCTATAATCCCGCTGACATGGACATGAGACGTTATGGTCATGATATGCGTGATTACATTGGGTGGGGAGAGACACACAGGCTACAGGCTGTTTCATATATATATATATATATATATATATATATATATATATATATATATATATATATATATATATATATATATATATCCACTACTATTGTGAGATTGTAGACTCTCCAGCAGAGCTAGACCCTTTACCTGTTATTACTGCTACCGGCTCCCCGACACAGAGCTTGTAGCGGTCTCAGCCTGAGTTCTAGTGCTGCTCTCATATTGCATATCACTTAGCTGGTTACATAGTTTACCCAATTATTTACTTATTGATGCATTGCTTATTTATTTGGCTTGTATTTTCTGTACCTTGCTATGTCCCCTGAGGACCTGGAATGGATTATGTCCCCAGTTTTAGCTGAGGAGCAGTACCCCGAGATATACGGGACATGAGCTGAAGCTATTACTGGACTTGATACTGGAGCAGAACTGAACCCTGAAGACGAGGTGACTGCCGAAGACTTCTCCTGAGTACCTGATCCCGTACTCAGTATTTACTTTATGTTTATCTCTTTTGTTCCTGGCCTACTGAGCCAGAGTATTCAGACATATGTCGGATTGTTTCTCCGACCGACTTGTTGAGACTTGTTGCTACTTATTTCCATTTCATTATACAGTTTATTTATTTATCTTTTATGGATGAGATTAGTGTGACTTGTTGTAGTAGACCTTCATTACAGCTTAAGCATGCCCTGATGGATCCATTAAATTGGGTTTGTCCATCGGTGTGTGCTGCTGGCCATTGCCACACGTCCGGTCCCTCGGTATTTTAGGACTGGGACGTGACATGGTTTTTGTGGTGGCCCATGCAGGTCTAAACTAAATTGTTCGGTTTCAACTTAGGGATCGAACAGGCCTGCAATAAGATAGGATAAGTTATAGGATCTCATCCATTGATTGAATTGTTTTTGGACTCTATGTCGAATTCAATTTAATTGCTTGAATTGCATCCTGTTTTGATTCCTCTGTGCGTTCTCATTGTTTCCTTTTGATGCAGAGTAATGGATCCCAGAAGTGGTGACGAGAACCCCTTGGGTACACCTCCTGAATCTGTGGTTACCTGTGAAGCTGGAGCGATGCCAGATACCAGAAGACAATCCTCTCAGAGCAATCAATCTGGCCAGCCAAGTTCCAGGTTCAGGCGTGATGACATCCCGCCTCCACCCCAGTTCCCTCCTACGATGCCTGTCTTTCCCCCAGGGCAGGCAATGGACGGACAGCAAATGTTCTAGATGTTCTACGCCATGATGCAGACACAACAACAGATCCAACAGGATGCCCAACGTCATGAGGCCGAGTACTTAAGGAACAGCCTAGTCGCAGCATTGGAGCAGGCAAATCCACCAAATAGGCGACTAACGACGGGATCTATCACAGATTTCCGTCAACTCAAACCCCGTACCTTCTCGGGCAAGGAAGGACCAACTGAAGTTCATGAATGGCTTACGAACATGCAGCATCAGTTGGAGGCCGCTGAACTTTCAAGGGACAAGTGGATGATTGCCGTCAGGATGCAACTGACGGACAACGCGCACCATTGGTGGCTGTCCGAAGAAAGAAGGCTCGGACATGATTAAGTCGCCTGGGAGGAGTTCTCCAGACTCTTCCAGGAAATATACATCCCTGCTGTTGCTCGGTCAGAACTCCGAGACAAATTCAACCGCCTGATCCAGGGAAATATGACGGTGGAGGAATATAATGCCGAATTCATTCGCCTGAGCCGCTTCGCCCCTTCTCTAATTCCTACCGAAGAAGAGAAGGCGGAGAAGTTCTTTGATGGACTCAGGTTCGAGCTCCAGAAGTTAATCGGATCTGTCGTGCCCACATCTTACACCGACGTCCTTGCTGCAGCACGTCGTATGGAGCGCGTTACTCGGAGGGAGTCAAGCCTGAAACGTCCATTCTCCTCAGCACCGTCCAAGTCATCACCTGGGGATTCTGCCAAATAGCCCCAGAAGAACCTGCCTCAGAAAGCAGCATCAAAGAACCTACCTACTTGTCATTACTGCAGCAAAGTAGGTCATATTGAAAGAGAATGTAGACATAAGCTGGGACTCTGCCTGGTTTGTGGATCCGGACAACACTTCTCAAAGGACTGCTCGGAACGTCGAGAGGGAGTTCCAAATCGACCAGCTCCACCTGCACCTAGGCCAGCTCTTCCAGCTGTGGGAGCAACACAAACAGGAGCTGGAGGAGCCAGGCCACCACTACCACCTCAGGCAGCATTATTCCAGCAGGCTCGTCAGCAGAGGGGTCCAGCTCAGGGACGAGGAGATGCATATGCACTAGCAGTCACAGAGGAAGCTACTGCAGGTGAAGTTATAGCAGGTACCATATTAGTAGCTTCAATTCCTGCTGTAGCTTTATTTGATTCTGGAGCCTCGTATTCATTTATTGCTATTAGCTTCGTAGCCACACATAGAGTAGCTACCGCACCTCTCTCGAAGATGAAGAGAATTCTTACGGGAGGTAGAATTATCTCGGTTAGTGATATCTGTAGATCATGTTCGGTAGTAGTCTGTGGCAGAGAGATGCGAGCTCAATTTCTGATCTTTTCTATGCCTGATTATGATGTTGTACTTGGTATGGACTGGTTAAGTCAGTACCATGCGACACTGGATTGCCGGCTTGGAAAAGTGATATTTAGACCCCCTAGCCATCCTGAGTTTGAATTTCTTCGGGGAGCTGTAGAGCAAGGTGTCCAGCCAACTCTTAGGGTATTATCTGTAGAAGAGGATTCAGGTTACCCAAGAGTCATATCAGAATTTGTGGATGTATTTTCCGACGACCTTCCAGGTTTACCACCTGAGCGGGAGATATAATTCATAATAGACCTAACTCCAGGAGCCGAATCTATCACTTCAACGGTATATCGGCTAGCACCTAAGGAGTTAGTGGAGTTGAAAGCGCAAGTTGACGATCTTCTGGAGAAAGGATTCATCCGGCCTAGTGTTTCACCTTGGGGAGCGCCCATACTTTTTGTACCAAAGAAGGATGGAACTGTACGCTTGTGCATTGATTATAGAGCTCTTAATGCTGTAACTATTAAGAACCGGTATCCCTTACCATACATTGATGACTTATTTGACCAATTGAGTGGTGCTAGGGTATTCTCAAAGATTGATCTTAGATCCGGTTATCACCAGATTAGGGTGAAGAAGGAAGATATACCGAAGACGGCCTTCAGGACTAAGTATGGACATTATGATTTTCTAGTAATGCCGTTTGGTTTAACCAACGCGCCCGCCGTATTTATGAGTTTGATGAACGGAGTCTTCCATCAGTACTTGGATAAGTTCGTGGTTGTATTCATTGATGATATTCTAGTCTACTCCAAGGACCACGAAGAGCACGAGGAACACCTCAGAATTGTGCTAGAGACATTGAGAAGGGAGAAGCTGTATGCCAAACTCAGCAAATATGAGTTCTGTATGGACAAGGTGCCATTCTTGGTACATATCATCTCGGGAGAAGGACTGTCTGTGGATCCAGAGAAGGTCACTGCAATAGAAACTTGGCCTACACCTACCTCTGTTGCAGAAGTGAGAAGTTTTCTTGGACTTGTTGGGTATTATCGGCGGTTCGTATAAAATTTTTCAAGGATCGCAGAGCCGATGACGAAGCTGACACGGAAGGATCAGGTGTTCATATGGACGGAAGGATGCCAGAATGCCTTTGAAGAATTGAAGAGGCGTCTAACAACAGCACCAGTCTTGACTCTTCCCTCAGGGTCAGGAGGTTTTGTTGTTTATAGTGATGCGTCCGGAAGTGGACTAGGTTGTGTCTTGATGCAACATGGCAAGGTTATCGCTTATGCATCGAGGCAGTTGAAGGTCCACGAGAAGAACTACCCAACGCACGACCTGGAGCTAGCTGCAGTAATTTTTGCACTGAAGATCTGGAGGCACTATCTGTATGGAGAGAAGGTCAAAATATTCACTGATCATAAGAGCTTGAAATATGTATATACTCAGAAGGAGCTCAACATGAGGCAAAGGCGTTGGCTTGAGTTGATAGTGGACTTTGACATAGATCTGCAATACCACCCGGGGAAAGCAAATGTTGTAGCTGACGCCCTCAGTAGGAAACCCTCGGCTTATTTCTTAACGGAGCAGCCTCAGCTATTACAAGACTTACAAGATCTCCAGATAGAGGTTGTTTTACCTGGACAAAATGGCTTGCTGGCTAACCTCGAAGATAAGTCATCACTTGTGGAGAGGATCAAAGAAGCTTTGCCTACTGATGCTAGATTCTGAAGGCTGAGAGAGAGAACAGAAGCAGGCATGCAGACGGGACTTTGCATCCACGAGGATGGGACATTACGGTACAGAAATCGCCTATATGTTCCAAATGGAGAATTAAGGCAGGAGTTGATGACGGAAGCACATAGCTCCATATACTCTGTTCATCCAGGAGGAACCAAGATGTACCGGGACTTAAGACAGTATTATTGGTGGCATGGAATGAAAAGGGAGATTGCCCGATTTGTGGCAAAATGTTTAGTCTGCCAGCAGGTAAAGGCCGAGCACCAAAGGACTGCAGGTATGTTGCAGCCTCTTCCCATACCTGAATGGAAGTGGGAGCATATTACCATGGATTTTGTCACCGAATTTCCAAGAAGCCCTAGTAGAAAGGATGCGGTATGGGTTATCGTGGATCGGCTCACTAAGTCGGCACACTTCTTGCCATTTAGAGTCGGACAATCCACGAAAGTACTAGTCGACATATATATGCGACAAATCGTAAGATTACATGGAGTGCCGGTTAGTATTATATCAGATCGAGACTCGAGATTTACGTCTCACTTCTGGCAAAGCATGCAAGAGAGTCTCGGTACCAGACTTAAATTTAGTACTGCCTATCATCCCCAGACAGATGGCCAATCGGAGCGCACAATTCAGATCTTGGAGGATATGCTGCGATCATGTATATTGGACTTTGAAGGATCTTGGGAAGTTCATCTGCACTTAGTGGAGTTCTCCTACAATAACAGCTATCAGACAAGCATTCAGATGGCACCTTTCGAGGCATTGTACGGAAGAAAGTGCAGATCGCCGATATGGTGGAGTGACGTTGGCGAACGTCAATTACTGGGTCCAGAGTTGGTAACGGAGACAGTGGAGAAAGTAAAGCAGATTCAGAATCATCTCCGTGCAGCCCAGGATAGACAGAAGCATTGGGCCGATACGCACAGACATCCCCTGGAGTTTAAGGAAGGAGAGCACGTATTCTTGAGGATCTCGCCCACTCGAGGTACTATCAGATTTGAAAGCAGAGGCAAGTTAAGCCCAAGGTATATTGGGCCATTTGATGTCTTGGAGCGCATTGGTGAAGTAGCTTATCGTCTTGCATTACCTCTATCCTTAGAGGGAGTGCATGATGTATTCCACGTCTCGCAGCTGAGACGATACGTGACGGACCCAAGTCACATAGTTGATCATTCTGAGATTTCGGTGGGCCCTAGCCTGAGATATGAGGAACAACCAGTGGATATACTCGACACCAGTGAGAAGACACTGCGAGGGCAGACAATCAGACTGGTTCGGGTAGCTTGGAAACAACACTCACCTGGCGAATCGACCTGGGAACGAGAGGATATCATGCGCCAGCGTTATCCACACTTATTTGTAGATGCAGGTAAAACATAAGCAATTCTTTTATTTCTGTAGTTCGTGCCTTTGTTGTCTACCCTTCGATTGCGAGGACGCAATCCTCTTAAGGGGGGTAGATTGTAATCACCCTAAATTTTCAGTTTGATAAAAACAATTTTTGGAATTTTTCTGCAAATTTTCAAGAATTAACATAAGGGCTTTGGTGATTATGTAATTTCTAATTGCTAATAACTAATATTAAAATATAACTAAAATATAATTTTATGGTGTAAAATAGAAAACCGGACTTAGGGTAATTTTTTTGGAATTTATTGGGCCCCGGACCTAATTTAAAATACCTAAAAACTATTTAAACTAATTAATTATTATTATTATTATTATTATTATTATTATTATTATTATTATTGTTATTGTTATTTATTCTGGCCCGGCCCAGTGGGCCGAAGCCCAGTCCAGCCCAGCCCTAGCTTAACGGGTCGGGCGGGTCAGCCCAACCCGGAACCCGCCGCCCGACCCGACCCGACCCGGCTACACTCATCTCCCCCACGCGCGACCCCCGCATTTTTTGGCCGCATTCTCCGGCCACGTCGCCGGAGAACCGCCCCCTCTACCCCACGACCTCCCGTCGGCCCGCCTCCTCCGCCACGACCCTCCCCCGAGTCTCCCTATATAAACCTTAGCTTCCCCCTTCCTCCTCCCTCATCCCCCCCTAACCAAACCCTAACTCCGGCGACCTCGCCACCGGCCACCCCCCCCGAGCTCGCCGACCTCGCCTCCGGCCACCCCCAGCCCGTGCCGACCTCCTCCCGCAGCCGCCAGATCCCGAGCCCCCTTCTTCCTCCTCCTCCCTCTTCTCCCAGCAGCCGACCCCGACTCCAGGCCGCTCGCCTCCGCCTCCGGCGACCCGCTGCCGGCACCGCCCGCGCCCCGAGCCCCGGCGACGCCACCCGCAGCCGCTCAGCCTCCTCCGGCCAGCCTCCGGCCGCCGCGGCTCCACCAGACCCAAACCCTAACCCTAGCTTTGGACGCGGACACGTGTCGGACACGGTAACATCCAGTTTTCGAATCCTGTTCAGGTACGCGTATCTTTCTGCTCGTAACCCCGTTTCTGATTACGTCAATTGCGTTGCGAAGCCTGTGTGACCCTCTCGGTGCCCGTGCAACCCGCTCGGGGCATCGCGTTCTGTGGCGATCGCACACCGCGATCCAAAAACAGGAAAAATAATGCCCCGATTCACCCCGGAACTGGGTACGCCCCGCCAAACGGGACGACTTGGTCGCGCGCGGTCTTCACAGATACGTGCGCGTCGTTGATACGGACGTGTGGGATTTTGCAGAAGTCGATTCGGGTGTGCGTGTACACCGGAATCAACGCGTATCCGCGGACACCGTCCCATATTTGTACTTTCTGGATCGTGCCCTAAAACGTCGGATCGAGACGAAACTTGTGTCATCGGAATCGTAGCGATACACTGGTTCTGTGACCCAAGTTTGGTTCGATTCTGAGTACGTTGACGAAATCGTGTGTCGTGGGCCCCACAGGCCCCACTCGACGGGCGATTTTGTGATCGGCTCATCGGAATTCAATTCTGAAAGTTCCGTTGGGTTCGTATCAGCGTTCCTGACCTGTTGACACTAAGTTTGGTGAATTTGGAGACCGTTGACCCTGACACATTTTTTGGTGCAAAGCGGGCCCACCGGTGGACCCCGTTTTGACTCGAAATTGCCGTTTTTGCCCTTGTCTCCAAATTGGACTCAAGGACTGGCATTTCTAGCTAATTGATACCTTCTGAGCATGATGGTAATGTTTATTTCAGCATTCGGAGACATCTTTGGAAATTTCTCGAGAACATGACCGTAGTTGGAATCCAAACATCAGGCAAGTGTACCTCGCCAAAACTTGCAGTCTTTGCTAAATATTCCTTGACTTAGTTATACATCAGAGGACAAGTATACCTTGCCAACTTTACAGTCTTGTTGCATATTTCCTTATTTTAATTATAACTGTTGTACATGCTTAACCTAGGACCGTGTGACGTACTTAGCGTCCGATTATCAGTCGGGTGCCAACCCCGTACGCGGTGTTGGGTACGTCACCTAGAGATGGATATTTCGGACCCTTTACTTTCTCGTACTTGTCTTATCAAGTATATCATAACCCAGTACACTTGACACTATTCATAAGACAGGATCTTCCCGAGATATTCGTGGTGATTCTGTATAGGATACAGGACTTGACAGAGATATTTTATTTTATAGACAATATGACTTGTTGCATTAGCTATAATCCCGCTGACATGGACATGAGACGTTATGGTCATGATATACGTGATTACATTGGGTGGAGAGAGACACACAGGCTACAGGCTATTTCATATATATATCCACTACTATTGTGAGGTTGTAGACTCTCCAGCAGAGCTAGACCCTTTACCTGTTATTACTGCTACCCGGCTCCCCGACACAGAGCTTGTAGCGGTCTCAGCCTGAGTTCTAGTGCTGCTCTCATATTGCATATCACTTAGCTGGTTATATAGTTTACCCAATTATTTACTTATTGCTGCACTGCTTATTTATTTGGCTTGTATTTTCTGTACCTTGCTATGTCCCCTGAGGACCTGGAATGGATTATGTCCCCAGGTTTAGCTGAGGAGCAGTACCCCGAGATATACGGGACAGGAGCTGAAGCTATTACTGGACTTGATACTGGAACAGAACTGAACCCTGAAGACGAGGTGACTGCCGAAGACTTCTCCTGAGTACCTGATCCCGTACTCAGTATTTACTTTATGTTTATCTCTTTTGTTCCTGGCCTACTGAGCCAGAGTATTCAGACATATGTTGGATTGTTTCTCCGACCGACTTGTTGAGACTTGTTGCTACTTATTTCCATTTCATTATGCAGTTTATTTATTTATATTTTATGGATGAGATTAGTGTGACTTGTTGTAGTAGACCTTCATTACAGCTTAAGCATGCCCTGATGGATCCATTAAATTGGGTTTGTCCATCGGTGTGTACTGCTGGCCATTGCCACGCGTCCGGTCCCTCGGTATTTTGGGACTGGGGCGTGACAAATGCTGTAACGATAAAGAAAAAGTACCCTCTATCGCGAATCGATGATTTATTTGATCAACTGAGTAGTGCATGTGTATTCTTAAGATCGATCTCAGATTCGGCTATCATCAGATCAAGGTGAGAAAGGAGGATATTTTGAAGACAACTTTTCTGATGAAGTACGGGCACTATGAGTTTCTAGTCATGCCGTTTAGTTTAACCAACGCGTCAGTTATGTTCATAAGCCTGATGAACAAAGTTTTTCATCAGTACTTGGATAAGTTCGTGGTGGTATTTATCGACGAGATCTTGATATATTCTAAGAGCCAAGAGAAGCACGAGGAGCATCTCATGATCTTGTTGGAGACACAGACAAGAGAGGCTATATGCCAAGCTCAGCAAGTGTAAGTTTTGCTTGGATAGGGTACCTTTTCTAGGTCATATAATCACTAGAGATGGATTATCAGTTGACCCGGAGAAGATCGTCGCAGTGGAGACGTGGCCTACCCCTACATCAGTTACGGAGGTTAGGAGTTTTCTCGGACTTGCTGGATATTATTGGAGGTTCGTGAAAAACTTCTTGAGTATTGCTGCACCTATGACGCGTTTGACGCGTAAGGATGAGGAGTTTATCTTGACTGAGGAGTGTCGGACGACTTTCAATGAGTTGAAGAAGAGTCTGACGACAATACCAATTTTGATAGAACCTTCTGGATCTGGAGGATTTTTGGTGTATAATGATGTGTCTGGGAGCAAACTAGGATGTGTACTGATGCAGCACAATAAGGTGATAGCTTACGCATCGAGAAAGCTGAGGGTTTATGAAAAGAATTATCCGACACATGATCTAGAGCTAGCTGCGGTGATATTTGTACTAAACTGTGGAGGCACTACCTTAATGGTGAGCAGGTTAAGATTTACACAGATCATAAAAGTCTGAAGTATGTCTACACTCAGAAGGAGCTCAACATGAGACAGAGACATTGTTTGGAGTTCATGACAAACTACGATATTGAGTTACAGTACCATCCTGGCAAGGCGAACGTTGTGGCGGATGCCTTGAGCAGGAAGACCATGACATACTTCTTGAGGACTCAACGCCATTTGTTAGAGGATCTTTAGAAGCTCGGGATAGAGGTTGTATTGCCAGGCATAGATGGACAGTTGGCCAGTCTAGAGGTTCAGTCTACATTGGTCGAGAGGATCAAGGCAACCCTTCCTACCGATGCGAGATTCCGGAGATTGCAAGAGAGTACAGAGATGTCCCAGCGGCGTGAGAGTAGGTGGTTGGCAAGTTTCTCTCATCGTCGACGACTGGGTTCGACGATTAGCGGGACTCCTTCTTTCTTGGTAACTCCATTTCCCTCATTCCTAGCATGTTCCTTATGTTTAGCTGTGCAGCTCTTTGTTTATTAAATACTGCTACCACACTGCTATGTATTTGATGATAAATAAAATAATAAAACTAGGTTTATACGAAACTCTTTCTTTGTTTACAAACAAGAAAAAGAGTACAATTAATCCTATACGAGGATGTTAAGTACAATAAAAAAGATTCTGGGGAAAAATTGCTTATAAGAGTCTGATCTGCGGTTGATCACTTTATCCCTTGGACCACACGATGATGAAGAAGTACTGTCGAAGAAGAAGAAGCTTCAAAGATTGCAGGTGGGATTGAACTCTCGTTGCCAAAGTTGTCAATCAACACTCTCTGTCTGTGCTCTCCCTGTATCTTGATCTCCAATAGTCTCTCTGTTCTCCGACTTGATCTCCTGTAACCAGAGGTCTCTATTTATAGAGATCAGTCACAATAACTGTCCAGTTGGCATAGAAGCCCAGCTGTGGAGAAAGTTGCACCTTTTACGCGGCGGTTATAATAACTGCTACCCACGTCTGAATGATCTCCTGAATCCACGTATGACATGTATCCCATTATGAGGTAACGCGTATAACTGCTTCTCGAAGATCACGGCATGCAAGCCACGTAGGTAACTGCTCCTCGCGTAAAGATGGTTGGCATAAAAGCCAAATAACTGTCTCGTTGGCATAAAAGCCAAATAGCTGTCTTGTTGGCATAAAGGCCAAATAAAGGTCTTGTTGGCTTAAAAGCCCAATAGCTGTCTTGTTGGCGTAAAAGCCAAATAGCTGTCTTGTTGGCGTAAAAGCCAAATAGCTGTCTTGTTGGCATAAAAGCCAAATAGCTGTCTTGTTGGCGTAAAAGCCAAATAGCTGTCTTGTTGGCATAAAAGCCAAATAGCTATCATGTTGGCGTAAAAGCCAAATTCTGCGTAAGACCTGATGCTGCATGAATAATAGATAACCAGCGTAAAAATAGCTAATTATCCTTCTTGACTGAGGTCTTGAGCGTATTCTGGGCCAAATAGCCTTATCACGTACCTTTGCAAATATAGCCTGAGTTGGCGTATTTCGAGGAGATAGCATACGGCATGCTCCTATGGTTGAAAATAGCCTGGTTGGCATAAAATGCCAGGATGGTGATGTAAGCGTATTAGCCCTAGTTTTAGCTCTCCTAGTCATGACAAAATTATAAAGGATAGAACCAAATCTCGAGCATTAAATGCAGAGATATGCCTCAATCTCGTGCATTAAATGCCGAGATATGCCTCGAGCTCTGTATGAGAAACAGCTTTTGACGTGGCGTCTGATTTTGTCTCATCTTGAGCGTAAAAGCTCATCTTTGCCTGTGTAGAATAGGCAACGTATTCCTTGAATGCATAAAAATGACTTGTGACAAGGATATGTCACTAAACGACAGTCTGGGTCTCTATGCAAAAATTATCATCACAGCCGTCCTCTCGATCATCGCGCAGTACTTTTGTCAGGAGTCAGGTTTACTGTTTTGTCTGACAGATTCATTCGAGGAATACGAAGAGTTCCTCGTATGACTTTATGTTGCATTAAAGACAAACGTATTTTATGCCGTAGGGAGGTGTAGCAACCTTTTACGCCAAATCAGCCTTGAAGCGCTGCTTTACGCGGGCAGCTCTGAAGCTCTTCTTTACGCCAAATAGCTCTGAAGCTCTGTTTTACGCGGACTTCATGCATTGTTGGGGGTTTTGAATGTATAATACGCGTACAATTTTCCAGCGTATTTTATGCTTCTACACTATGGTTATTGATAAAGAAGATAAATAGTAATATTGATTTATATGAGTGTAAAAGTCTGCTGTAGGATGGATATATGATTAGAAGCAAACGTTGGGTGCATGGACTGATTAAGGACTAGTGTATGTAAAAATGTTGGTGGAATATAATTAGGGGCAATACAAACAAATAGGACCAAACGAGACCATCATTAGCAAGGTTAACAGCATGGTGGGTTTTAGAAAGAACTAATGATGGCCAGGTGTAATTGATTAAGTGAAGGTATGGGTTATTTGTAAATGTTATCATCTAGTGTTGAAATTCTTTTGGTGGTATAGAATGTGGTAGTTGACAGTGAACATGATAGGCCCTTATGTGTGCCATGGGGATGGGTTAGAGTAAAACCCATTGTAGGAGTTGTATGGTTGTAGTTAGCACACCATGTTCGTACACCATAAATATTTCCTGCTGCCCTTGTTCAATTTTTCTTCTGTCATTGCTGAACATATGAGTAATAGTTGGGCACTATGAAAATTTCTTGTGAGTTCTTTTAAGGTTTGGTGAAGGTTTCAACGGAAACAAGGGTTCTGCAATAATAGGAAGAGCTATAGTAATGGGTGAGTGGGAATTTGTTTAAGCAGGGGTTTGTATCCAAATGAGAATGTAAATGAATATCATGCTTCTTCCTCTATATTAGTAGAGGATAGATGTAGTATACGTGGTACAGGAAAAAGTATATAAAAAATGAAGAAGAAAAGAAGACACGGTTATGATGGGTTAGATACTACACTGTTATGGGTAGAATAATGTTGTCGTACACATGTTTTAAATTGGAAGTATTATTATAATAGAATGGGTTGTATTAATCCATACATGTGCGTTATGAGTGTAGACACATTTAGGTTAAATGATACGGTGTGTGAGAGTATATGGAAATATTAGTGGTGGCATTGGAAAAGAAAGAATGATCGTCTAAAGGATGGAGGAATTTACTACTATGGGGACGTGAGGGGGGCTGAACCTACATACCAGGTTTGGGAGAGGAACTTTGATTTCCTCATAATTATGTAAAATGGTTGATAACCGACTTTTGAGGTTTTGGTTATAATTAGCCGCGTGGATAATAAGTAGTTGACCTAACTCGTACTCAATTATTTGTATGACTCTTATAAGTATAACCTTATAACCTAATAATCAAATAACTAATTAATTAGTTTTAAATTATCTCTAGGTACTTTGGACTCCTCTGACTTGGACGTTGGACCAGAGCCCCGCCTTCATCATTCAGACTCAGGCAAGTGTACCTTGTCATACTGTATCTCAATTTTTAATATACTTTATTTATTTTATATGTACATTGTGTGCGCCCTTGGACCGAAATCGTTACATAGCTTCTGGGTCATATTCGGGTGCAGACGTTCCTCGGTATCGTCTAGTAACGATTGTTAGATATTTTCCTGATACCTTGGATGTACCTACTTGGTTACATCGGAATCCTAGGACACATTCAGGCACGGTCATTTTGCTAGACTTCCTGTATCCTGATATTGTCAGTGTGACCGGAACTTGTGAGGATTATAGAATAGCAATTGGTTTTTATTTACTTCAGTACAACCAGACTGTATAGTTAGAGGTTCAGGTTCAGCAAGCTACGGATGCGTCTTATTTGACAGCATTGGGAGGGGAGGACAGTTATTAGACGCTTGGGCTACTACGCATACTTTATATTACCAGATATATATCCGTGACTGGGGTTTTGGAGCTATGATTCTATTTACCGGACGATTCCGTTCCCGGGGCTACGTACGACTATGCACCCCGGGAGATTCCGTTCCCGGAGCTACGAATTTTATTTGGACAGCCCACGTGTCGAACATTGTCTTCAGGTTGTGTCTCACATAGGCGGTTATTCTATATTACACCTGGCTTATCATATAGTTCATTTCTGTATACTTTGGAATGTATTTTTGTACCTAGTTACGTCCCTCTGAGGACTTGGTTTCCTTCCAGGCATAGGCGAGAAGGATTACCCGGAGGAGTACGAACCGAGAGTTTATTCTGGAGCAGGACTAGCAGCAGAGGACGAGATTCTTCCCGAGGACTTCACCTGATTCTTGGGTAGCGACTTCCCCTTGGATCCGGTATCATTATCTAGTTAGTTGATATCGGTCCTAGTTATCTTATTGCACTTTCTTTCTTTCAGTACTTGTATTAGCAGGTTTGTCCCCGCGTGACTCTTGCCAGTTTGTATTATGTTAAATTTTTAGACTTATTTTCTTTCTTAACATTAGTGGACTTATTTTCTCTATGCATTTCATTTCTTATATCTGTGGATGAGATTAGTTACATTACTTATGCGTAAGTATTGGGTTATATCATTGTACTTTACAGTTTAGGTGTACTCCAATGGGTCCATTAGATTGGGATGTCCATCGGAGTGACTTGGATTTTGTGGTGGTCCATGCAGGTCCGATTTAAATCTTCTTGGTTACCTGACTGTGCCAAGCGAGCCTGCAACTAGGATTATATATTAGGATCTCATCTACATGCTTGATTACCTCTCTTTAATACCTTTACTTCGGCCTTATTTTCCCAAATTTGCATCAATTTAATTCCAAATCGCTGATCCTAAATATGGCTTCTTTTCAGAGTTATGAATCTCCGTAGCAGACGTATTGCACAGCCGGGTGATGTCCCCCAAGACGCCAGATTGTCTGAGGCGCCGACACCGGGGCAGGTTCTTCTATTAACCTCTGTTCCCCAGGGAGAGTCATCTGGGAAGCTAGAGGTGCCTCCGGACGAGCACTAGTTGCCGTACTAGACGGAGTGGGAGGGCCAGTGGGCCGCAGGGCAGGAAGAGGAGCAGTTGCCCCCGCCACCTCCATTTATCCTACAGATGTCATACATGCCCTTCCCACAGGGGTAACCCATGGACGGGCCGCAGATGTTTTATATGATCTACGCTATAATGCAGGCCCAACAGTAGGTCCAGCAACAGGCTCAGTAGCAGGCCCAACAGTACCAGGCTGAGTCATTGAGAGGGAGTATTATGACAGCTTTAGGGCAGGCGACACCCCCAACTCGCTAGCCCACGATGGGGTCTGTCATAGACTTCCTTCGTATGTTACCACTTCTATTTTCTGGCACGGAGGAGCTGACTGAGGTACATGCATGGCTTACAAACATTTACCACCAGTTGGAGGCCACCGATCTTCTAAGGCATAGATGGATGACCGCTGTCAGGATGCAGCTTACCGGCAACGCTCATCACTAGTGGATTTTAGATTAGAAGCCTTTAGGGCCCGATCGGGTCACTTGGAAGGAGTTCTCTAGTTTTCAAGGAGATGTTTATTCCATCCATTGCTAGTGTAGAACTTTGGGACATGTTCTAAAACCTCAGACAAGGCAATTCAACAGTAGAGGAGTACAATGCTGAGTTTCTTCGCTTGAGTCATTTCGCTCCCTACTTGATCCCGAATGAGAAGAAGAAGGCCGATAAGTTTTACTAAGGCATGAGTTTTGAGATGCAGAGATTATTGGATCTATAGCCCCACCTCCTACTCCGAGGTTCTGTTGGCAGCTCAACGCCAGGAGCGCATCAACAAGATGGAGGCCAGCCAGAAACACTCCTATGCATCATCGTCGTCAGTTCAAGCACCGCAGGGAGGACTTGCGAAGCATCCCATGGTACCACAGCAGCAGAGAGCAGCACCCTTGCGTAGACAGGAGGTTCCTACTTGCCATTACTGCGACAAGAGGGGATACGAGTCGAGGGATTGTAGACGGAGATGGGGGTTATTCTTGAGATGTGGATCCAATCAGTATCCTGTCCGAGACTTCCCGAAACAACGAGAGGGAGTACTGCTGGTTCATCGGCCAGCCTTACCAGCACCGAGGCCCTACCAATAGCAACCTGAGCCAGTCTTCCTAGGACCGAGGGTGCCCTACGTAGGAGTTGGGGCGATGCGACCACCAGCACAAGAAGAATTTCAGAGGAGGCCACCCTTAGCCCTATAGGTATCACGCTTCCAGTAGGCCCGACAGCAGCCGAGGGCACCAACACCGGGATAGGGCCAGGCCTTTGCGATGGCCATTGAGGAGGCAGAGACAGCCGGAGAAGTGATTGCAGGTACTATTTTAGTAGTTTCATTACTAGCAGTAGCATTATTTGATCCGGTGCCACACACTCTTTCATAGTTGCTAGTTTCGTGGCCACCTATAGAGTAGCAACTGTACCCCTTATGAAGACTATAAGAATTCTTACGGGAGGTAAAATAGTACCGGTTAGCGACACTTGTAGACCTTGATCAGTAGTTGTTTGTGGGCGAGAGATACGTGCCCGATTTCTAGTCTTCTCTACGCCATACTATGATATTGTCCTAGGCATGGATTGGTTGAGCCAATACCATAAAATGCTAGATTGCCGACGTGGATGTGTCATCTTTAGACCACCATATCACCCTGAGTTTGAGTTTCTTCGGGGATCCCGAGAGCAGGGTATCCAACCTACCCTAGCGGCACACTATACAGAAGGTGAACCAGTGTACCCCCGCATCATATCAGATTTTGAGGATATATTTTTCAAGGATCTCCCAGGCCTGCCACCTGACAGGGAGATAGAGTTTACTATAGAGTTGACTCTAGGATTCGAGCTAGTTACTTCTCCCGTTTACAGACTAGCATCGAAAGAGTTGGTTGAGTTGAAGATCCAAGTAGATGACCTGTTAGACAAGGGTTTCATTCGGGCTAGTGTTTGTCCATGGGGAGCGCCGATCTTATTTGTTCCAAAGAAGGATGGGACAGTATGTTTATGCATCAATTACAGGACACTAAATCCGATAAAGAACAAGTGCCATATGCCGCGCATCGATAATTTATTTGATCAGCTGAGTGGCACATATGTATTCTCGAAGATCGATCTCAGATCCAGCTATCATCAGATCAAGGTAAGAAAGAAGGATATTTCGAAGAAAACTTTTCGGACGAAGTACGAGCACTATGAGTTTCTAGTCATGCCGTTTGGTTTAACCAACGCGCCATCTATGTTCATGGGCCCAATGAATAAGGTTTTCCATCAGTACTTAGATAAGTTTATAGTGGTATTTATCGACAATATTTTGATATATTCTAAGAGCCAGGAGGAGCACGAGGAGTATCTCAGGATCGTATTAGAGACACTAAAGCAGGAGAGGCTATATGCCAAGCTCAGCAAGTGCGAGTTTTGCTTAGATAGGGTACCTTTCCTTGGTCATATGTTCACTGGAGATGGATTATCAGTTGACCAGGAGAAGATCACAGCAGTGGAGACGTGGCCTACCCCTATATCAGTTATGGAGGTTAAGAGTTTTCTCAGACTTGCCAGATATTATCGGAGGTTCGTAGAA
Source organism: Iris macrosiphon (assembly GCA_036927795.1). Taxonomy (NCBI): domain Eukaryota; kingdom Viridiplantae; phylum Streptophyta; class Magnoliopsida; order Asparagales; family Iridaceae; genus Iris; species Iris macrosiphon. The sequence continues at coordinate 160,961,869 of JAYESA010000008.1, read as the reverse complement.
AACTTCTCGAGGATCGCTGCACCTATGACGTGTTTGACGCTTAAGGGCGAGGAGTTTATCTGGACTGAGGAGTATCAGACGTCTTTCGATGAGTTGAAGAAGCGTCTGATGACAGCACCAATTTTGACACTACCTTCTGGATCTGGAGGATTTGTGGTGTATAGTGATGCGTCTGGGTGCGGACTAGGATGCGTATTAATGCAGCACAACAAGGTGATAGCTTACGTATCGAGACAGTTGAGGGTTCATGAGAATAATTATCCGACACATGATCTAGAGCTAGTTGCGGTGATATTTGTACTAAACTGTGACGGTACTACCTTTATGGAGAGCGGATTGAGATTTACACAGATCATAAAAGTCTGAAGTATGTTTACACTCAGAAGGAGTTCAACATGAGGCAGAGGCATTGGCTGGAGTTGATGACAGACTACGATATTAAGTTACAGTACCATCCTGGCAAGGCGAATGTTGTGGCGGATGCCTTGACCAGGAAGACCATAGCATACTTCTTGACGACTCAGCGACATTTGTTATTGGATCTTCAGGAGCTCGGGATAGAGGTTGTATTGCCAGGTATGGATGGGCAGTTGGCCAGTCTATATTGGTTAAGAGGATCAAGGCAGCCTTGCCTACCGATACGAGATTTCAGAGATTGCGAGAGAGGACAGAGGCCGGCATGCAGACGGGACTCCGGATTTACAAGGACGGTACATTGAGCTGTAGAGATCGTCTATCCATTCCGAGTGGCGAGCTCCGCCAGGAGTTGATGACCGAGGCCCATATTTCGATTTATTCTATTCATCCCGGGGGTACGAAGATGTACCGAGATTTGAGACAACACTATTGGTGGCATGGGATAAAGAGAAAGATTACGAGATTCGTGGCGAGATATTTGGTTTGTCAGTAGGTCAAGGTCGAATATTAAAGGACTACAGGACTATTGTAGCCGCTTCCCATTCCTGAGTCGAAGTGGGAGCACATTACTATAGAATTTGTCAAGGGATTTTTGACCGAATCACCAAGTCGTATATACATACCCAGCGGGAATTATGCAATATGGGTTATCGTGGACCGAATCACCAAGTCGGCACATTTTTTACCCTCAAGAGTTGGGCAATCCATGGAGATATTGGCTGATATGTATATACGATTATGAGATTGCATGGAGTACCTGTCAGCGTCGTATCAGATCGAGATTCCAGATTTATATTCTATTTCTGGCGGAGTATGCATGAGAGTCGGGAAACTCGCCTCAAGTTCAGTACTGCATATCACCCGCAGACTGATGGACAGTCAGAGCACACGATTCAGATACTAGAAGATATGTTGAGAGCGTGCATGATCGACTTTGGAGGATCTTGGTAGGACCATCTACACTTAGTGGAATTCTCCTACAACAACAACTACCAAGAAAGCTTACAGATGGCACCTTTTGAGGCGTTGTACGGCAGGAAGTGCAGGACTCAATATATTGGAGTAACATCGGAGAGCGATAGATACTTGGTCCAGAGTTGGTGACTCAAACAGTAGAGAAAGTAAAGCAGATTAAAAGCCACGTCTGCGTAGCACATGACAGGCAGAAGCATTGGGCCGATGCACACCGTCGACCTTTAGAATTCAAGGAAGACGATCATGTATTTTTGAGGATATCGCCTACGCGTGGTACCATCAAATTTGGGGACAGAGGCGAGCTGAGTCCGAGGTACATCAGACCTTTTGACATCTTGGAGCGAGTTTGCGAAATGGCTTATCGTCTCGTATTACCTCCATTATTAGAAGGCGTGCATGACGTATTTCACATATCGTAATTGAGAAGGTACATGGCAGATCCTAGTCATGTGCTCGATCATTCAGATATTACCATTGGGCCGAGTATGTATTACTAGGAGCAGCCAGTTGAGATACTCGACCGCGGAGAGAAGGTTTTGAGAGGGCAGACTATTAGGTTTGTCCGCATTGCTTGGAAGCATCAATCGCCGAGAGAGTCAACATGGGAGCACGAGGACACTATTCGACAGGGTTTTCCTCACTTGTTAGAGGACCGAGGTACGAACTTACATACCGTATTTGTCATACCCCAGTACCAAAATACCAAGGCACTAGCCACGTGGCAATGGCCAGCAACACAACTCCAATGGACAAACCCAATTTAATGGACCCGTTAGAGTGCACTTAAGCTGTAATACATATAAATGGTCTACAAATACCTGTCACAGTTTATATATCTAATCTCATCCACAATAAGCATCGAAATCACAAAGAGACAAGTCCATTCACAATGAACATAAAATAATCTATCCAACCAAAGCAATATAAATAATGTCACAGGGAACAACCCGTCATCAAAATAAAAAGGAAAATAAATCTAAGTACAATATCCAGAAGTCACTACAAGATCAAATATCTAAGAACACTAAGCATAATAAAAGATTGGTGAGAATATTGTGTGCTCAAGAGAAGTCCTCCGGAACAACCTCGTCCTCTGCAACCTGTACGTCTCCAATAGTAGCACCTGCCCCGTAAACCTCAGGATAGCCCTCATCGTCTACACCTGGACACATAATCCGGATCCAGGTCCTCAGGGGACATAGCAAGGTACAATAAACACTCAAGCCAAATAAAATACAACAATTAAATATAGACAGATCCTCAGGTAACCAGCTAAGTAAAATACAAATGAGAGCATCACTAGTACTCAGGCTGAGACCATTATAGGCTTTGTGTCGGGGAGCCTATAGCAGCAAGTAGTATCACGACTCCAGTATATGTGCCAAAGATTTGAGACAGAGTCTAAGGCACCTCCACTAGTATATATATAAATAATTAGCATATAGCATGTGTGTCTCTTCCCACCCAATGTAACCTCATGTCTCATGTCCACGACGTCTCATGTCCATAATATACAAGATCATGACCTCTAGCTAGTACAATGAGTCATAATAATATCCATATAATATGCAAGTCTCATATCACGAATCTTATAAGCCTATACAGAATCACTATGAATAACTCAAGAAAGATAATGTCACATAAAATAGTATCAAGTGTCATACGGTATGGCGTACTTGGTAAAGCAAGCACGTAAAAATAGGATCATGGAATCAACTCTCTAAGTTACGTTGCACGAATCCGCGTACGGCGTCGACACCCAAATCTTGTTCGGACGCTAAGCAACGTCTCACGGTCCTAGGTTGAACAGGCACATCACAAGAATATATATAAAAATAAATACAAGCTGATAATATAGCAGGATCTACTGCAAGTTTGGCAAGGTACACTTGCCTGGGTTCTTAACCCCGTCAACTGTTCCTGGGAAAGTAGAATCTGCACGTACACCTCCGGATGCTGAAACAAACATCACCAATGTTCTCAGAATACTTAAAATAGCTATGATTGACTATCCATAAGTCCAATTTGGACACAGGGGCAAAATTGACAGTTTTGGGTCAAAGCGGGATCCACATGTGGCTCTCTTCGCTCAAAAAATGTGTCAGAGATAAAGTTCTCCAAATTTGTCAAACTTAGTGTCTACGAGTTCAGAACGATGATACGAACCCAAAAGAACGTCCAAAACTGAATTCTGATGAGCCAATCACGAAATCGTCCGTCATGTGGAACCGTGTGGCCCACGAAACGGTATTTTGTCAATATTCTCCAATTTGAACCAAACTTGGGTCACAGTACCAGCGTAACGCTGTGAATCCAATGGCACAAGTTTTGTTACGAATTGACGAGTACACACAAAGTTATGACGAGTGTCAGAACATGCCGATACGGTACTTTTCGACGGATATGCGTTGATTCCGGTGTGCACCACATCCAAATCAAGTTTTACCAAAGTCCACACGTTCGCGTTTATGTTACGCATCTTTTAATGTAACTCGCACACGACGAAGTCGTCTCATTTGGCGGGACGCACCCCGTATCGCGAGATTTTGGGTATTTTAAAATTAAATTTTTGGTCGTTTTGGAACCAGAATAATTTAGCCATTAATGCAAACTAATAAAAACTAAAAGAACAGTAAAAATATTGGTTATATTGTGAAGAAGTCTATTCAATTATATTTTAAAAATAATTAACGAGTTGGTAGAAAATTGGACATGAAAAAGGGTACTTGCACTGAATTTCTGAACTATTGTTAAACAGCTTTTCGGCCAATTTTTGGTCGATTTTTCGATCAAACCCGGGTGCCTAAATTCGTTCAACTTGAAAAAAATCCTAGAGGGTTAGGTTGTGAACATACCAGTGAAGACGGGACACAAAACGGACGAGCAAGAAGGGCGAAAGCTTCACGCGAAGGGGGAGGGGGCGCCAGGCTGTGCGCTGCTGCTACTGCCGGCCGCGCGGCTGGTGCGGCGGTGCTCCGGCGCTGCTTCGGCGGTCGTCAGGGCTGCGGCGGTCGGCGGCTTCGGCGGGTGGTGGAGGTGGTATAGGCGTGGGTGATGGTGGAGGTGGTGCAGGCACACACACACACACACACACACACACACATATATATATATATATATATATATATATATATATATATATATATATATATATATATATATATATAAGAGGGGTGGTTCTTATACGCGGGTTGGGTAGTTTAGAGTTTAGGTTTGGGTTTAATTTCTATTTCTTTTATTTTATTTTATTTATTCAATAATTAAATACATAAAATTCTTAAAAATAGTTAGGCACTTGGAAAAATTGTAGAAAATTTATATTTCCTCCAATAAATAATTACAACCAAATTTATATTAATTGGAAAGGTATTTACTAAATATTAATGAATATTAAAATAATTAAATAAATCTATAAATTTTATTTTTTACTTAATATTATATTGGGAGCATGCATGGGGTTCGAATAACGTAACTCGAGGGTCATGTGCATAATAAGACCAGTTAGGCTCATAGCATGGATTTAGTTAGGATCAATGGGTTGGTGTAGCGTGTTAAAATCGTACGCCACGACAAAAGGGTTAATTAATCATCATTTTTTCGTAATTGTGTCGCAAAAGTTGTGCGGCCAAAATAAGACATGGGATTGCGAATTTGTGAGGGACAGACATGACAGCAGCCTAATTTGACTCGTCTAAGTCGAGCATGTTAGGTTGGTTGGAAGGGAAAGGCTAGTGTTACACTCATGATCTTAAAACCATGGTGGTTGGTTTCCAAAGTTCAATTAGATTATCGAATAAATATTAAAATAAAATTATTAATTACCGAACTAACCCTATGAAAAAATTAGGGTGCTCACAGCATTTCAATATCCTAGTATTTAAATTTTGGCATTCGTTTTCATGCCATTCATAAAATTTCGGAGATAAAATTTTTCTTAGTAGGGAAGGATGTAAACCCCCTCATTTTTTATATATATAAATAAATAAAGCAATAGTATATTACCATAGTAATGTATTGTTAAAATTATATATATTAATTGTTGGTATTGCTGGAAATTAAAGCCAACTTGCTACCTCCATTTCCCATGAACTACCACCGGCCCAAGTTGGGTCACTCTTTAGACCCGACCCATTAGGAATCCCAAAAGTCAGTTTCATTTGAAACCATGCATACTATCAAAATCTAAGAAATTCCTTTACATTAATCCAACAACTTGCAGCCCTCAAACCAAATACAAGACCGCCCATAGTTTTGTTTTTAAAACCAATTGCCTAACCCTTTCCGTATGGGACTGTACACGTATGACCCTGTGTGCCCAAGTTTTCGTGGATCCGGGTCGGATGGGTCCTCCACGGCACCCGAACTAATTACCCATGTTTTCAAACGAATACTGTATCTCTTCTCCGATTGGCTCTCTACGCGCGACGGGTATTCTGGACGTTCCAGGGATTACAGGAGCACGCGGTACGATGAGCATCTCCCCCGAACCCATCAAACCGTTCACCAACCCTCCATCCCACCATCCATTTTCAATCAACCCTTCACTAGAAAAACCCTAGCTCCCTCTATATAAACCATCCATTCCTATCACTTCTCCCACCGGAAAACCTACCTGCAACCCTCATTAAGACTCAATCGAAAGCCTAGCCGCCTCCCTCCAAACAACTAAACCGAGAGCCCTCATTCTCGTCGACCTTGTAGTTCTATGTTGGTAGACGGCATTGCAAGACGTCCCTGCGACGTGAGAGTATGTGGTTGGCGAGTTTCTCTCATCGTCGACGGCTGGATTCGATGAGCAGCGGGTCTCCTTCTTTCTTGGTAACTCTATTTCCCTCATACCTAGCATGTTCCTTATGTTTAGCTGCGTAGCTCTTTGTTTATTAAATGTTGCTACCATACTGCTATGGTTATTGAGAAAGAAGATAAATAATGATATTGATTTATATGAGTGTAAAAGTTTGTTGTAGGATAGATATATGATTGGAAGCAAACGTTGGGTGCATTGACTGATTAAGAACTAGTGTATGTAAAAATGTTGGTGGAATATAACTAGGGGCAATACAAACAAATAGGACCAAACGAGACCATCATTAGCAAGGTTAACAACACAGTGGGTTTTAGAAAGAACTAATGATGGCCAGGTGTAATTGATTATGTGAAGGTATGGGCTATTTGTAGATGTTATCATCTAGTGTTGAAATTCTTTTGGTGGTATAGAATATGGTAGTTGACAGTGAGCATGATGGGCCCTTGTGTGTGCCATGGGGATGGGTTAGAGTAAAACCCATTGTAGGAGTTGTATGGTTGTAGTTAGAACCCCATGTTCATACACCATAAATATTTTTTGCTGCTCTTGTTCGATTTTTCTTCTGTCATTGCTGAAGATATGAGTAATAGTTTAGTGCTATGAAATTTTTTTGTGAGTTCTTTTAAGGTTTGGTGAAGGTTTCAATGGAAACAAGGGTGATGTAAATGATAGGAAGAGCTATAGTAATGGGTGAGTGAGAATTTGTTTAAGCAGGGGTTTGTATCGAAATGAGAATGTAAATGAATAGCGTGCCTCTTCCTCTATATTAGTAGAGGGTAGATGTAGTATATGTGGTACAGTAAAAAGTATATAGAAAATGAAGAAGAAAATGAGACACAGTTATTATGGGTTAGGTGCTACACTGCTATGGGTAGAATAATGGTGTCGTACACATATTTTAAATTAGAAGTATTATTATAATGTAATGGGTTATATTAATGCATACATGTGCATTATGAGTGCAGACACATTTAGGTTAAATGATACAGTGTGTGAGAGTATATGGGAATGTTAGTGGTAGCATTGGAAAGGAAAGAATGATCATCTAATGGATGGAGGAATGCACTACTATGGGGACGTGAGGGGGGATGAACCTACATACCAGGCTTGGAAGAGGAACTTTGATTTCTTCATAATTATGTAAAATGGTTAATAACAGACTTTTGAGATTTTGGTTATAATTAGCCACGTGGACAATAAGTAGTTGACCTAACTCGTACTCAATTATTTGTATGACTCTTATAAGTATAACCTTATAACCTAATAATCAAACAACTAATTAATTAGTTTTAAATTATCTCTAGGTACTTTGGACTCCTCGGACTTGGACGTTGGACCAGAGCCCCGCCTTCAGCATCCAGACTCAGGCAAGTGTACCTTGTCATACTGTATCTCAGTTCTAGATATACTTTATTTATTTTATATGTACATTGTGTGCGTCCTTGGACCAAAATCGTTACTTAGCATCTGGGACATATCCGGGTGCAGATGTTCGTCAATATCATATAGTAACGATTGTTAGATATTTTTTCTGATACCTTGGATGTACCTACTTGGTTACATCGGAACCCTAGGACACATTCAGATACTTTCATCTTGCCAGACTTCATGTATCATGATAGTGTTAGCGTGACCGGAACCTGTGATGATTATAGGATCGCAATTAATTTTATTTACTTCAGTATGACCAGACTGTATAGTTAGAGGTTCAGGTTCAGCGAGCTGCGAATTCGTCTCGTTTGACCGCATTGGGAGAAGATTACAGTTATTAGCCACTTGGGCTATCACGCCCCAGTCCTAAAATACCGAGGGACTAGACACGTAGCAATGGCCAGCAGCACACAGCAATGGGCAAACCCAATTTAATGGACCTATTAGGGTATACTTGTTACGCCACAGTCCCAAAATATGTAGGACTAGGAACACGTAACCATGCCAGTCGTATGTATATGGCACTCCAATATATGGAAACCATAACATACGTACGCTGTAATATGAATAACAATTCACCAGTGGTATATATATAAGTCACAAGTCACAGGGCATAACTCTAAATCTCATCCACAAAAATCATAAATAAATAAATAACCAATAACTATGTAACTAAATCTCAATATGAAGTATCTAAGGATGACAGTCGGATGGAAACAAATCTACTGCCAAACTGGAATATAAAAACAAACACAATATAAGTACAACAACTAACAATCACTAAGACTCGAAGAGAAGACCTCCTCGAAACATAAGTAACCAGTTCGGATCTGCGCTCCTACGAATACTCATGAACATCTACACCTGGAAAGGGACCAGGTCCTCAGAGAGACGTAACAAGATACATAGAAGCATGCCAATAAAGAAATAAATATCCAATGGGTCGCCTAACCGTCTAAGTGAATGCAGTTTAAGAACACTTTTCCAACGCGTGGGCTATCTGGCTAAAAATAGGATTGACATGATTCTCTTGGAGATTCAGGGACCTAAAAAGCATGTCGTCTTTTGAACGGCAGAGGCCGTCAGGTAGTATAGGGGTCATCACGACCACGCATCTCCGACGGAGCATGCGGGTTAATAAAAGAAAAGTGCAAAGGAGCCCAAACGCCTTAATTGTTGTTCTCCCTATCCCATGCTCTAAGCATGTCACATCCATGACACGATAATACCTCTAATAATTGCCAAGTCTACTAGCATGCAAAGTTTCTAACAGCAGTTATTCCTAATGCACGGCCCATACGTACAGGAGGCCAACCCAGTACGCGAGTCCGTGTCCTACATGAGACTCACACTCGTGTAACAGCTGTGTCACGTCCAATGAAACCTAATGATTCTTCATGATAATGGGATGGGCTCATAAACAAGGTCAATGCATATATATAATAAAAGCAGATCACGACGACACTGTCGTTGCACCCAAGTTTCCTTGGACGCGCAGTTTATATAGCAGTTAAAATATATGAACTAAATGACAGAAATAAAGATGCATACAACATATGGAATATGAATAACAGTACAATAGCAATGTATACTTGCCTGGAAAGAAAGCTGCGTAGTACCAATAACCTGCTCCAGAAGTCGCGCAGAACAATCCAATAGTCCTATATAGATATAATATAATACAATACAACATCATTCATTATACTAGCACATACACAACCATAATACACTGGACTCAGAGGGTACGCTAGGGGTGACACTGGTCAACTAACAAGGTCAATTGCGCGTCTAATTACGCGGGTGTTATGTCCTTAGTGTTGTATAAAATTAAACAGTCAACTCACTATCATGTCTAGGCCAGTACGTCAGTGTACACAAGGTAGTCAATTCACAAGTTCTTAGGGTCACTTGATCAAACATAAATATGGGATAATCCATAGTGGCCTAGGGTCGTACAGTAAATAAACACATATATAGCCACAATTATTATTATCATCTAATTACCTACTTATATATATATATTTATTTATTTATATAACAATATAACCAATAATTTATATACATACCCATTTGAATACATATACTATATATATATATATATATATATATATATATATATATATATATACCAAATTGAATAATATACGCATACGCGTATGTATATGAGTTGGGTTCACCGACTCAGGGTCTGATGTCAACTATATGTCGTAAAGCAATACTCATGTCCTAATAGCATACACACAAGCACACATAAAAAGGAGAAGAGGGACATGTTCGAACCTTGGGGTACGCGCACAGGGACGACGATGACGACGATGAGGTTGACGACGATGACGATGTTGATATCGATGCCGATGATGATTATGATGATGATTGGTAATGATTAGGTTAATTATGGTGATTAGGGTGATGATGATGGTTAGGATTAAGGTGATGGTGATGATGTGGATGATGATAGGGATGATGGTGGTGGTTATGTTGATGATGGAGTGTATAATGGTGTTGATGATTATAATAAAGATGATGATGATTACAATGGTGATTATGTGGTGATTGTTGCTCCGGCCAGGGGGAGGTCCGGCGAGGAGGAGAAGGAGGACAAGGAGCAGGGAGAAGGTGGTGGTCGTGTTAATGGGAGGTGTAGAGTGGTGGTGGTCGAGGTGAACAGGGAATGGTGGAGGTGATCGACTCAGGCGGAGGCGGGGTCGTGCTGTGTTCGTGGTATCGACTGGAGATGGGGGGAAGTGCTCAGGCGGAGGAGATGGCCGCAGGTCATCATGAGGGACGGTGGTGGCGGTCGTGGAGTTCTCAGGCGGGTGGTCGGGTTGATAATGGTGGTGGTGGTGTAGACGAGTCGAGGGGATCCGGCGGGAGGTCAACGGAGGAGGAGTCGAGCAGGGAGGACAGGGAAGAGGAGAGGAAGTCATGCCGGTGGTGTTGCGGTGTTCAGCGGTCGGCGGAGGGGTTGAGTTCCAGGCGATCAGCGGCTCTGGGGTGCTGCACAGTCGGGGTCGTGGTTCAGGAGTGGGGAGTCATCTCTGGCGAGTTGGCCGGGGACGATGGAGTGGACGGGAAGAAGAGGAGAAAGAGGATGATTGCTGTTGGTGGGTCAGGGCGTGGATGACCGGCTGTTCTGGTCTCCGACGAGGCTCCGGTCGGGTTTGCGCAGGGAAGGAGGTTAGGGATGATGAAAAGGAGGTTGGGTCGGCTAGGTGGTTGGGGATGGTTTAGAAAGATAAAGAAAAGAGAAGGAAAAGTTGTTTATATACATGTAGAACTTGGGGTGGGTGTTTGACCTAAAAAATTTGGCCTTGGTCAACTCCTCCTTGGAGTGGGCCTTGGCTTGTCATGTAGGTATTGGAGGGCTAGGATTGCATGGTTTCAAAAAATAGAGGACCAAGGTTCAATGTGGGTTGATGTTGAGTGTTACACACTCCAATAAATTATAGAAAATTTCATATGAAGGGAAAATAGGTTTCTTCATGTACTGTGTCCAATGGTGTCGACACCTTAATGCACTTTTGCATAAAAGCGCTCAACAATTAGAAAAATTGCACAAAGATGGAAATTAGATTAAATTAATTAAAATTAATGCAAAAGGTGTTCTGGAATTAATTAGAAGTACATGGGACTAAAATTAGATAGGACACAAGTGTCATGGACATAGGGGACTCAGGATTATTATCATAAATTGGGTTGCAGGAAATGGGTCAAGATTGTGTCCCCAATTTCGATTGGAACACACAAGGATACAAAGTCAAATTTAGTTAGAATTAAATATAAACGTCCGCGATAAATATTGTGCCACTAAAATATAGCACAAGAGAGCATAATTATAAGTTACACAAAGGTCGGAATAGAAGGCGGGTACGTCTACGTCAATGGTGTAAAATTTGTAGGAAGGCAATGGTTAGTGTAGTGCTCCAATTATCGAAGCAACGGTAATGTACACTAAGTGATATAAATATTATATAATTAAATAAAATGTCATGTTCTATTTCTAATTGGATTCAAACTAGCCCTAGTTTCTCTATCTAAGCCAAGTAGGCCTAATTTTGGGTGAGGGGGTTTACAATACTTAAGTTGTAAAATAATAATAAAGGTCTACTAAACATGTCATAATTCTAATTCTAATCTCATCCACAGAAGATAAACACAATCAATACCAGAATAACAACATATAAACCAACATCAAGTCTCAAATAAAATATATCGGGAAACAACCCGATAATGAGCTTGATACAGCAGTTCAATAGACAGGAAATAAAAGAGTCTAACAACAGCAAAAACTGAGTATAAATAAGGCAGATACTTAGGAGAAATCCTCGGCCATCACCTCGTCCTCTGGTTCTGGTACTGCTCCAGCGTCTGCTCCTGTCATGTATACCTCGGGATAGATCTCCTCTGCTATACCTGGGGACATAATCCGGATCCAAGTCCTCAGAGGACATAGCAAGGTATAAGAATAACTCAAGCCAAATAAATGCAGTATATAAAAATGTATCAAAAGGGCTAACTATGTAACCAGCTAAGTGATATGCAAAATGAGAGCATCACTAGAACTCAGGCTGAGACTACTACAAGCTCTGTGTCGGGGAGCCGATAGCAATAATATCATGTAATGGGCCAAGCTTGGGTGTAGAGTCTTGAGCACCGCAATAATAAGGGTTATATATATATAATCAGCTTATAGCCTGTGTGTCTCTCCCCACCCAATGTAATTACATGTCTCATATCCATGACACGCAAGATCATATCTAACGCAACAAGTCATATGATAGCTATTTATATATATAAAGTCTATGTCACGAATCCTGTAAGCCTATACAGAATCACCATGAATACTTAGGAAAGATTTTGTCTCATGAACATTGTCAAGTGTCCTCTGGTATGACGCACTTGATAAAGCAAGCACGAAAATGTATAGGGTCGCGATATCAATCTCTAGGTGACGTTACACAGCTCCGCGTACAGCGTTGACACCTGAATCTTATTCGAACATTAAGTAATGTCACACGGTCTTAGGTTGAACATATATAACAAAGTAATAAATCAATAGAATGTTATGAAGCAAGTACTACAAGATTGGCAAGGTACACTTGCCTGGGGTTTGGATTCCAATAGTTGCTCCTGTATCAACGCGATCTTCAAGTACTCCTCCGATTGCTGAAATAAATATTACCATCATATTCAGAAGATATGAAATAGCTAGGATTGCCTACCCATAAGTCCAATTTGGATACAGGGGCAAAATTGACAATTTTTTGTCAAAATGGGGTCCACATGTGGCCCACTTCGCACCAAAAAATGTGCCAGAGATATAGTTCTCCAAATTTGTCAAACTTAGTGCTACATGTCTAGAACGATGATACGAACCCAACGGAATATCCAGAACTGATTTCGATGAGCCGGTCATAAAATCGTTCGTCAAATGGAGCCGTAGGGCCCACGATACGGGATTTCGTCAACGTTCTCATAATCGAACAAAACTTGGGTCACAGGACCAGCGTAATGCTAAGAATCCAATGACGTAAGTTTCGTTGTGAAACGACAAGCACACACGAAGTTACAAGTTTCAGAACAGGCCCGATACTGGGCGATTTCGACGGATACGTGTTGATTCTGGTGTGCACGCATATCCAAATCAACTTTTATGAAATCTCACATGTCCGTATTGACGGCGTGCACCTTTCGGTGAAATTCGCACACGACCAAGTCGTCTCATTTAGCGGGACGCACCCAGTTTCGGGAAAAATTTGGGTTTTAAAAATCAAATTTTTGGTCGATTTCACCCGCGAATAAAACACAACGTACAACACAATAAAATAAAATAAACTAATTACAGAGTTTAAAACTCAGTTATGTTGTCTAATTAAATATTCAAATAGAATTCAAAATTATCAAACAGGTTGGGAGAAAAATGGTCGTGAACATGGGGCTCCGGGATAGTTTCTGCACTACAGAATTACGTGGCTTTTTCCTGTTTTGTGTCGCATTTTGCGACCGACACATGACACGATACCCCGAACCATTTATACAGGGTTCGAGAGGGTCACATGGTCTTCGCATAGGATTTGACAGAATAAAATTTGGATCAACACACAGGGAGATACAAGAGCTAGAAGAGGGGTACCTTACTACTGTTCGTGATAGGGCAGTTTTACGGTGATGTTGGCGGTCGATTTTCGGCGGCGTGCGACGGCGTACGGCGGCCGGGGATGGACGTCAGAGATTGGAGAGTGAGGGGGAGTGGTGGTCGATTGTGAAAGAGTGAGGGGGGAGGTTATGTGAAGGAGAAGAGGTGGGGTGTGCTGCGGTCCGCGGGGGAAATCGTGGGGGTATTATGTGGGTGCGTGCGGGTTAGCGGGTAGGAGGGTAGGCTGGTAGGTAGGTCGGGTCCAGACCCGACCCGTTAGGGCGGTTGGGTTCAGCTTTGGTTGGGTTCGGTTTGGTTCAATCCGGTTTACTCTGGTTCAATCATGCTATTTAAAAATAGTTTTTGAGCCCAATAAATTCCAGAAAAATTACACAACATCCAATAATTAATTATACACCCAAAAATATAATTTTTGTAATATTTTAATACTTAACTTAATATATAAAAATATTAATTCCTGAAGGACATTTATAATAATTAATTAAAAATCACAGAAAAATCCAGAAATTTATTTAAAATTTTTTTTTTAAAAATAGGTTGTTACAATCTACCCACCTTAAAAGAATTGCGTCCTCGTAATTAAGAAAGTAAAATATAATTGGCAGCAGAGATGACGCGGTTGCAGGATATGTTTGAAGCAAGACACAAAGGATAAAGAATCATGATCAAAGAGAAATCGAAGGGAAAGTGTGAGGATTAAGTAGAACACATAGGAAAAATATTTTCCTAGATAAGTAATTCAAGAGTAAAGGAATCTGGATAGAGCAAGAAAATCTACAACTTAGAAAAACTTAGGTATCAATTACTAACAAGTTCAAAATACTAGGTTTAAGGCTAAGGAAAGGAATTAGCAGAAACGTGCTAAGGCATTACGAGGGATAGATAGCTATGAATAACTTAAATCTTACGCATATTTGCTACTCCATGAGTCTGCGCGTCCTCTATTGTTAATGCAAAAGCTTGTCTGCGTTCTTGTGGTGGTGTCCTCTATTGTTGCTGGGCCTGCTGAAAGAGTGCTGCCTGTGGTGGTAAGGGTGGCCTCGGCTGATATCCTTCCGATGCTGGTAAAGCTTGTCGGTTTACCATCGGTGCTCCTTCTCAACGCTCAGGACATTCCTTGGCTGAATGTTGGTTGGATTCGCAAATCAAGCATAATCGCAATTTACGTCTGCACTCGCTCTCATAATGGCCTCGCTTGACACAATATTGACATGTAGGCAGTATCTGCGGAGATGCTCTGAGTAGCTGGTGCATGTGAGATCTCTTTGCAGCTTCTCTCTGCGATGCTCTGGCTGGTGCTGATGTGGCTGGTTGATGAATCATCAGTGCTTTCTTTCGACGTTCAGGGCAATCCCTTACCGAATGATGTCTGGATCCGCAAGCTAAACATAATCCCAATCTGCGTCGGTATTCCTTGGCGAGATGGCCTACCTTGCCACAGTAGTGACAAGTAGGAAGGACTAGTGCTAGTGGTGTAAATGCTCTCTGTGGTGGATTCATCTGTGGTCACTTTGCAGCTTTTTCCTGATGTGCTTGGTCTGGTGCTAATACATACGGCCGCTTCTGGCTGGACTCTCTCCTGGTGACGTGCTCCATGCGTCGGGCTGCAGCAAGGACGTATGTGTCTAAAGTAGTTGCAACGGAGCTGATTAACTTATGTAGCTCAGAGCTAAGTCCGTCAAAGAACTCCGCTTGGCTTTGCTGGCCTCTTGATGAACCTGCTATTAGGCTTACATCATTGCGTAGATCATTTGGAACATCTGATGTCCGTCCATAGCCTGCCCTTGTGGGAATACGGGCATTGGTGGTGTGAACTGAGGCAGAGGTGGAATATCGTCTCACCGAAATCTTGAGGTATGCTGACCTGCTTGATTGCTTTGTTGAGCTGATTGACCTCCACCCACTGGTGTCACTCCATCGTTGTAGGTGACAACTACAACTTGTGATATTCCTACGGGAGTCTTGTCGCATGCTTGTGAATCCATTACTCTACATCCAAAGTAAACTATGAGAGACGCACAAAGGAATCAAGGCATGACGCAAGTCCAGAAATTATTTTGAATTCGATATAGATGTCAAGAATAAATCAATCAAGTGGATGAGATCCTATAACTTATCATATTTTAATTACAGGCTTGCTCAGTTCCTTAGTTGAAACCGAAGCAACATAGTCGTAGACAATAGTCGTAGACTTTAGTCGAGGACTTAGTCGAAGACCTGCATGGGCCACCACAAAAATTATGTCATGCCCCAGACCCAAAATACCGAGGGACTAGACACGTGGCAATGGCCAGCAGCACACACCAATGGGCAAACCCAATTTAATGGACCCATTAGGGTGTACTTAAGCTGTAAAACAACAATAAAGGTCCACTAAATATGTCACAATTCTAATTCTATCTCATCCACAGAAGATAAACACAATCAATATCAGAATAACAACATATAAACCAACATCAAGTCTCAAATAAAATATATCGGGAAAACCCCGATAATGATCTTGATACAGCAGTTCAATAGACAGGAAATAAAAGAGTCTAACAACAGCAAAAACTGAGTATAAATAAGGCAGATACTCAGAAGAAATCCTCGGCCATCACCTCGTCCTCTGGTTCTGGTACTGCTCCAGCGTCTGCTCCTGTACCGTATACCTCGGGATAGATCTCCTCTGCTATATCTGGGGACATAATCCGGATCCAGGTCCTCAGGGGACATAGTAAGGTACAAGAATAACTCAAGCCAAATAAATACAGTATATAAAAATGTATCAAAAAGGCAAATAATGTAACCAGCTAAGTAATATGCAAAATGAGAGCATCACTAGAACTCAGGCTGAGACTACTACAAGCTCTGTGTCGGGGAGCCGGTAGCAGTAATATTACGTAATGGGCCAAGCTCGGGTGTAGAGTCTTGAGCACCGCAATAATAAGGGTTATATATATATATAATCAGCCTGTAGCATGTGTGTCTCTCCCCACCCAATGTAATCACACGTCTCATGTCCATGACACGCAAGATCATATATAATGCAACAAGTCATATGATAGCTAGGCATATATATAAAGTTTATGTCGCGAATCCTGTAAGCCTATACAGAATCACCATTAATACTCAGGAAAGATTCTGTCTCATGAACAGTGTCAAGTGTCCTCTGGTATGACGTACTTGAAAAAGCAAGCACGAAAATGTATAGGGTCGCGATATCAATCTCTAGGTGACGTTAACAGTTTCGCATACGACGTTGACACCCGAATCTTATTCAGACGTTAAGTAATGTCACACGGTCCTAGGTTGAACATATATAACAAAGTAATAAATCAAAAGAATATTATAAAGCAAGTACTACAAGATTGGCAAGGTACACTTGCCTGGGGTTTGGATTCCAACAGTTCCTCCGGTTGCTGAAATAAATATTACCATCATATTCAGAAGATATGAAATAGCTAGGATTGCCCACCCATAAGTCCAATTTGGACACAGGGCAAAATTGACCGTTTTTGGTCAAAGTGGGGTCCACATGTGGCCCACTTCGCACCAAAAAATGTGCCAGAGACAAAATTCTCCAAATTCGTCAAACTTAGTGTCTACATGTCCAGAATGATGATACGAACCCAACGGAATGTCCAAAACTGGATTTCGATGAGCCGGTCACAAAATCGTCCGTCAAGTGGAGCCGTGGGGCCCACGATACGGGGTTTCATCAACGTTCTCAGAATCGAACCAAACTTGGGTCACAGGACCAACGTAATGCTACGAATCCAATGACGTAAGTTTTGTTACAAAACGACAAGCACGCACGAAGTTACAATGAGTTTCAGAACAGTCTCGATACGGGACGATTTCGACGAATACGTGTTGATTCCGGTGTGCACGCACATCCAAATCAACTTTCATAAAATTTCACATATCCGTATTGACAGCACGCACCTTTAGGTGAAATTCTCATACGACCAAGTCACCTCATTTAGTGGGACGCACCCAATTTCAGGAAAAAATTGGGTTTTAAAAACCAAGTTTTTGGTCGATTTTACCCACGAATAAAACACAACATACAATACAACAAAATAAACTAATTATAGGGTTTAAAACTCGATTATGTTGTCTAATTAACTGTTCAAATAGAATTCAAAATTATAAAACAGGTTGGGAGAAAAATGGCCGTGAACATGGGGCTCCGGGACATTTTCTGTACTACAGAATTACGTAGCTTTTCCTGTTTTGTGTCGCATTTTGCGATTGACATAGGACACGATACCCCAAACCATTTATACAGGGTTCGAGAGGGTCACGTGGTCTTCGTATAGGATTCGACAGAATTAAATTTGGATTAACACACAGGGAGATACGAGAGCTAGAAGAGGAGTACCTTACCGTTGTTCATGACAGGGTGTAACACCCCGTTCCGCTCAAGCGGACTGCCGTCTCAATGGCAATAGTGCAGCTGTCCTGACCCGCTTTGCCTCAAACGAGAAGCAAAGGATATCCAGACTTGCCCCTACAGGAATTCGGCTTAGGCTTTCAGAGGCTCGTTTGACGTATCGCTCTACCGAGGCAAATCATTGCTAAGGTGGGTGGCTACGGTAAACTTGTCTTTGCTTAGCCAGCACACATAAAATGTGGAATATTCATGCTAGTCGCTAGGTGAATCACCCCCTGCATGCTAATAAATCCAACGTACCTAGCTAAGGGAATAATCCCAACTAGTATTGTTTATGCTAGAACATGGAAATTGAAATACTGCTTGTATTCAGACCCTCGCATGCTAAGTCCCTAACGGTTTCATCTCTCGGCTTACCTTCGGGCCCGAGCAAACATGTCTGCTTATGTTCCTTAGAAACGTATGCTTGTCTGCCTGTATGTGCCATATTTTCATTCAAACCCTGGGAGACTACTAAGTAGTCGTTCCGTGCATGGAAGAACCTGAAAGTGTCCGGGACCGTTAGGTCACCAAGGCAATTCCCGAACTAGAGAATTTGTACCCTAAATGAATAAATCACTGAATCACAGCTCGTGGAGCAAACTACTGAATCAACTGGCCTGGCAATCGATATACTACTGTGAACAATCATGCCTGTACATTGAACATGATATGTCCTATCCTGAACTTGATCCTGTGCCTAGACAGACCTGAATACAGACCTGAATACAGACCTACTCGGAAACGAGGCACCGTTCCACGGGCGGTCACCGGGACACTGGGGCCGACCCGATCCGGATGGAACTCTACTGTTTAGTCATCCTGTGCAAAGATGAAATGGTGTAGAGCGCATCCTGTACTCTCGCTGTACCCCATTCTCGTTAGAGACTAAAATTGGTAACTCTCCTGTTTAGTCATCCTGTGCAAAGACGGAATGGTGTGGAGCGCATCCTGTACTCTCGCTGGACCCCATTCTCGTTAGAGACTAAAATTGGTCCTTTATGGCTATGCCAGCGACTCATGTTCATATAGATAAGTCATCCTCACTTAGCGGCTATCCGCGTGCGAGTCACTGTATCGCATCGATGAATAACTGAACACCTGAACGATATTGAAATAACAGTACTCGTGCTTGCATATGCTATGCTCCTGAATATTTATACTTGCCCGTGCTTGAATTAACAATGTTTGCCTTGGACAGGGAAGGCCAAATGGTAAGTCTTACCGTGTTTCCTCTCTTGTCGCACGGCGCACTGCCACACGAGTTAGGCTATTCAATATTTGCATGAAACTGATCCTAAGGCAATTAGAAAGATAACTTAATAGTTGTGCACGGAACCTGTATTACTTGTTTGGAATTGTCGAGCGGGCGAGTAGCTTCCCCACCAGTGCATTCAATGTACTGATAATCCACCAGTTTTTATGCAGGGTGCGGGAGAACCTCGTTCGGTGCGGATGCCTCCTTCGTGCGTGCTAAGGCATGAACATCACTCTGAAGCAGCGGTGCATCCGGAACTGAAGCACGTATATAAGACATAATGTTGTGAACATCGCCTGAACATCGCCTGAACATCACCTGTATAATCATTCCATAATTGTAGCCACTTGGCACGCTTTTACTGTTTCAGAGAGAGAGGCTTGAGCGACTTGTAATCTCGGCTATACGCCGCCTGTAACACATGTCCATATCAATAAAAGAGCTTGCTTTACTTCAACTTGTGTTTCAATGCTTCCGCTATATTGTCGACTCAGTGAACCTGTTACCAAATCGCTATGCGTTTATGACTCCGCTGCACTCGGACAATCTGTGCGACTCAGTGGCTTAGAACTCTTGTCGCCAGCCAATGAACCATGACCTTGCACGGGCGTGGATCACGCTCGTGCGGCATCACGTCCGGATGGGTCGAAGCGATCGTTCCGCGGGAGCGCTGGCGAGGGTGATTCCCGCCTAGCGGGAATGACCGATTTGCCTGTGGGAGATCAGGGCGTGACATGTTGGTATCAGAGCCTGGCTTCTACGCCTTTGGACTTCAAATTTGATTTCTCTGTTTTGAAAGCTCGTTCGTGGGTTATGTGCACGCTCTCTCTCAATGCCTCGATGGGATGTTCCAACAATAATTCTAAATACTTTCAAAATACATTTTGATTGATATGATATGCTTGCTTGCATGTTGTTGTGCTGCGAGTGGCCTTTGTGCCAACCTGTGTGAACCCTTGAGAGTATCGCTAGTAGCTTGTCCGATTTCACTAACTCTAAGTTTGGTTGAATGCATCTATTCGAGGGACGCCTTGAACTAGTACACCATCCAAGACTTAGGAGAAGGTGAAACTCGAGTGCTAAGAATTTGCTATCACTGAACTGGTTGACGTGCTCACGCTAGAAGTGCATTTCGAAAGTACGCACGATCCAGTCTAAGCGATATGCTGATTTCGACGCTTGTGCAAGTGAATATCCAAATAAACAAGTGCAATAACTTGTCTAGGATTGCCTCAACCCTAGATTATTGCTTGTCCTCAGTAAGTCTCGAGGACGAGACTTTTTCTGAGTTGGGTAGGATGTAACACCCCGTTTCGCTCAAGCGGACTGCCGTCTCAATGGCAATAGTGCAGCTGTCCCGGCCCGCTTTGCCTCAAACGAGAAGCAAAGGATATCCAGACTTGCCCCTACAGGAATTCGGCTTAGGCTTTCAGAGGCTCGTTTGACGTATCGCTCTACCGAGGTGAATCATCGCTAAGGTGGGTGGCTACGGTAAACTTGTCTTTGCTTAGCCAGCACACATAAAATATGGAATATTCATGTTAGTCGCTAGGTGAATCACCCCCTGCATGCTAATAAATCCAACGCACCTAGCTAAGGGAATAATCTTAACTCGTATTATTTATGCTAGAACATGGAAATTGAAATACTGCTTGTATTCAGACCCTCGCATGCTAAGTCCCTAACGGTTTCATCTCTCGGCTTACCTTCGGGCCCGAGCAAACGTGTCTGCTTATGTTCCTTAGAAACGCATGCTTGTCTGACTATATGTGCCATATTTTCATCCAAACCCCGGAAGACTACTAAGTAGTCGTTCCGTGCATGGAAGAACCTGAAAGTGTTCGGGACCGTTAGGTCACCAAGGCAATTCCCGAACTAGGGAATTTGCACCCTGAATGGATAAAGGCAAATCAAAAATAAATAATATAAATAAAACCATTCAATCAGATTCTGACACATGTCAGCCTATAGATATCTATTCAGCCGCAGGTACATCTATATATATATATATATAATATAATAACCCTAATTATCTCATTATTTTAGAGAGAGAGAGATTTGGGAGAATTGTCATCTAGGATTTCTTCATCTTCCAGAAGCCATTGCGCATAGCTCCGGACTCCAAACGAGGCCTAGTTTCTTGCGTTAGAACGATATTGAGGTTAGCTTTCTGATTATATAATTTGTTTTACAAAATTATTAGTATTAAATTCTGGAAAATTCGTAGAGCACAGCATGTCCGAAAATAGACGTGTTTCGATGTTTTCGCAATTTCGGGAGAACCCGGAATCAGAATCATGAACCGTTTAAAGTTTCGGAAATCTAATGTCGAGATCATTGACATATATTTTTTTCAGAATTTAATTTGAAGTATTTATATACTGTTAATTCTGTAGAACTTCTAGGTTAGAATTTAACCATCGGTGCACAATACAAAATTTGTATGTGCCATAATTCCCAAACGAATTTGAATTCGGACGAGCCATAAATTCTAGTATGTTTTTGATGCTGAAATCTACAGAAAATTATGCATGAAAGTCAAGTTTATGTCGGTTGACTTTTTGGTCAACAGATCGCCTCGATTTGCGTGCCATGAGTCTCGAGTTGATAAAATTCAGTTTCTTTGGACAAAATTTAGGAATTAACATAAAAATAAGAATAATAAGATTAAAATAGGATTTTAGAGTAATTATTCCAGAATTAAATAAATTAAAATAAATTATCTTTTGACGTGATAAATTTGTAATACATAGGCTATTTGGACTGTGACTTGGACTCTGATTCATACCAGCAACAGGACCCCAGGCAAGTGTACCTTGCCAAACTCTGCAGTATTGTTATATATTTTCCTTGCTTTATTATATTGCTGTGCATGCTTAACCTAGGGCCGTATGACGTACTTAGCGTCCGATTATAGTCGGGTGCCAACACCGTACGTGGAGTTGTGTATTGTCATCTAGACATGGATATTTGTGACCCTCTTTATTCTCGTATTTGTCCTATCAAGTACACTATAACCCAGGACACTTGACACTATTCATGAGACAGAATCTTCTTGATATATTCATGGTGATTCTGTGTAGGATACATGTTTTATGACATAGACATCATATTCATAGATATTAGATGACTTGCTGCATTAGATATGATCGTGCGTGACATGGACATGGTACATCATGGACATGAGACGTGTGATTACATTGGGTGGGGAGAGACACACAGGCTACAGGCTGAGTTTATATATATATAAAACATAGTAAACACATAGTAAACACATAGTAAAATACATAGTAAACACTGCTACCGGCTCCAAGACACAGAGCTTGTAGTGGTCTCAGCCTGAGTTTAGTGATGCTCTCAAATTACATTTTTACATAGATGGTTATATAGTTTACCCTATTTATTTTATTTACTATTACACTGCATTTTGGCATGTCGATTTATGTACCTTGTTATGTCCCCTGAGGACCTGGATACCGGACTTTGTCCCCAGGACTAGCAGACGAGATCGACCCCGAGTTACACGGGACAGGAGCATTAGCAGAAGATGGAGCAGGAGCAGACACTGGAGCAGTACCAGATCCAGTAGACAATTGATCCCCGAGGATATCATCTGGGTATAGGCTTTCCCCATACTCGGTATTTGCTGTGGTTATCTTTATTCTTGTATCTTGACAGATGTATCAGACTCATTATCGGGTTATTTTCCCGAGTTCATATCATATTGAGATTGATCTTGCTTTATGATTCTGATATTGTTGTATTCATTTCTGTGGATGAGATTAGTATATCTAGACCATTATTATTGTATTACAGCTTAAGTACGCCCCGATGGATCCATTAAATTGGGTTTGTCCATCGGTGTGTGCTGCTGGCCATTGCCTGTCACGCCCCAGTCCCAAAATACGTAGGACCAGGAATACGTGACACGCCAGCTACGCATTCGACCAGACTCTGGTCTGACTCGAATACGTATAAGCTGTAAAATAAAGGGCACTATCTAGATATTCCATAAATGTAAACCTCTATGTCTCAATCCATAATGTACAACAGCAAACAAGAAAGAGCTATATGTGCTAAGGTCGGCCGCCCAATAACACACTAACTCGAATAGACTCGAGAAGAAGTATGAGTCTATAAAACTAGGCTACAACAGCAGATGAATAATCAATGTAAATAACCATAATGCCGGTAGATATAATGTGAGTACCTGGTACCATGCCCGCAAGATATGCCACTCCATCGGTATCTCCAAGTGCTCCGTAATCGTCTATGCTGCAAAACTGGCAGGGAACCAGGTCCTCAGAGGGACGTAACAAGGTACAGAAATATAGCATGCCAAGTAAACAGAAAGTACAAGTGCACGACAGGGTACTCTATCATAACCAACTAGTGTGACATAGTTTAAAGACAATGTTCGACGCGTGGGCTGTCCAAAATAAAACCGCAGCTCCGAACACAGAGACACACGGGTCGTACCGTAGCTCCGAGCACAGAGACACACGGGTGAAACAGTTACACTAGAAACAGGTATCACTAGAAACAGGTATCTCTAGAAAATACTGCATATATATAAGCGCGTGCAGAGTAGCCCAAACGTCTAGTAACTGTCTTCCCTTTCCCAAGCGGTCAACGATTGTGCGTTGAACCTGAACCTCTAACTACAGTCTCGACACAAGGAATAACTCCACAGACGCGACCCTAAGGTCGTCCCAGTCTCTGGTCATGATGTCAGTATCAGGATACAGGAATCTGGCACGATCACAGTAACCCTAAGGTCGTCCCAGTCTCTGGTCATGATGTCAGTATCAGGATACAAGAATCTGGCACGATCACAGTGTATGAGTGTCCTGGGGGCATCGATAAACTCAGGTACGCATATCGAGAAACTACGAAACATCCAACAATCTTCCTAGGATGCTACGACGTATGTCTTCACCCGGTTGTGAACCGGACGCGAAGTACCGAACGTTGACATAACTATGTGCACAATGTACATAAAGAACAACAAGTATCTGTAAACTGAAATACAGGGTGGCAAGATACACTTGCCTGCGTGCGGCTGCGGATGACGGGAATCTGGTGCTGCGTCCAAGTCCTCAGGTCCCGTAGTACCTAGAGATGAATCACAAACCAGAATCAATCATCTATTTTTTGACAGACAGGGATGCTACACACATCTACACCAAAACTCAGTCTCAGCTCTGACTCACAGTGACAAGACACTAGGGGGGTTGACTAGGGTTGACTCAGAGTATGCTATATCTAATCAAATTAAACATCTGTACAATGTCATCAATCCAAACCTCAATCTTGCTATTTTTATCACGATATTCCGTAGGCCAACGCATGATCTAATCCTCAGTCTCCTCTGGCCTTTATAGACATTATCATCATGTTTAATTATGTCTTCCTTAAAATAATTACTCATTAAATACTAGGCCTTCCTTCATACCCTTTATTACCATTTCACCATATACACCACTCCTCAATTAACTTATTGCTATTTTACCACTCTCAAAAGAATAATTATATCTAGTTAAACCTTCACAGGCAATCGTTCAGTATTCAAACACTCTCTCACAATTACAAATATGTATTCCTCCATCGATTCCGATATTAGTAATCAAATCCTCAATCTTATGAACGACATAATGATATCCCCCACCATCTCACCATAAATCACCTGCTCATTAATAAATACATTGAATCCCTAAAGCTAAATGCCTCTCATTCCAATCCATATTAATATATTGATGACGATTAAACCTCCAAGTTCACCATTAATCTTAACCACCATTCATATTGTTATCATTTGATTTAATCAACTATGTTCAAGTACTATACTTATACTATCCAACATAAACCCTAACAACACATAAATTCCTATTTCTCCTGTTCTTATTCCATTCTCATCCACCACATCATGTAACATCATGACTCTAGCTATGCTCACAATTCATATAAAACACCAACCCTAACAACACAACACATAAATATTATATATATCAATAGAGAGGAGGAAAGAGTTGATACCTCGACTAGGCTTGCTAGTCGGAGATGATGGCCGGAATGGGGTGGTGCTCGGTGGCAGGGAGCGCCGAGGGTGGTGATGAGAGCAGACGGGGAGGAGCAGCACCGCGTTGGCAGCAAGCGGGGAGCTGCACTGTCGAAGCGGTCGGACGGAGTGCTGCGGAGGTCTGAACCGGAGTCGAGGGGAACGCTGGACAGTGGAGCGGGTCAGGGTGCGACGGAGTGACTGTGCTCCGGCCGGAGTGAAGGAAATGGCTGCACCGGGGGTCGAGATCAGCCGCGGGGTCAGCCATGGGGTAGCTCGAGCGACGGGGGAGTGCACAGGCCTGCGGGGAGCTCTGCACAGCCGGCGGGAAGCTCGCTGTACTGCTGGGGGGGGTCGCTGCACTGCTGGGGGGTCGGCCGGCAGCTCCAGCGGCCGGAGATCGGAGTAGTCGGGCGGGGTGGAGAAGCCCGTGGGGCTGTGAGAGCCGGCCGGAGCTAGGCTCGGCCAGAGTTCGTGGAGTGGCGGAGCAGCCCGTGGGGTGGTCGAGCTGCTACTGGCCCGCCGGAACTCCGCAGTCGGTGGCCGGACCTCCGGTTCCAAGGGAGGAGAAGAAGAATGGAAGGAGAAGAAGAAGAATAAAAAGGAAGGAGGAAGGAAGAAATATGGAGGAGGTTACGTATGAAAATGAGGAGGAGGGAGGAGAGAGAGAGGGGGTGGGGTTTTCTATGCATTGGGATTAGGGCCGGCTTGGGAAGTGTGAGGTGAGGGTGAGATGATGGGATGTTATATAGGAAGGGTTGTGTGGGATGGAGGGTGGAGATGCTCTCATTTGAAATGAGTGGTGGAGATTCATCATGAAGGAAAGTTAGTTTCTTCATGAAGGAGGGTGTGATTGGGACCCTATTTTGGGACCCTCTCAAATATTCATGACCAATGAGGTGTTGCCAACAATTTGTTAATTGCAAATAAGCCCCCGTAAATTCGGGAATTTGCATGGACACATGAAATGACGTAAAAATTGTGGAGAAAAATATATTTAAAAAATTGTCATAGTGAGGGGGCGTTGCGCGTTAGGCACGGGTCAAATTGAAGGGCATTGGGATTAATTTAATATTAAAAATAGAATTTACAGAGTTGGTAAATCTCGATTTAATTAACGATAACGCGTCCCGCGAATTTAATTTAATTGGGGCCCGCGGGGTCAAAATCTGGAAACGGCACAAAGGCCAAAAATGGTGGGGGCTTAGAGTCGGTCTTGGACCCTTTAGTTGGTCCGGCTCAACGGGTTAAGTTGGTACCCCAAAATCGAGGGTAACGACACAGGTGTCCGACACGGAATAAAATACGGGTTACGATTTTCGGAATGTTGCGCAATTAATTTAGAGCACACGAAAGTTGATTTTAACAGTCAGAAAAGTCCAGTGCCTAATTTGGCGAGTTGAGTCGAGTGTACAATATTTGTACGGAATTTATGGGCTGAAAATGGGCTCCGAATAAATAGACAACGATAGCGCGCGTCAAAGGTTTTAATTAATTGGATTAAAATTCTAGGTAAATATCCCCTACTCTAAACCTCAATATCTTCTATCAAAATTTTTCTTGGTCCACTCTAACTATCTACAAAAAATAATTGATGGGGTTTACATTCTTCCCAACTTAGAAAAATTTCGTCCCCGAAATTAAAAGTAAAGCACGATAATATCTAAAAGAATTTTAAAACAACTAGTAATCAAATTCCGTACGTAAATTCGTACCTTGCTCCTCAAATAAGTACGGGAACCGCTGCCTAATAGAATCCTCGCGCTCCCAAGTAGACTCGGCTGGTGAATGGTGCTTCCATGCCACTCTGACCAGTCGAATCGTCTGCCCTCTCAAAGTCTTCTCGCTGCGATCGAAGATCTCAACTGGCTGCTCTACGTAAGACAGACTAGGCCCGACTGTAATCTCCGAATGATCAAGCACGTGGCTAGGGTCTGCGACATATTTCCTCAGCTGCGATACGTGAAATACGTCATGTACTCCCTCTAATGATGGAGGTAATGCAAGACGGTAAGCCACTTCGCCAACTCGTTCCAAAATATCAAAAGGTCCGATATACCTCGGACTCAGCTTGCCTCTGCCTCCGAATCTGATGGTACCACGAGTGGGCGATATCCTAAAAAATACGTGGTCACCCTCCTTGAACTCCAATGGCCTGCGGTGCGCATCTGCCCAGTGTTTTTGTCTGTCCTGTGCTGCGCGTTGGTGGCTCTGAATCTGCTTGACCTTCTCTACTGTCTGCGTCACCAATTCTGGACCAAGTATCTGACGCTCTCCCACGTCACTCCAACAAACTGGCAACCTACCTTTCCTGCCGTACAGTGCCTCATAAGGTGCCATCTGTATGTTGGCCTGGTAACTGTTATTATAGGGGAATTCCACCAAGTGTAGATGGTCCTCCCAAGATCCTCCAAAATCAATCATGCACGCTCTCAACATATCCTCTAATATCTGTATCGTGCGCTCTGACTGTCCGTCAGTCTGTGGATGATACGCAGTGCTGAACTTAAGACGAGTTCCTAGGCTCTCCTGCATACTCCGCCAAAAATATGACGTGAATCTGGAATCACGATCCGATACGATATTGACAGGCACTCCATGTAATCGTACTATCTGCCTCATATACATGTCAGCTAGTATCTCTGTGGATTGCCCAACTCTGAAGGGCAATAAATGTGCAGACTTGGTGAGTCTGTCTATGACAACCCAAACTGTATCCTTCCCGCCTGGGCTTCGCGAGAATCCTTTGACAAAGTCCATGGTAATGTGTTCTCACTTTCATTCGGGAATGGGAAGTGGCTGCAATAATCCTGCAGTCCTCTGATGTTCAGCCTTGTCTTGCTGACAAACTAAACACTTCGCCACAAATCTTGCAATTTCCCTCTTCATTCCATGCCACCAGAAATGCTGTCTCAAGTCTCGGTACATCTTCGTACCCCCGGGATGAATGGAATAAATCGAGCTATGAGCCTCGGTCATCAACTCTTGGCGTAGCTCGCCACTCGGAACATATAGGCAATCTCCGCACCTCAACGTTCCGTCTTCATGAATCCTGAGTCCCGTCTGCAGGCCGGCTTCTGTTCTCTCTCGCAGACGTCGAAATCTCGCATCTGTAGGCAATGCTGCCTTGATTCTCTCAATCAAAGTAGACTGAACCTCAAGGCTGGCCATCTGTCCATCCATGCCTGGCAATACGATCTCTATCCCAAGCTCCTGGAGATCCTCTAGCAACTGTCGCTGCGTCGTCAGGAAGTATGCCATGGCCTTCCTGCTTAAGGCATCTGCGACGATGTTCGCCTTGCCAGGGTGGTACTGTAGCTCAATTTCATAATCTGTCATCAACTCTAGCGTCTCTGCCTCATATTGAGCTCCTTCTGCGTGTAGACGTACTTCAGGCTTTTATGATCTGTATAAATCTTAACACGCTCACCATAAAGGTAATGCCTCCATAGCTTTAGTGCAAATATCACCGCAGCTAGCTCCAAGTCGTGCGTCGGATAGTTCTTCTCATGTACTCTCAGCTGTCTCGATGCGTAGGCTATCACCTTGCCGTGTTGTATCAGTACGCATCCAATGGTACTCTATCCAAGCAAAACTCACATTTGCTGAGTTTGGCGTACAGCCTCTCATATCTCAGTGTTTCCAACACAATCTTGAGATGTCTCTCGTGCTTCTCCTGGTCCTCGAAATACATCAAGACGTCGATGAACACCACCACGAACTTATCCAAGTACTGGTGGAAAACCTTGTTCCTCAAGCTCATAAATACTGCTGGCACGTTGGCTAAGCCAAACGGCATGACTAGAGACTCATAGTATCCATACTACATCCGGAATGTCGCCTTAGGAATGGCCTCTCTCCGAACCTAGATCTGATGATAGCTGGATCTGAGATCGATCTTCAAAAATACACATGCGCCACTAAGCTAATCAAATAAATCATCGATACGCGGCATAGGGTACTTGTTCTTTACCGTTACTGCATTAAATCCTGTAATCGATACACAAACATACCGTCCCTGAAATCAATAAGCAGACGTACCGTCTCATCCTTCTTCGATACTATAAGATGGTTGCTTCTCATGGAAAAAATACTAGCCCGACCGAAACTCTTGTCTAAGAGGTCCTCTATTATGGACTTCCAACTCAACCAAACTCTGTCGGTGCTAGTCTGAAGATAGAAGAATAATCGGCTCGGCTCTTGGAGTCAACTCTGTAACAAACTCTTTCTGTCAGGTGGCAGGCCTAAAAGATTATCTAGAAAACATCCTCAACTCTGCTATAACAAGGTGGTACACTGGTTCACCTCCTGAATTGTATACCCCTAAGGTAGATGGACGCCATACTCTTGGGCTCCCTGAAGCAACTCAAACTCAGGGTAATCTGGTGGTCATAAATAATGTAATCACGTCGACAATCTCGCATCACGTGGTATTGGCTCAATCAATCCATGTCTAGGATAAGGTCATAGTCTAGACTAAACCTCAAAATAACTTCTCCCGTCCTGTTTCCAACATCAATCCTCAAAGGAAAAAAATGTCTTGCCTAATGTATAATTCTCTTCTCCTCAAAGTTTTCCCTCAATTTCTATTCCTCAAAATCCTTCTTTTCGTTATTTATCTGTCCAAGTCACATAGTGAAATTATAATAATGATGTCACCCAAGCACCTACTAAAATTTCTGGTATTAGATCATCATCATCCAAGTGAGAGCTTGAAATTTTATCTCCTCTAGTCCATAATATCATTCCTGGTATTGCTATCATATACAACCACTAGTTTCTATCATTAGGCTATGCATTCACATAAATCATTCTAGGTCATGATCAACAATCCTTCCAGCTCTCAGTACTTCCAAGATCACTGCTATCTCAAGCACGGGTAGGGTACTACTAGGTCCAACTCTCTTGCCAGACTTCTACTCTAGTTCTAAAATCCAAAGATCCTATCAATCTGTCCTGATAAGGTAGCACTCTTCTCCAAGAAAGGTATACGAATTCTGTCTCCTGTCGTCTGGTCTTCGAGCTTCTTCTGGAGGGAAGTCATCAGTCACAAACATTCGTCTCCCTGAACAATAGGGGACGAGAAACAAGGATAGCGATATTGACGAAGATTGAACGAATGCAAAGTGGAAGTCCAAGGACGATAATCACATACAAAGAGTTTTAAAATCGATTATGGATTGAGATCCTATTCAACAATCATATCATCTATTCCTAATTTGCAGGCTCGCTTGGCACAGTCAGGTGACCAAGACGATTTAAATCGGACCTGCATGGGCCACCACAAAAACATGTCACGCCCCAGTCCCAAAATACGTAGGACCAGGAATACGTGACACGCCAGCTACGCATTCGACCAGACTCTGGTCTGACTCGAATACGTATAAGCTGTAAAATAAAGGGCACTATCTAGATATTCCATAAATATAAACCTCTATGTCTCAATCCACAATGTACAACAGTAAACAAGAAAGAGCTATATGTGCTAAGGTCGGCCGCCCAATAACACACTAACTCGAATAGACTCGAGAAGAAGTATGAGTCTATAAAACTAGGCTACAACAGCAGATGAATAATCAATGTAAATAACCATAATGCCGGTAGATATAATGTGAGTACCTGGTACCATGCCCGCAAGATATGCCACTCCATCGGTATCTCCAAGTGCTCCGTAATCGTCTATGCTGCAAAACTGGCAGGGAACCAGGTCCTCAGAGGGACGTAACAAGGTACAGAAATATAGCATGCCAAGTAAACAGAAAGTACAAGTGCACGACAGGGTACTCTATCATAACCAACTAGTGTGACATAGTTTAAAGACAATGTTCGACGCGTGGGCTGTCCAAAATAAAATTGCAGCTCCGAACACAGAGACACACGGGTCGTACCGTAGCTCCGAGCACAGAGACACACGGGTGAAACAGTTACACTAGAAACAGGTATCACTAGAAACAGGTATCTCTAGAAAATACTACATATATATAAGCGCGTGCAGAGTAGCCCAAACGTCTAGTAACTGTCTTCCCCTTCCCAAGCGGTCAATTTTGTGCGTTGAACCTGAACCTCTAACTACAGTCTCGACACAAGGAATAACTCCACAGACGCGACCCTAAGGTCATCCCAGTCTCTGGTCATGATGTCAGTATCAGGATACAGGAATCTGGCACGATCACAGTAACCCTAAGGTCGTCCCAGTCTCTGGTCATGATGTCAGTATCATGATACAAGAATCTGGCACGATCACAGTGTATGAGTGTCCTGGGGGTATCGATAAACTCAGGTACGCATATCGAGAAACTACGAAACATCCAACAATCTTCCTAGGACGCTACGACGTATGTCTTCACCCGGTTGTGAACCGGACGCGAAGTACCGAACGTCGACATAACTATGTGCACAATGTACATAAAGAACAACAAGTATCTGTAAACTGAAATACAGGGTGGCAAGATACACTTGCCTGCGTGCGGCTGCGGATGACGGGAATCTGGTGCTGCGTCCAAGTCCTCAGGTCCCGTAGTACCTAGAGATGAATCACAAACCAGAATTAATCATCTATTTTTCGACAGACAGGGATGCTACACACATCTACACCAAAACTCAGTCTCAGCTCTGACTCACAGTGACAAGACACTAGGGGGGTTGACTAGGGTTGACTCAGAGTATGCTATATCTAATCAAATTAAACATCTGTATAATGTCATCAATCCAAACCTCAATCTTGCTATTTTTATCACGATATTCCGTAGGCCAACGCATGATCTAATCCTCAGTCTCCTCTGGCCTTTATAGACATTATCATCATGTTTAATTATGTCTTCCTTAAAATAATTACTCATTAAATACTAGGCCTTCCTTCATACCCTTTATTACCATTTCACCATATACACCACTCCTCAATTAACTTATTGCTATTTTACCACTCTCAAAAGAATAATTATATCTAGTTAAACCTTCACAGGCAATCGTTCAGTATTCAAACACTCTCTCACAATTACAAATATGTATTCCTCCATCGATTCCGATATTAGTAATCAAATCCTCAATCTTATGAACGACATAATGATATCCCCCACCATCTCACCATAAATCACCTGCTCATTAATAAATACATTGAATCCCTAAAGCTAAATGCCTCTCATTCCAATCCATATTAATATATTGATGACGATTAAACCTCCAAGTTCACCATTAATCTTAACCACCATTCATATTGTTATCATTTGATTTAATCAACTATGTTCAAGTACTATACTTATACTATCCAACATAAACCCTAACAACACATAAATTCCTATTTCTTCTGTTCTTATTCCATTCTCATCCACCACATCATGTAACATCATGACTCTAGCTATGCTCACAATTCATATAAAATACCAACCCTAACAACACAACACATAAATATTATATATATCAATAGAGAGGGGGAAAGAGTTGATACCTCGACTAGGCTTGCTAGTCGGAGATGATGGCCGAAATGGGGTGGTGCTCGGTGGCAGGGAGCGCCGAGGGTGGTGATGAGAGCAGACGGGGAGGAGCAGCACCGCGTTGGCAGCAGGCGGGGAGCTGCACTGTCGAAGCGGTCGGACGGAGTGCTGCGGAGGTCTGAACCGGAGTCGAGGGGAATGCTGGACAGTGGAGCGGGTCAGGGTGCGACGGAGCGACTGTGCTCCGGCCGGAGTGAAGGAAATAGCTGCACCGGGGGTCGAGATCAGCCGCGGGGTCAGCCACGGGGTAGCTCGAGCGACGGGGGAGTGCACAGGCCTGCGGGGAGCTCTGCACAGCCGGCGGGAAGCTCGCTGTACTGCTGGGGGGGTCGCTGCACTGCTGGGGGGTCGGCCGGCAGCTCCAGCGGCCGGAGATCGGAGTAGTCGGGCGGGGTGGAGAAGCCCGTGGGGCTGTGAGGGCCGGCCGGAGCTAGGCTCGGCCAGAGTTCGTGGAGTGGCAGAGCAGCCCGTGGGGTGGTCGAGCTGCTACTGGCCCGCCGGAGCTCCGCAGTCGGTGACCGGACCTCCGGTTCCAAGGGAGGAGAAGAAGAATGGAAGGAGAAGAAGAAGAATAAAAAGGAAGGAGGAAGGAAGAAATATGGAGGAGGTTACGTATGAAAATGAGGAGGAGGGAGGAGAGAGAGAGGGGGTGGGGTTTTCTATGCATTGGGATTAGGGCTGGCTTGGGAAGTGTGAGGTGAGGGTGAGATGATGGGATGTTATATAGGAAGGGTTGTGTGGGATGGAGGGTGGAGATGCTCTCATTTGAAATGAGTGGTGGAGATTCATCATGAAGGAAAGTTAGTTTCTTCATGAAGGAGGGTGTGATTGGGACCCTATTTTGGGACCCTCTCAAATATTCATGACCAATGAGGTGTTGCCAACAATTTGTTAATTGCAAATAAGCCCCCATAAATTCGGGAATTTGCATGGACACATGAAATAACGTAAAAATTGTGGAGAAAAATATATTTAAAAAATTGTCATAGTGAGGGGGCGTTGCGCGTTAGGCGCGGGTCAAATTGAAGGGCATTGGGATTAATTTAATATTAAAAATAGAATTTACAGAGTTGGTAAATCTTGATTTAATTAACGATAACGCGTCCCGCGAATTTAATTTAATTGGGGCCCGCGGGGTCAAAATCTGGAAACGGCGCAAAGGCCAAAAATGGTGGAGGCTTAGAGTCGGTCTTGGACCCTTTAGTTGGTCCGGCTCAACGGGTTAAGTTGGTACCCCAAAATCGAGGGTAACGACACAGGTGTCCGACACGAAATAAAATACGGGTTACGATTTTCGGAATATTGCACAATTAATTTAGAGCACACGAAAGTTGATTTTAACAGTCAGAAAAGTCCAGTGCCTAATTTGGCGAGTTGAGTCGAGTGTACAATATTTGTACGGAATTTATGGGCTGAAAATGGGCTCCGAATAAATAGACAACGATAGCGCGCGTCAAAGGTTTTAATTAATTGGATTAAAATTCCAGGTAAATATCTCCTACTCTAAATCTCAATATCTTCTATCAAAATTTTTCCTGGTCCACTCTAACTATCTACAAAAAATAATTGAGGGGGTTTACATTGCCACGTGTCTAGTCCCTCGATATTTTGGGACTGGGGCGTGACATGGTTTTTGTGGTGGCCCATGCAGGTCGACGACTAAATTGTTCGGTTTCAACTTAGTAACCGAGCAAGCCTGCAATAAGGATAGGATAAGTTTTTGGATCTCATCCACTTGCTTGAATCGTTCTTGACATCTATATCGGATTCGAATTAATTTCTTGACTTGCATCCTGCCTTGATTTTCGTGCGCCTCTTATTATTTATTTTGGTTGTTACTCTAAACTTTTTATTATGTGATTGGTAATTAGAACTTGACAGTTTGAGTTAATCTTATAGATGGTGACCTAATGATTACCCCTTAGCTTTGAACCGCGTAATTAGTACCCCACCTCGATACAAGTTATCTTTCCTTTCCCTTGAGACTAGTAACCTGTCCATTCTCACTATTGACACATGACCTATGAGCACTATGATTAAGACTTAAGATGACCATTACTTACGTAATACCATAGGAGACCCTAATAAGAGTTCTGTTTTATTTAGATGTGCAAGGTTATTTTGCAGGACCCTCTTAAGACTGTCACAGTATTAGTTTAATTCTTATAAGTTGGGTAGTATGCCTCACAACATAGTACCACCTAGCCCTATTGATGAAGTGACTTAGGATGACACAACTTTAGACTCTCATAAGACGACAGTATTTATTCAGACGATAGAATTTAGAGGTTCTTGCCCCCATTTGGTCGACTAGCGACATAGACAAGGAGTTGTATGATAACTGTAGAGATTGTAGAGTCTTTTATTATTGTTGCTTATTTTGTTTCTGTTTGTGAACTCGAATTGATTTGTACCTCCTTTCATCATCATCTAGTGTACTTATAATTTTTGTACTACCTTGACTTATGCTGCTATATTATAGCCTAGTTTTTGCAAGCTTATTCTTTATCAAGCTTGTTCATGACATATGTGTTATTGGGGCCTGATCAACCCCACTAATACAATTGTCTATTCAAAATCAATGTATTATGGTCTGATCAACCTTAGTGCATTTTGGTTCGCTCTTCACACGACTACTTTACGTGGATTGAGATATATAGTTGACTAGTAGACGTCTGTACTTACCCTCTAGATATGTCTAAGCAGATCGTATCGGTTACATAACTGTACTAATACGAGCATGCAAACAAAGGATTACCAAAATAGGATTTCAATCCACAACTGCTTTGACAATTCCCAATTGAATTCTTTAAACGCCTTGATCTCAATACTTCTATTCTATTACGCTGCCCTTGAACTCTTTATTATTGGTCTCCGTCTTCCCTTATTTCGGAAAGACAAAATATCGTGCTTGGTATAAATTGATACACAGATAATACTAGATATACCCCATAGGCCGATCACATACTTGAGGATTATTCTTCGTAATTAAGGACATATCATATATGATATGATCGGCATTGAAGTTCGAGGATTGAATGACATGAGTAAACATATTAAGGAATATTCTCTTAAGGTATATAGCCTTATGTGATAGATGGGTAAATTCTAAGTTGGGTAGTAGTGCATTGTCAACTCGAGAGGAATTTCTTTTAGATTGTGATCGAGTAAGATTAAATTGGGAGAGGTTCAAGCCATTTTAATTTTGAGAATTTTAGAAGAATGACTAAGATGATGAGGATTAATGAATTGATATTGAGGACCCAATATTTATACCTTAAGTACATGATTTAAACAATGAAGGTAAAATCATCAACTTGAAATTTAGAGGATAAAAAGATAAAATTTCAGACTTGAACAATGGTGGACTGCATTTTAAATTTTTTTTTTTCAAGTTGATGATTTGAGTTAAAATAAAAAACTTGATGGTTGGACTACCTATTTGAAATATTAAGGATGTGAATGGAATTTAAGAAGTTGAAGCATACAAAAATTTATAAGTGAAAATAGGAATAATAATGGACTCGAATTACTTCTAGAGGAGATTATGATAATTGGAGATCGTGAGGTAAAATTGATATGCGTATTTAAATCTTGAAGATGATATATGGATTTAATTTAAATTTGGATATGGATAATTTGAAAAAGCGAGAAGAGATAACCATAGGTTGAATTTGATTGGATAAGTGGTCATCTTAACCTAGAAGTGATTACAATGGATATGATTAGGATTTTAATTGTCGTAAGGAGATTGCGATTGACTTGCCTTATGTACACGAAGGATTAACAAATTATGCCTTATTTTAATTTTGAGGACGACATTGTCTTAAGTTGGCTGGATTGTGAAACCCCCTCACCTAAGAAGTAGACCTACTTGGCTTAGATAGTGAGACTAAGGCTAGCTCGAATCCACTTAGGAATAGAACACGACATTTTTCATTTAGTTTTATAACATGGTATCCCTCGGCGCGCCTTACCATTGCTTCGATAATTGGAGCACTTCCCTAGTCACTGTCTTCCTACAAATTCCACACCTTGTCCTAGACATGCCCATCCTCCAATTTTTATCTTTGTGCAATGTTTCAATTGTTGGGTGCTTTTATGCAAAAGAGCATTTAGGTGTCCACACTATTGGACATGACACACGAAGAAACCTATTTTTACTCATGTGAATTTCTCTCATGATTTTTGGAATGTGCAACGTGCAACATCGTCCACTCCGTTAAACCTAGCCTTGCATTTTAACCAATACAAATCTTAGACCATCCTTGACTTCTACCATGGCTTAATTTTAATTTCGAGGACGAAATTTTTATAAGTTGGGTAGATTGTAACCCCTGATTTTTCAAAAATTTTTAATTTGGATTTTTTACAATTTTCTGTAATTTTCTAGAATTTTCAAGAATTTATTTTAGATTCAAATATAATTAAAAATATCCCAAACTTTTATTTTATGTTCTAAATAATAAAATATATTTTCTAGAAATTTTTGGGAATTTTCTGAGTATTTTTAGTATTTATTGGGAGTTATTTAGGCTAATAACTAATTTTTAGGACTTGTAGAATTTATGGTGCAAGCTCAGGAATATAAAATGGACTCACGTTATTTTCTAAGGTTTATAATATTATTATATATTTTCTGGAATTATTTCAGAATTTGTGGAATAATGTTAGTATTTATTTTTAGTTTTATGGCAAAACTAATTTTTAGAGCTTCTCCTAATTATAGTAGGAAATCTATGAATATAAAATTATCCCAAATATTTTTTTAAGGTTTTTTTGGTTCAAAATATATTTTCTGTAATTTTTTCCAGATTTTTATGATTATTTTTAATGTTTATTTTGAGTTATTTAGATTTAAAATGACTTAAATAATGTTTTAATAAAGGCAAATCAAAAATAAATAATATAAATAAAACCATTCAATCAGATTCTGACACATGTTAGCCTATAGATATCTATTCAGCCGCAGGTATATCTATATATATATATATATATAATATAATAACCCTAATTATCTCATTATTTTAGAGAGAGAGAGAGATTTGGGAGAATTGTCATCTAGGGTTTCTTCATCTTCCAGAAGCCATTACGCATAGCTCCGGACTCCAAACGAGGCCTAGTTTCTTGCGTTAGAATGATATTGAGGTTAGCTTTCTGATTATATAATTTGTTTTACAAAATTATTAGTATTAAATTCTGGAAAATTCGTAGAGCACAGCATGTCCGAAAATAGACGTGTTTCGATGTTTTCGCAATTTCGGGAGAACCCGGAATCAGAATCACGAACCGTTTAAAGTTTCGGAAATCTAATGTCGAGATCATCGACATATATTTTTTCAGAATTTAATTTGAAGTATTTACATACTGTTAATTCTGTAGAACTTCTAGGTTAGAATTTAACCATCGGTGCACAATACAAAATTTGTATGTGCCATAATTCCCAAACGAATTTGAATTCGGACGAGCCATAAATTCTAGTATGTTTTTGATGCTGAAATCTACAGGAAATCATGCATGAAAGTCGAGTTTGTGTCGGTTGACTTTTTGGTCAACAGATCGCCTCGATTTGCGTGCCATGAGTCTCGAGTTGATAAAATTCAGTTTTTTTGGACAAAATTTAGGAATTAACATAAAAATAAGAATAATAAGATTAAAATAGGATTTTAGAGTAATTATTCCAGAATTAAATAAATTAAAATAAATTATCTTTTGACGTGATAAATTTGTAATACATAGGCTATTTGGACTGTGACTTGGACTCTGATTCATACCAGCAACAGGACCCCAGGCAAGTGTACCTTGCCAAACTCTGTAGTATTGTTATATATTTTCCTTGCTTTATTATATTGCTGTGCATGCTTAACCTAGGGCCGTGTGACGTACTTAGCGTCCGATTATAGTCGGGTGCCAACACCGTACGTGGAGTTGTGTATTGTCATCTAGACATGGATATTTGTGACCCTCTTTATTCTCGTATTTGTTCTATCAAGTACACTATAACCCAGGACACTTGACACTATTCATGAGACAGAATCTTTCTGAGATATTTATGGTGATTCTGTGTAGGATACATGTTTTATGACATAGACATCATATTCATAGATATTAGATGACTTGCTGCATTAGATATGATCGTGCGTGACATGGACATGGTGCATCATGGACATGAGACGTGTGATTACATTGGGTGGGGAGAGACACACAGGCTACAGGCTGAGTTTATATATATATATAAAATATAGTAAACACATAGTAAACACATAGTAAAATACATAGTAAACACTGCTACCGGCTCCAAGACACAGAGCTTGTAGTGGTCTCAGCCTGAGTTTAGTGATGCTCTCAAATTGCATTTTTACATAGATGGTTATATAGTTTACCCTATTTATTTTATTTACTATTACACTGCATTTTGGCATGTCGATTTATGTACCTTGTTATGTCCCCTGAGGACCTGGATACCGGACTTTGTCCCCAGGACTAGCAGACGAGATCGACCCCGAGTTACACGGGACAGGAGCATTAGCAGAAGATGGAGCAGAAGCAGACACTGGAGCAGTACCAGATCCAGTAGACGATTGATCCCCGAGGGTATCATCTGGGTATAGGCTTTCCCCATACTCGGTATTTGCTGTGGTTATCTTTATTCTTGTATCTTGACAGATGTATCAGACTCATTATCGGGTTATTTTCCCGAGTTTATATCATATTGAGATTGATCTTGCTTTATGATTCTGATATTGTTGTATTCATTTCTGTGGATGAGATTAGTATATCTAGACCATTATTATTGTATTACAGCTTAAGTACGCCCCGATGGATCCATTAAATTGGGTTTGTCCATCGGTGTGTGCTGCTGGCCATTGCCACGTGTCTAGTCCCTCGATATTTTGGGACTGGGGCGTGACAAAATTTTTCCAAAATTACAAGTTTGTCACTCTCAAAGTTACTTGGGGCTAGCCCACACTAAGGTATATAAGTGAAATTTTTTTCTATTTTTGGCATTCCACCTAGACTTGAAGAAACCCTCATTATCCAAGAAACACTCATCCCACCTAAATTTGGAAATTGATAGTTGTGGTTGGAGGAGAATTTTACTTTGGTGATTGTCCAAGGAATATTCTTCCGGTATGCCTTCGACAACCTACGATAAATAAGTTTTGCGATTGTCAGAAAAAAATTTAGTTTTTTTTACTATTGTAGGAACAATGCATGAAAATATATTCGATGACGAAGTCGGATCCTCCAATCCATTAAATATGCACTACGGACGTTCCGAAGAACATGTCGGTTGTTCCGAAGCACGTACGGTACGTAAAACAACAACCCTAATTCGACAGTCACGAGTAAGGACTGTAAAAATTAGACAGTCCTATATAAATATAGGACTGTCAAATATTCTACAGTCCTATATAAATATAGGACTGTCATAAATTCGACAGTCCTACATAAAAGTAGGACTGTCATAATTTTGACAGTCCTATATAAAAATAGGACTGTCAAAATAGTGACAGTCCTGGATAATTATATGTTATATTATTTTATATTGGTTATAGGACCAATCTTGTTCAGATATTATGGTACATCCTGCTGTTGGTGTTGATGATATTTTCTCAACGGATATTCAATTTGCAACCCAGAAAGAAGCATTAGAGTGGTACAGAGAAGTTGAAAGACGACATAACGTAGTTATTGTCATTGTAAGATCCATCAGATCTCGGTCGGGCCAAAAATATCTTGAGCTGGGATACGAAAGAGGAGGTGTGTTTAGGGAGCATCATAAAAAAAAGGGTGTTGTTGAAAAAGAAATCCCTAAGAAAAACGTTGGGACGAAAAAATATTGTTGTCCATTGAAGGTGTTGATTGTAAAAGTTGAAGATGTGAAGTGGATAATCGAAGTTAAGAATGGAAGACACAATCATCCTATTCCAGGGACACTTACGGGTCATGCCTACGTGGCACGGTTGAAGGAGGATGAGAGAAAGTTGGTTGAAGAATTGTTCCTTTCCGGAGTTGCACCGAAACAAATTTATTCTGCCGTACGACAAAAAGAAGATGGGAACAAGTCTACCATGAGGACGATCTATAATAGTTTGGCCAGAGCGAAATGCAATAGTATGAAAGGAAGAATGGCGATGCAGCAAGTATTGAAGTTGCTTAGGGAGCATCACTACGTGGAGTACCATAGAAGACATCCATAAATTGATAAACTCCTTTCGTTGTTTTGGGCTCATCCTGATTGCACACACTTGGCTCGGTCCTTCGTAGACGTGTTGGTCCTTGATTGTACATATAAGACCAACAAGTTCAAGATGCCTCTTTTTCACGTTGTCGGGTTTACGTCTACGGAAAAAATATTTACAGTCGCTTTTTGTTTTATGAAGAGTGAGACAGTAGATGATTACACATGGGCGTTGAGGAAACTACAATCCCTTTACACAGGTTACAAAGAGCCCTCTGTTTTTGTTACTGACAGAGAATATGCGCTGATAAATGCTATAGATATTGTATTTCCTCATGCGCATAGACTACTATGCACTTGGCATATAAATCGAAATATCCAAGCTCAATGCAAGAGAAAATTTGTAAAAGTGGACAGTAAAATCGACATGCTTTGCTTCGAAGAATTCTACAGTGATTGGAGTCTTGTATGGTTAGCAAGTACTACAGACAGCTACGACACAGCATGGTACATGTTCCAACAAAAGTGGGAGACGAGTAACCCAACATGCATATCTTATATCAAAGATACTTGGCTAGAACCACATAAAGAGCAATTCGTCTTAGCATGGACCAACATGGTGAAGCATTATGGCACAATCACTACGAACCGGGTCGAAGGAGCACACTCAGGTTTAAAAAGATATCTACGGTCATCGGTCGGTAATTTTGTCTCTGTTTGGCAATCGATTCATTTGATGACTATTACCACGGTGAATGATATTGCAGCATCATTTGAGATGAGCATCAATATTGCAAAGCATGAATACAAGCATGAACACCTCTTGGATGGTTTAACCCATGTGGTATCTCACAAGGCCTTGGGCTTATTGTTTGAGGAGATTGGTAGGTCAAAGTCAGTGGGTTATGATCCCGATGTTTGCGGTTGTTCATATCGACATTCACTCGGACTTCCTTGTGCACATGAGATCAACGAATATCGTCGTGAATCTATACCTATTCCAATAGATGTTGTTGATCAACGTTGGAGATAGCTGTCGATAATGCCGACGATGGAAGTTCAAGATGATTTCTTTGCGTTGCCACAAGTGAAACTACTGCACGCAAGGTGGTGTGGCGCATCGGAACCGGAGAGAAGATCCATTGAGGTTAAAATCCAAGAGATTGCAGTCCCGGCAATAACTTGATTGCAAGAGCCATCCGTTGTTCGAACTCCTAAGGGAAGACCACAGTCAAGAAAGAGTAGAGCAAAAAAGAATGAGGAGGAGTCAACTAAAAGAGATCCATCCTTATTTGAATATATCGAACGCAGTAGGGAGGCAAAGTCCGTAATGGATCAGGGGGTATTTCCGCAGAAAAAGAGTAAGCTAACTATTCGAAGGGGGAAGAAACAGAAAACGATAGATGCAGTCACGGCGGAGGATTTTGATAACTTTTCTGATTCTTATAGTCTATACATTAAAAATTTCCTACCTGAGATACAGAATTTTATTTGGTCTATTGTTGATGTTCCTAAGGATGGCCATTGTGGATACCATGCACTAGCAAGACAACTAGGCTATTCAGTTGAAGCAGGATGGAGACATGTTAGGGAAGAGCTGTACGAGGAGTTAGAGTCGCGACTAGCCTTCTATAGTCAGATACTTGGCGAAGAAATTGTTGGAGATTTGTTGGCAGGCATACCTTGTACGAAAACAGTTACCGGACCAGACCATTACATGGATGTCCCGCCTGCTGCTTACGTATTCTCTAATAGGTATAAGTTACCTATTGTAATTATCTCACAAGGTATTAACAATACTTTCTTTCCAATATGTGCCCCCCCCCCCCGGCCGAACATCGAGTATCCAATCTATGTTGCATAGGGCTTGTCGGACAATACTTCGTCATCCCAAGGTTGATCGCTCATTCTCCTATTCCGTCACCTTCTACGCTTTGGTATAAACACGCATCAGAGGAAGCGATCGCATGGACGACACCCTACAAGGATGCAATGGCTGCCTATAAGAAGATGATGAAGATGTAGGATCCAAAAATCATGCCGGACGACTATTTTGGTATTCTAATCGATTGATATTGTATATTAAAATATATTTTGTGTTGATCCATGTATATTGATCCATGTATGTTTAACTGTATATTGAACTATATGTTGTATGTTGTGTGTATGTTGTGTAATGAAAGGACTTATCTAATTGATACTAATAGATTTTGACTGTATGTTGTGCATTGCTACTAATAACCTAGGACTGTCAATATGTCAAACTGCCAGGATACTAGGACAGTCAAATTTGTGACAGTCCTAGTATATACTAGGACTGTCACATTTGTGACAGTCCTAAACTTTACCCACTGTGTATGCACAGTTATATGTAACTTTAGGACTGTCACAATTTTGACAGTCCTAGTATATTAGGACTGTCAAAATTATGACAGTCCTAAAGTTTACCCACTGTCTATAAGCACAGTTAT
The DNA here is from genome assembly GCA_036927795.1 of Iris macrosiphon. Taxonomy (NCBI): domain Eukaryota; kingdom Viridiplantae; phylum Streptophyta; class Magnoliopsida; order Asparagales; family Iridaceae; genus Iris; species Iris macrosiphon. The sequence continues at coordinate 160,918,203 of JAYESA010000008.1, read as the reverse complement.
ATGTAACTTTAGGACTGTCACAATTTTGACAGTCCTAGTATATACTAGGACTGTCAAAATTGTGACAGTCCTAAAGTTTACCCACTGTCTTATATGTAAAATTAGCTCCACTGTCTGCACATTGGACAACTGTATGTATGCAGCTCAAATTGATAGTTTAAACTTTTATACAACTCAAATTCACTCAAAGTGTCAATAGTAGCAAATTCATTGAAAGTGTCAATAGTAGCAAATTCATTCAAAGTTATACAACTCAAAATCATAGTTTAAACTTTTACAATTCTCAAAAATCATATTCATTCAAACTTTTACAACTCAAAATGATAGTTTAAACTTTATGCCGCCTCTTTGTACGTTGCTCTCTATTTTCCAAGAAAGAAAAATCTTCAGCGTTGTCGATTTGTCGGAGTTCGTCATTGATTGCCATATAATTCGAACCCTGGCAACTTACGAGGCTTCTTCCCAACTTCTTCGCTTTCCTTGCCTATTCATGAGAATTAAAAAAAAATTGTTAGAAACAGTTACAAATATCAAACTTAAAGTCTACAAGTTGGCTCACCATCTTGACCAGTGCAGTATACAAGACCGATTTGGCAGGAAGATCTGAAGGTACACGCATAATATTCCCTCCGCGTTGGAACAAGGTAGGTAGTTCGACACCGGCGTAGTAGGCGAGGTAGTCGTCGCTACACTCCGTCATATTGACTGCTGCTTGACGTTCGGTATCTCTAATAACGTGGCGTTGCCACTCGGTGAAGAAGTCCGATACCCAGTTGAACGCTGCAGGAATATAGTTTAGCGGTTTTGTACCGCGCGGAGGAGTTATCATTTTCAAAGTGCGCCTTGGGACAGTGTATACGTAGCCAAACTGACGGAGCACTCTATCCGGCATATAAGCCTCCTCGATTTCATGACAACTGATAAGACCGTGATATAAGGCGACTGGTTGCAATGGACGAGTAGTCTGTCGCAAATTACGGTATGGATCCCATACAATCTGCACTGCATAAAATTTAGCATAACGTCATTTAGCATAACGTAGTAAATTAATACCAATTAAGTACAAAATTAGGTCTAAATTTACCTCTTCTGTCGTCATATCTTCGAGTGCATTCCGTAGGGCGGCCAATGTGTGAGAACGTTTGGCATCTTCCTTAGTTCGCTTCCATCGGCACATTCTAGGCAGGTTCTCGTCATACCCTCGGTTCAGTTTTGCCCGCTGCAGGGTTGGAAAGTGCTCGTATATCCATGCCTACACGTAACCAGGTTAAAAAAACATTAGTCCAAAAATAAACAAAAAAATTTATATTTATGTATACAATTTGACAAAGATATATCTATACATGGAGTAGAGTCTGGCATCCGGATATTGTCTTCGAACCCACGCGGGATGCCGCACCAAGCTCGCGGTAAAGGTATGCTAGTATACCGCTTCCCCAAGAAATTTCGTCCACCGTGTCAATGTTGTCCAAATTGAGGAGATATTTGGCATGTATGGACGTTCCAGACTTATCCGTAATGTCGACAGCCCCTAAGATGAACTGCATATATCCGCGGACCACATTTTTGCTATTATCAATTTCGGGGGCCAGCTCAGCGAATATCTCCTCCAAATATTTTAGACAAAGTCCGTAGGACTTCTTGAATTCTCGAAGACTAGTAAAACTAGTGGCATCAACTCCCAAACACCCTGATACATAATCCACAATATAGTCGTAAAAGTTGATGCTCGACTCATCAAAAGTTTGATTCATCATGACTCGACCATCAACCCTAAGTCCCAATATATGATGGACGTCATCAAGGGTAATCGTCAACTCCCCATTGGGTAGATGGAAAGTGTTGGTTTCTGGATGCCATCGTTCTACAAATGCTGAAATCAGTGTATTATCCATCGTCGTATATGAGTAGCTACCCAAATATTATAGACCGGTGGGACTAATTTTTGTCTTTACATCTCTTGTCACTACCACGTTCCGAAAACAGGGGTAATTTCGACTTTTTACAATATTTAATATTATGGTAGTTATAATTAAATAATTGCATGATAATATTTTTAATTTAAATAATTATGTGTGATGAGTAATTAAATATAGTATTAGATGCAGTGCTCATTTATTTTTAGCTAGCAGACTGACCTAGAAGCCAGTATACGAACACCTGTCAGGAATTTTGGAATTTTGTATTTTATTATTTTATCTAGAATTTAATTCTTGGAGTTTGTAATCAATTACCGTATTTTATTTAATATTTTTGCGCATTGCCTTTGCTTCGATATTTGGAGCACTACCCTATCTTTTGTCTTCCAACCAATTTCACAATCTTGCCCTAGACATGTCCGCCTTCAATTCTGCTATTTTTGCAACTCATAATTATGCTCCCTGTGCATTGTTTCTAGCCGCACAAAAATCATCGCGGACATTATTTTAAATCCCTATTTTGTATCGTTGTGCGTTCCAATTTAAATTGGAGACAATCTTGACCTATTTTTCGTGTGGCCCAAATTAGGATAATATTCTGTTCTGAGTCTTCTTCATTATTGGTATTGATGACCTGACCTGATTTTGGTCCCATGTACTCCTAATTAATTGTTGAACACAACTTGCATTTAATTCTAATTAATTTGAGGATACTATTTTATCTGATTCTGAAATCCCAATTTTTATTCCAGTGCCCTGCCATTTGAGCCCATACCGATCATACAGCGCCCCCTGACCCTACAAGACACCGGACCCCGAATCGCCCGCCAAATTTTCGTTATTTTATGTGTTTGTGCAATTTCCCAAATTTAAGGGGGCTAAATTGTAAATTTGCATTTTGTGGCCTCACCCAATTGTTTAAACAATAAGGGAACCTAATATTTTAATTAAATCTCTCACCCTCATTTCCCTCATGAATTATTTTTCCCATGTCCAATCTGGACCACTCATTCTTTGGGTCCATCCTCACCATTAGATTCACACCTCTCTCTCCCTATATAATGTCACATCAACACCCTTCCCTAGAAAAACCCTAATCCCCAAGCAAGCTCCCACCTCTCTCTCTCCTCCTCACAAGCCTCCAACGTAGGAACCCAAAATTCTTCTCCTTCTTCCCTTCTTCTTTCCTTTCTTCTTCTTCTTCCTTCTTCTTCCTCTTCTCTTTCATTTTAAATTCAAATTTTGAAGGAAGGGGGAATACTGTGCATTTCCCATCACCACACACAGTTTTTCGGCGGACTCCCTGCACCCCGGCGTTCACCCACCGCGGTCCGGCGGCCGAAGCCGCTGCTCCTTCCTCTGCGGTGCACCCGGCGGCCAACCCAGGCGGCCCAGCTTCACCCTGCTGTGGCTGCTCCTCCCTCCGACCTCTGGCAGCAGCTCCCCCGACCGAGCGATCCCCTCCGGCGCCGGCGCTCCCCTCTCCCCGACTTCCACTGCTCCTCCCCGAGCCATTGTCTCCGGCAGCCACTTATCACCACCACACCTATCATCTCCACCACCATTAATCCCGTCGAGCTCCCTCGACTCCAGTCCGGCGGCCACCCCCATCCTCCTAACTCCTCCCCCGCGCTCGAGTTCCCGTCGAGCCCGACCCCGGCGGCCCGCTGCCGACTTCACCTCCATCACCAATCACCACCACCACGACCATCGCCTACAGTCCGACTCGCCACCTCCCTACATCCGGCCAACCCCCTCAACTCCCTCTGCTGTCCACACTCCGGCGGCCACATCAGCCCGGCGCTGCCACCACCACTCCCATCTCCACCTATCACCACCCCCATCTCCATCTATCACCACCGCCATCTCCACCTATCACCACCAATCCCCCATCAAGTCGACCACCATTGCTCTTCCCCCTCCGTCCGGCCGGCCAAGCCCCCAACTCACAGTGAGTTCTTCTCCTCTCTCCCTCCTTCTTTATATATATATATATATATATATATATATATATATATATATATATATATACATATATATATGTAGCTAATGTATGTAAGTATGTATTTGTGTAGGTAGAAATGTGTAAGAGTATGTGTATTAGCATATATTAATTAATGCGTAGATAGATGTACGTATATACGTATACGTATATTGGTGTGAGTATGTGTATACATGTATTATATATATATATATATTTAGCATATTTTCAATATAAAATTGATTGGCAATGTATGTATTCTAGAATATGTATACGTATATTATTTATTTTATTATTAATTGTATAATTATAGTATGTATAATTAATTTTATTAGTGTAATTAATGTATATGTATTTATATGTATTTAATTAATGTGAATGTAAGTGTTATATATATATTTAATTGGTATAATTACCTGAATATAGTATAAATATTATTTGGTATAAATATTATTTTGGTAAATATATATAGTATATATATAAAACTGTATTGATATATATGTAATAAAATACATATTTTGGTATAAATGTATAAATATATATATTCTTATAATGGGACTTATGTACATTTTTCATAAACAAATAATATATACTTCCACTATGTACATACAGTTATACCTATTTTGTATACTTTGGAATAACAATATATATGTATTATGTTTAATTATTAGCAGTATGTTTAATTGGTATATATATATGGTAGGTATTAATGATTAAAAATAGGTAATGTGTTTTATCCCTACTAGATAACCCTAGTTGACTAGTGCCCTGCCTGGCATGGCCCTGAGGCCAGTATTTTCTTCTGTGTGTTAGGGTAGCATCTGATACAAGTGTTATAATTGTGATATGTTTATAGGACTGTTGATCCCAGTGGATACTCTGAAACAGGACATCAATAATTACCAGCTAAGGACCCAAGGCAAGTACATTCTCTGATAATTTCCAATTTCTTGATAATTTCTATAAATTCAATAATCTTGAAATATTACAACTGAATCCTTAACACTGTGCTACACGGACTAGTATAGCTTGGATCTGCAGTCATGAGATGTTATCTTGATTATCGTATTGACATTGTACACGACATGTATATTAGACATCGTACATGATAGACTTGACTTGCTCGTGTATCTTGACGTGTCATGGTTGGATCCACAGTACTAGTTGGGGGCGGGAAAGTAGTTAATAAGAAATGTGATCATAACCTCTTATTGCAGTGTAGAAATTGTAAGTGTTAATCATGCTCTTCACCCATGATTAGCCAGGCCCTATAGCTATCGTACATGTTCCCAAGCCGGTCACATTTCGAAACTACTATTTCAAACACTTAGAATAGATTATGGTTCCCTAATTTAAATCATATACTACATCACCCGTATATGATACTGTACCTTGTTCTTTCCATTTTTTTATGCACTGACTATATCACATCGCCTATTTTGCATGTCTCTTTACATTGCCTGTCTCTCTTTAATTGCCATTACATTTATTTCACTGTCTTCTCAGTAGCTAGCATGACATGTTTATTACTTTATAGTCCTTATCAATTAAATGGAACTGTTATTTGAGATTGTGCTTTGCTCCTTCCTGACTGAAAATATTTTTCCAGACTATGCCTTAGAGGACCGCTGTCCGACACTTTATGGACCATATGGTGAGTAGCTGCAGACTTGGTAGTTAGTTGTGATTCTGGGAGGTCTAGCAGGAATCACTAATTCTTCTGGTTTCCTGATTAGTTCTTTTAGCAGACTGTTGGTACCGGATTTGTCTCCGGCATTTTTATTGAGACTTGGATATTGTTGAGTTAGATTACATTCTGGATTTGTGTTGTATTTAATTTCATGTTTGATATCTTATCGTGCTGTAATCCTGTGATTGAGTATGTGTACGTTTAATTGTGTCATCCGTGCCTCCTTATGGAGATTGGATGTTGTGTGACATTAGCTAGATAGTATCAAGACCTCGACAGCGTTCTACCGTCGATGCTGCGGCGTAGGCTGGACGTACCCACGCACTCGTGCCCCTAAACCGGGTGCGGGTCGTGACAACATCGTCTCCCAATAATTCATACCTCCATGTATTGCATTTTTTTCTGTGGTTGATCACCGTCAACATACGAGAACTCTCCTGAAAAGTAAACAATTGGATGAAATTATACCTCTATGTAAAATGTACTTATCTATAAATAATTGGATGAACTTTGAACTTACAACTATATATAAATTTATCATAACGTAATGTACTTACCGGATTGTTCCATATTTGGTATGCAATATAGTTTTCAATCGACGGTAACATAGAGCAACCGTTTGGACGAGTGTCGACTGGACTATCTGGATGCTCAGAAGGTCCTGAACCATCAGTAGTCCGGTTTCTGAGAGTTTGTGGGAGACTCTCGACAGGACTATCTGCAGGCTGAGAAGGTCCTGAACCATCAGTAGGCCGATTTGGGACATTTGGCATGTCCTCATCGGAGGAGGAAGAAAAATCGGAAGAACTAGGAGGAGCACGTCTCTTCGAACGAGCGACAGTCTTCTTCGTCAATCGACGTTTCCTCACTTCAGGGCGTGCATCGGGCTCGCGGATAGTGACGCCTGGTTCAATAGTACGCGAAACAGTACGTTCCTTACGCATCGACGCAGTAGGGCGTCTTCTCATGATATCTTCATCCACAGTGTCCTTTCGAGGGGCATGACTATAAGACAAAAAAATAATTTCTATTTTAACATCATAATTTAATTTAACATTCAGGACTGTAAAAATTTCTACAGTCCTATAAGTATACAGGACTGCATAATTTTTTACAGTCCTAAATTTTTAGGACTGTTGAAATGCCAACAGTCCTATATAATTTTAGAACTGTAGAAAATTATACAGTCCTTAATATAAATAGGACTGTCGATTTTTCTACAGTCCTAAATCTATATAGAACTGTAGGAAAATCTACAGTCCCGTCCGATACTGCTCGACATTGTCGACGATTCTCGACATTTTATGCCCTAAAATCGTGTTCGATCAACCAAGTAAACGTCTAAACTACATCGTAAACTACATTCAGGACTTGTATGCCCTCATTTGAAGAATGGAAAGAAAATCACTCAAAATTTTCGAAATGCAATAGGATTTTTTAAAAAATTTGGAAAATTTTGTAAATGCAATAGAACAAGGAGAATGATGATTTGTACCTTGATTCTTTCGAGACTTTGGGAGCCATCGACAAGGAGGAGGAGGACGAAGTCTCGGAGAGTTTGAGAGTTCGGCCGGCGGGAGGGGGGAGGGCTCCGGTGGAGTGGGGAGGGTTTGGAAGTGTTTGGAAAAAGGGTTTCAAAGTGGGCTAGTGTGAGTAAATTAATGGGCTAGTGTGAGTAAACTTTGCTCATTAATGGGCTAGCCCCAATCCTGGACTAGCCCCAACTAAAAATAGTAGTGTTCTTATAATTTGTCTATCAAATACTGTCACAGCCTACCAAGGAAATGATCCGTGTGTGGGCCACACGTGCACTTCATTTTTACCCATTTTCCAAAATGGTTAACATGAATGTGCACATGAGATCCAAGCAGTCAAAAAAAAAAAAAAAAAAATCAAACTCTCCTCACATAACCGAATCGGCTAAATCTTGGATTTTCACAATCACCCTCCTCTCAAAGAAATCTTGGGGTTTCACATTCTCCCCAGTCACTTATTAAGTAAATGAATCAATTTCACTAAAGGCTGGAAATTCAATTCCATCCTTCTCTCAAAATTTTGAGTCTGTCACACTCAAATTTCATTGTTTTTGTCTTTATCCCCTTGGATGAAGAAGACACCCAAATTCCAAGCTGCAGTTCTCAATCCAATATATACTAGTGCACTACCACATGGCAACTCTGATTCATCGGTGACAAAATTAGCTTCATGTCATTTCTCACAAATTCAATGACATACTGGCAACTGCAATTAAGCACATCAAATGTAGTCATTATAGATGAATTCCACGTACATCCTAATTTTGGTAACATATTATCAACATCGAAGAAACTAGTTTAATGATAATATATAATGGTTCATCTTGTATATTTACATGACCCCAACAAACTTTTGTTTGCAACAAAAAAGGAAGAAGTTTATCTCATGTATAGGAAGTTTACCTATGTTCAAATAGCAGCACAGACAAGACATAGCACAAGTATGCATAAACTGAATGACCCCCTCAACCCCCAAGGCCTCTCTTCACTAATCCTCCTTGTGTTCGTTCTATAACTGTTAAAAACAGTTCAAATATATTTTTCTTGTCTAAATTAGTAAAGTATATTCTTCAGCACTGGGATGAACGAAAATAGGGCCTCTTTGGCTGGCAGACACGTGATAGGGTTTTCTTCCGTCTACTTCTCCCCAGAAGAATTTGTCCATGGTTTTATCTGAGGATTAAATAATGCCAATGAGCACCCAACCGTTTGCTCAAAGGAACACAGAGAGGGCAGCCAACACTGATTTGACCATGTAAAAAAAAATTACATGATGTCATCTCCTACTTCTCCCCAGAAGAATTTGCCCATGGTTTTATCTGAGGATTAAATAATGCCAATGAGCACCCAACCGTTTGCTCAAAGGGACACAGAGAGGGCAGCCAACACTGATTTGACCATGTAAAAAAAATTACATGATGTCTATCTCACATGGCAGTTGATAAGAAATATTTTAACATTAACACAGGTCCGACTGTGATCCAAAACGATCGTCCAAGATCTCATAGGTCAAGAGGGTCCAATTTTTTTTTAAAATATATAAATATTTTTTTTACCGAAAATAGAATTAATATTTACCATGTGCCCTTCTTATCACAAAGAAATTATAGTGTAGTAGTTATTATATTAGACTTGCACACAAGAGAGCCTTAGTTCAAATTTTGGTGAAGGCATATTTTTTATTTTACTTTTGTTTCATTTTTTTTTTGCATTATGTATGGGCCTCATTTTGAAAGTTAGTCCCGGGCCCCCCATGAGCTCAGAGACGGCCATGCATTAACATTAATATTAAGAAAATAGATAATTAATATTTTTGGTTAAAATTTGACATGTTAGATGGCATATAATGGAAGATGACATCACTCAAATTTTTTTGGTGACGAATAGCAAAGTTGACACGTTATACATCTCCATAAATTCATTTGCATGTAATAAACTGCACTTCCCAATGCCATATCGCAACCTCCATCAATTACGTTTCCGCCTCTTCATCCTAAACCCACATGATTGGAGAACTCAAACATCTCTGTCGGCATAGATCCATCGGCTCTCGAACATTGATGTCTACCTCACTCTTTTCTGCCAGACAATTGAAACCAAAAAATTTCTTCTACCAGTTTGAAGATGAGTGTCGCATCCCAAACCACAAACATAATGTTGTGAAATCGGACACGTCCTGCAAGCATTCCGACATCGTGTCTGAGAGTGCCCGCAGCAAAATTTTTAGGACAACCCACCTGAGATAACCAACCCCTGTCTAACGAACACCAAGTACAGATAAAGACAAGTATATGACGGTGACTACGTCACATGTACAAATCCTAACCTTTATAACTCAGGTGAAATTACAAAATTGACAAAATCAATGTTGAACCATTTGTCCTAATAGATTCAACCCCCTCACCACACTCAAGTGGAAAAAAATAGATTACAATTGAAATCACTCATCAACCCGTAGCAATGTCCCTAAGCGAATGCGACGACTCCTCGATCATATATCTTTCTTCCTTCTATCTTGGATGGCGAAGTCCTAAGAGTAAAGCACAGACTTTCTCTTACATTTTATGTGAACGAGCACCCCGAATCTCCAACTTGTGCTATGCTTTGTGCCTCCACCCTCCTCCTATATTTATAGGAAGAGAAATCATATTTTAGGTCATAGTAGGATTTCCTAAATAGAAAACTTTAAAATAAGAATCATATTCCATCTAAAATAGTCCAACATCAATTATGGACGTCTAAATATGGTTAAATTAAATATTTGATACAAATTTAAAATCTAATCAAATCTTACATTTAATGTAGATTTTTAAATTATATTAAAATAAATCTTTGACCATATTTGGGCTCCAAAATTTACCAAATCCAGACTGGACCCCAACAATCTTTCCCTCTAGTCTGATGGGAGGGTGTTGACCCCATGGCTTCTCAACTGGACTCCATGCCTGTCGTCCCGCGACGGAGTTCCTGTTCCCCATGCCACCAATCTCCGATCTCCCGAGCTGCCTTGCATCTTCTGTCGTCTCCAGCTCCTCGACCGTCACGTCGTCGCTAATTGTCATACGTAGCACCTCATGCATTACTGGGATCCTGTCGACATCAATGACACGGCTGAGAAGTCCCTGACAATCAGCCTCACCGTGAGTCTTGGCTGTCTGTCCCCGACTTCCGTCTTCCACCGAAACGTGTTAACGCCCCGATGAGCTTCTTCACCCTTGGCTGGCCTAACCAAGCGGACGGTATGATTCTTCCAAGATTCTAACTCCTGAATCTGCCCACCTTTGTGTCCGAACTTAAAGCCCCCCATACACATGCGTCATCGAGCAGAACATCACGCACTATGCATGTCGTCAATGACTCACAGCTCCTCTGAAACTGTGTGAATGGTGATGCTCCCGTCTTAGATTGAGTTTGCTGTAAACCTTGATCTCCTCCCTGGCCTCAAATTGCTGAAACCAATGTCGCTTCGTGAAGCTTTGACAAACCACCGACCGTTGCCAAAATCGGATCCGTGAAGCAACCCCCACCTGGAGACCGACCAGCTGTCATGGGACCAACATACTGACCCTCAATCTTTGGGTCATTACCATTCGTCGCTTTGTCTCGATGAACCGAATTTTCCGTAATCCTCAAAGTATCTCGAAGCCCTTTCTCAGCAAGTTTCCAAAGATCTAACTCATGTCGAATACCCTCGAGCCTCCATCTGATGTCTGTTGCCTGCCTGTACAACTCAGTGGCTTGAGCCTGTACCTGCCACAACATAAATCTCCTCGAGCCAATTGTTGGGAACCCTTCGTAAACATCCAATCTTTGTCTCCAAACAAACTGCAACAACCATCATCCGCCAGCCTTCTTACCGAAACCAAGTTGTAGCGCAAATTCGGTACATATCGCACATCCTTGAGAACGAGCTTCTCACCAAGCTCCGTTGTCAAGTGCACATCACCGATGCCTACAACTACAGTCGTCACCTTGTTGTCCATCTTCACACATACAAATCTGCCGCCGTGGTATGACGTGAAGATCCTCCTATATAGAGTGACGTGATACGACTCCCCCGTGTCCATGACCCAATCGCCATCATGACACATGCCATAAGGTTCCTCTGCATCGGTTGCTGCGATGATGAGATCTCCCATAGCCATGATATTCTCCTGATCATCCTCGCCTTTGGACTTCTCAGCTTTGAGCTTCATGCAGTTCCTCTTGATATGACCCATTTCGCCATAGTGATAGTGTAAAATCCCTAATTTTTAAGCCGTATTAATTATTTAATTAATTTATAATATTTATTAGCTAATTAGAAGTAATAAAATTTATTTAATTTTTATTTTGAGGTGATTATGCAATAGAGAATTTATGGAGCAATTATAAATTTTTCTTAATTATTTTCATGTAGGAGACCCTGTGGACAGTTGATAGATTTATTGTATGCACCAATGTAAATTCCTCGAATTATATATATATATATATATATATATATATATATATATATATATATATATATATTTATATATATAAAGTTTATTAATAGAGAAGAATAAAAGAAATAGTAATAAATAGTATAATTATAATAATAATAATAATGTTAATAATAATTATTATAATATTATTATTATTATTAGTAGTAGTAGTAGTAGTAGTAGTAGTAGTAGTAATAATAGAAATAAGAAAAAGAAAAGAAAAGAAAAGAAAAGAAAATAGAAATCCTAATGGATCTAAACCCGCTAACACCTAACCCTACCCGCCCTAACCAACCTTAGCCCAAAACCCGCTGGAAAACCCCCCTAACGAATTCACCCGCACCCCTTTAACAGCAAGCAGCAGCCGCAATATGCAAAGCCGCCCCCCCCCCCCCCCCCCGCGCGTTTGAGAACCCCCTGCTCCCATCTACCTCTATATATATATATATAATAACTCTCTCATAACCCTAACCCTAACATATCCATCCCCTCGACGTCGACCCAGCGCCACCACGAGACCGCCACCACCAAGCCAGAGCCGCCGCGTCGCCAGAGTACCGGCGACCGCACGTCGCCGTTCGAGCGTCGCGATAGTTTTGAATAGCGACGTACCTGTGTTCAACCTCATTTTTCGTGCCCTCGCTCGACCAAACTCGACCTCGTCTTCACCGGTATGTTCAAGACTTAATCCTCTTCCATATCTGTGCATTAGATGACCTCGAACAACGCATAAATTTAGCGAAAACAGCGACCAAGTTGGCAAAAAACGACAACTTTTAGGTATCGCAGAAAACTGCGGTAACTACCTATGTTCACGGATTCGTATCTCCCACCACAGAGATCCGAATTTAGTTTTTCTTGTTGGTATGCGAAGACCACTTGACCTAGTTTATTTTTTGTCAAATATAATAATTTATTAATTGCTGTGTGTAGAAATAAATTAGTTAAAAAATCCCGAAAACCTATTTTTTTGGCAATTTCCAGAAATTGTGATACGGAGCGCGCCCCGCCAAACGGGACCGCTCCGTCGTGTACCAAGTGTACCAAAAGGTGCGCACAGTATACCCGAACATGTGGATTTTTGTAAAAACTGATTTGGACGCATGTGCGCGTCGGAATCAGCCCGTATCCGCAGAAAATCTCCCGTGTCGTAACTTTTGCAAAAATTATGTACATTTAGTGCACGCTCGTCAGATTGCGACGAAACTTGCGCCATTGGACTCGTGGTATCGCGCTGGTCCTGTGACCCAATTTTCACGCAATTTTGAGACAGTTGACCAAGTCGCCAATTGGCGGGCCCCTAGTTGACTTTTTGGGCAAATTTGTGTTCGGCTCACCGAAATTCATATTTGGACATACCGTTGAGTTCATACTGACTTTTAGAGTTTGTTTGACCTATAATTTATCTTATTTAGAGACCTTTACCCCCTGGCACGCTTTTCGGTGCAAAATAACCCACACGTGGAGCCCGCTTTGACCCAAAATTACCGTTTTGCCCCTGTGTCCAAATTGGACGAAAGGATAGTGTTTTCTAGATATTTTTCTTATTCTGTGAACGTTTGTGATATTTATTTCAGCATCCGGAGACGTTCATTCTGAGGCCGTAGCTTCTGATCCTGTGTGCTTGACTCTTGGACGTTACACCTTGCAGCTTTCTTACCAGGTAAGATACCTTGCCAAATTGCTTACAGTATTTTGCATGCTTATTATATTTCTGTATATTTATTGTATTTCTGTATATTCATTGCATGTGCAGTTTTTTTCAGTCATTACTATATATTAGATATGTTGACACACACTTGACACTTAGTATCATAGAGGACAATCAGTAGGCGTATGGGCTATAACCACTCTGGTGAATCGTAGTAACTAGCACGCACTATGGTAGTCGTGTTCGATGGTCTCTACCCCCGCGGTATGTCGATTGATGGAGTCACGAGGGTCGCTACCCCCGCGGTATGTCGGCTGATGATGTCCCCTGACGTGTGTGTGAGTTGTGAGGCTTAGATCGAGTAGCCTACCCTTGCCCATACGTTGAAAAGTTGTCCTCATTTGCATTCATATAGATTATCTTGTACAGCGTAGTTACATATTTTCAAATATTATACATGTTTACTGTATTCAAATTGGCTTGCTTCTATGTATCTTGTTACGTCCCTCTGAGGACCTGGTCCCTTTCCAGGTGTAGATATTCATGACTATTCGCAGGAGCACGGATCAGGACTTACTACTTATCTCTTCGAGAAGGTCTTACATTCTGAGCATCAGTGATTATCTCTAGCGATGGATCGCTTCGCTGATACCTTTATATCATCATCTTATTGGATATTTACCCTTGTTCCTCATCTTAGTATTGATATAGTCATTGGTAGTGGATTTGTCTCCACCCAACTATTAGTTTTGGATTATTCAGACTCATTATTCTAGTTTAGTTATTTTCTTTTTTGTGACTTGTTGTGTGGATGAGATTTAGTATATCGGTGACTTGTGACAATATTTATACCACATGTGAGTTTATATTCATATTACAGCGTACGTGTGTATTATGGTATCCATATATTGGAGTTGCCATATACATACAGCTGGCATTCTTACGTGTTCCTGGTCCTACGTATTTTGGGACTGGGACGTGACAGATAGCAACCCTCCTTGCGATCCACAGTCGCAAGATCCCGAGAACTCTTCCTGTCCTTGCCTGTGTCTTGGGTCTTCCCTTCCCGTAGGAAGCCACCAGAGCAGACTCCTGCGACGATTCCACTTGCTTATGCCGGATCTTCTTGTTCAACAAGCTTCTTTTGACTGGCTCCATCGTAACAACTCCACCAGGCGCGGAGTTGCTCACCGATACCACCAATGTCTTCCAGCTTTCCGGCAGAGAACTCAAAAGCAAAAGGGCCTGAAGCTCATCATCAATCACCATCTTCATCACAGACAGCTGATTGTTAATACCTTGAACCTCGTTCAGATGTTCTGCCACTGGGCACCCTCCATGTACTTCGAGTTGGCGAATCAGAAATGCCTTGTTGCCAGCAGTCTTTCTTTCGTACAGCGAGTCTAACTTCTCCTACAATGCTTTTGTCGAACTCTCCATGGATACGTGGTGAAACACAGAGTCATCCAGCCATTGGCAGATGAATCCAACGGCCTTCCGATCCAGTCATTTTCAGTCATCAATAGCTTTGTTCGATGGCTTAGCGTTGTCGCCCTCTAATGGACCATGCAAGTCCTTGCACTAGAGTAGATCCTCCATCATTGGATTCCAAATCGCCCAATTTCCTCCTATGAGGGTGATCATACGAGTGTTCATCTGCTCCGTAGACATAGTTTCCAGAACCAATACCAGTAGCTCTGATACCAGATGTTGGAAATCGGACACGCCCTGCAAGCGTTCCGATACCGTGTCTGAGAGTGCCTGCAGCAAAATCTTTAGGCCAACCCACCTGAGATAACCAACCCCTATCTAACGAAGACCAAGCACAGAAAAATACAAGTATATGGTGGTGACTACGTCACCTGGACAAATTATAATCTTTATAACTCTGGTAAAATTACAAGATTGACAAAATCAATGTTGAACCCTTTGCCCTAATAGATTCAACCCCCTCACCACACTCAAAAAGAAAAGAAATCGATTACAATGAAATCACACACCAACCCGTAGCAATCTCCCTGAGCGAAGGCGACGACTCTTCGATCAGATCTCTTTCTTCCTTCTGTCTTAGATGACGAAATCCTAAGAGCAAAGCACAGACTTTTTCTTAGATTTTCTGTGAACGAGCACCTCGAATCTCCAACTTGTGTTATATTTTGTGGCTCCATCATCATGCTATATTTATAGGATGAGAAATCATATTTTAGGTTATAACAGGATTTTTTTAATAGAAAACCTTAAAATAAGAATCATATTTCACCTAAAAATAGTCCAACACCAATTATGGACGTCCAAATATGGTCAAATTAAATACTTGATACATTTGAAATCTAATCAAATATTACGTTTAATGTAGATTTTTAAATTATATCAAATCAAATATTTGACCATATTTTGGTTCCAAAATTTACCAAATTCAGACTAGACCCCAACACATAATACTATAAAATTAAATAGAGTTCAAACCCGAATTGTAACGTTGCACCAATACGTACATGGATACAAACACTACGGATTTGAAATACGGATACTGACACCAAAACATACTATTGGACATATGTGCAATTTTCTACCTTCAACTTCCCAATGTTCCGCACATACCTGCCTTCCATCAGACAACCTTTTAGCCTTGCTGCCATCTATTGCCACCGGTACTACACAGCCAAACAACCCCTCTCATTGTGCACTCGACCCATAACTCCTTTTCTCTATCTTTACTCCATTACAACGAACACTCAATAACACCTTCATCACACTAATCAAGATTTCAACAAATTGAATCGAGGTTGATCCTTCGATATTGGACATGAAGGCTTAGAAGCTAAGAATGATAACTCCAAAGCTCATTGACCTGGAATTACTAGCAAATCGACTGTAATATGACATTTCTATATAAAATCAGTGATGAATTGAAGAAGAACATGGAGATTTTGGGATGAACTAGGGTTTGTTTATTGAAGCTTTTGGAAAAGAAAAGGCGGGAAATACAAATTCAAATTGACATAGCAAAAGTAAAAAATGCATGAAAACAAAAGTGGATACAAAGTTCTCTGATCCTTTCTCTTCTCCTCTCTTCTCTTATTTATAGATTTCTGGCTTCCTTCTTGAACAAGCTTGGCAGTTGGGAATTGTTGTGCTGGCTTTTTGCTGAGCTGGACCATTGGCAATGCTGATGTGGATGGCTGATCTGGCAATGATGAAGTGGGGAGGTTATGCTACTGGTGAAGCTTCTCTGCAGTGCTCTGCTAATGAACAATTGACTCTGCAGGGACCGGCAACGGATAGTATGCAAACTCGGATATTGTTTTGAGCCTCTCCCCACTGAGCCAACTCTGATACTAACTGCTGCTATACTAAGCCTCCCAACTGAGCCATTTCATTCAGTCATTTGCAAGTGCTAGCCCTTACAAGACAAGGTAAGTGCAAGCTAAGGTATGTCAGTTAGGTCCTTATCAATACCTACCCCTTTAAATTGACCTTGTCTCAAGGTCAAAGAAGGGAAGATTCACCCACTGGTTCAACACTGTACACCCTTCCTGATTTTGGACACTAAATGGACCATGTTCTATTGGATTACTAGAGTGTATCTGGCACTTGATACTGAAGATTGTGAGTGAGCTATGTGAGCTACACAGATTTGAGAATGCTGCCCTGGAATTGGGAGTAACTGGCACCTCACTGGATACTAAACTGCTCACTATAGCTCACTGTATTGCTCACTACCAGTAATGAGCTATTAATGAAACACTGAATCACTAGATGATACACTTTGTTTAGTGTCAGATTTTGATCCCTGGATCCCATATCTTGTAAGCCGACTGAGTCTTGGGAGCAGAAACTTCATACCCCATTTTTGGAGTCACCTCAACAGTTGTGCAGCCTTGAGAACCATAAGCAAGGGAATCCATTACTACGTTTGCACTTGCTTTGATAGCAGGCAGCAGTAGAATATTGTGATAATAACTCCTCGTATGTGGAGATTCCTTGGGCTCATCAGACAAATACTCATAACTTGTCAGCCATTTAGATGTTTCAGTCTTTTCTAACACTGAGCCTAGTCCTGCATTTGGAATAAAACAGGATTTCTCCACAGAGCATAGTTGGAGCATGAAATCATCCTGCAGATTTTTCAAGCCCTCCACAAGTTTGGTAAGGTCAGAAACAATGCATTGCACAGCAACATGGACAACGGAGGAAACCGAGAGCTTCATAGCTCTAATAGGACGGGCCTCGATTTCCCTCGTAGGGTCAGCAGTAGGTGGGTAACTGACACTAGAGGATTCTTTGGGTACCTTGTTGCTACTAGGGAATGTACTCGAATTATTCAGCAAATCATCATAAGGCTTCTGAAGTTGTTCTTCGATTGCTTTTGAATCTTTTTGTACTTTATATTTCTGAAATGCTGAAGTTAGTATCCTGATTCTTTCCTCAGGTTCCTTGTGCAGAGACCTCAACATGAATTCGTGTTCACTGGTCATGGATCCCATGGCATGGGGCCTAGGGTTTGGTGACAATATCAAGTTTCCCACAGGTGTTTGTTAGTTGACAGACACAACTGGAGTCAACACAGGTGGATTCACACTCCATGAATGATTGGAGTGAGCATGAACTGGTGAGTGAGACATCTGAACAGAGGGAAAAGGACTCTGTGCAGCCATGAAGTAGTGTGTAATTGGTGTGGAAATGGGTTGCTGGTTCGAAACCTCAGGGTTTCGATTAGATCTGGTCCACTCCTCCATCATTCGTTCAAATTTGCCCTCAAATTTATCTAGTCGGACACTGAGATCGAAAACAGTACCTGACAGTGTCCCCAGGATTTCTTCGATGGAGATAATTCGATCCTCTACAGATGAAGCTCGTCCTCTCTCAGTCGTCGTTCCTCCTGATTCGCCATGGCTTGAGCTTCCTTCACAAATGCCCTCGATCAACGGATCGAGTGGCTCTGATACCAATTGATGAACTCCAAAACTCATTGACCTGGAATTACTAGCAAATCGACTGTAATATGACATTTATGTGTAAAATCAGTGATGAATTGAAGAAGAACATGGAGATTTTGGGATGAACTAGGGTTTGTTTATTGAAGCTTTAGGAAAAGAAAATGCGGGAAATACAAATTCAAATTGACATAGCAAAAGTAAAAATGCATGAAAACAAAAGTGGATACAAAGTTCTCTGATCCTTTCTCTTCTCCTCTCTTCTCTTATTTATAGATTTCTGGCTTCCTTCTTGAGCAAGCTTGGCAGTTGGGAATTGTTGTGTTGGCTTTTTGCTGAGCTGGACCATTGGCAATGCTGATGTGGATGGCTGATCTGGCAATGATGAAGTGGGGAGGTTATGCTACTGGTGAAGCTTCTCTGCAGTGCTCTGCTAATGAACAATTGACTGCATGGACTGGCAACAGATAGTATGCAAACTCGGATAATGTTTTGAGCCTCTCCCCACTGCGCCAACTCTGATACTAACTGCTGCTATACTAAGCCTCCCAACTGAGCCATTTCATTCAGTCATTTGCAAGTGCTAGCCCTTACAAGACAAGGTAAGTGCAAGCTGAGGTATGTCAGTTAGGTCCTTATCAAAGAAACGCCATCCTACAACAATATTTGGGCAAATTTCAGTTGCTATGATCTATTATCCTCGGTAAACTTGCTTCCTTATTGATTGCGATTCTTGTGATCTTCTAGGTTGTTTATTGCAGTATTAGTAAATCATATCGTTCCTTGACTTAGGTGGATATCATCAATGCCATCACTTCATCTTTATTTAGGATTGCATCTACATATTAATATATATTGCACTTCACGTAGTTTTGTATGTCTGTCATTTTGCCTAGGGTTCTTGCATTTGCTTGCTTGCTTGATTGTAATCATTTGCATCGATCCCACCTCCTCAACCTTTACATCCACCAACTCTTTCGGCCTCCAATGATATAATAGGAGGAGGGTAGACAGACAGATAGAGGAAGATGATCAATAGGTTTAGGGTTAAATATGGTGCGAAAGGGAGGAGGAAGAAGACAAGGGTAACCCCTTCTTTTGGTGTCATTTTCTGTTAATGATGTTAGTGATCATTCTGCAAAAAATAAAAGTAAAATTAGCAAAGTGCCGATAAATCCAGTCCAGGATATTTAAGCCAAAAATAGTTAGAAGTACGGTATTTAATTGTTATTAAGCCCAAAATTTAGCACTGAAAAGAAATTTATGATACAAATGGTGTCATTAACTATTGATCTGTTTCGTAAAGAAACATTAAATAACATCTACTTTCAATATCAGAATATTATAAGAAGCAGAAAAGTGAAGTATAGTTTATTGTATGGTCTGCGATTAGAGAGCATAAATAATTGAAGTAACTAAATAGCTCGGTGAAGATAAAGATAATTGAAGAGAAAGATCTTGTTGGAAAGATTCACGGAAATGACAGAAGATTTAAGTTGCTGATCACAAGCAGGGGCGGAGCCAGGATTTTGGAATAGGGTGGGCTAGCTAATAGTTACTACAAGATTCTAAAAATTTAAACTGAGGAGATAAAATGAATGTCTTTGATAAATTTAAGTAGAAAACTCTGAAAATGCATAAAAGAAAACACAATGGGCAGTCATCACACATACCTGGCTTTATAAAATCTGATAGGCCAAAATCTGTTGCTTTCAGAGGAGAATCCTCTTTAGTTGATTTAAAAAGAAAGTTCTGCAGAAGAAAATTTATATCATTTACATAATCTTATAACCAACATAACTCAGACTTCAATTTTCAGAACAATTTTGCAAAAGTTGCTAAAGGTATTCAGATTTTACCTCAGGCTTCATGTCACGATGTACTAAACCATGCAAATGGCACTCAGCTGCAACTTTGAGCATCTGCCGTACTACTATTGCAGCATCTTTCTCAGTGTAGCGGCTATCCTTTCTATATAGAGAATGTAAACACAAAATAAGTTTGACATAATCTGCACTAATAAAAGCTAGAGACATTTGCATTTTGTATGATCGAGCGTACATCAATACTGAAAACTTCAATTGGAAAAGTTAGCAACTTAGCATTTTTACAATGTCAAATAGTAAAATAGTTTGCCATGACATAAAATTCTTTTATCCTTGGTTGGAGAAACATATAAAAGTTCCAAATTGATAAATCTTACTTGGATAGTATGCGGTCCAGCAACTCACCACCCTCACATAATCTATAAAAAAGGAAAGATGGAAAAGGCATGAGCTTCTCCACAAACTAAAGAACATGAAGAAAGCAAAACCAGAACAACCTAAAGAAAGTGCTTAGGAAGCAAGATGGTAAAGTCAATTAGACAGTATCAAGTGATCATAGTGCTGAAAGTTCAAACAGGAATACATACTCAGGATTGCTACATCTGTTATTATACTCTCCTAAGAAAATATATGCATCAAGTGATCATAGTGCTGAATCATTGCTTTAGATGGAAACAGCAGATATTATCTAATATCGCCGTTTTTTAGAGCTGGCACAATATTGCTTTAGATTTTGCGTAATCATAAAGGATATAAAAAAACAATTAGACAGTATAAGTAAAGAATGGGGAAAGAAGAAATTAACCATATGCTTTAGTTAGTTAGTTAGTACTTTCACAAGGAAAAGTCATCAGCATTACTAATCATAAGACAAGGCACTAATTCAGAACAATATATAAACAGCTGCATAGTTCAATGCATGCTCCCACACAATAGCAAGGAAAACTTGGAGAACTAAAATCAGTGCTATCTCATTCTATTGCACTAAGGACCACACAGAGACCAAAGATTAGCTTATGAAATAAAAAGGGAAAAAACATAACAGAAGGGCAAGGCAGGATCTATAACTGACCTCCAAAAGCAGAGGATTGTTTGACCTCTTCATTTCTTTGAGAATTGACAACCAATCACATCTTCTGGGCTTCATGGTCTTTACCCAAGCTGCCAATAGGAGAGACAAATTCTCATCTTCAGAGAAGCATATGATCCGTTTCATGAGGGCCTTGCATCGGTTGCTCATCTTAGAAGGAAGCTGAGAAATTGCATCCTTCTGCGACTCTGTTATATCAGAACCTGCATCATGCCATTTTACTTTTGATTCTTCTTTTTCAACGATCTCTTCTGCTTCACATTCCAGAGGAATGATTGTTGAATGGGATAAAGAAGCACATTTTGATTTATTAGGAACATATGAACAAAGTGGATCAATAGTACAACCAAGCTGGTAACCATATGAACAAAGTGGAAACAATTGTAACCTTAAATTGTTGCTCTAGTGGATCAATAGAACAAAACTCATCCTGTGATCAATAGATCAGTGTTTTATGACAATATAACAAGGGGCACAGCAAAGGAATTTACTTTTTAGCTATACTGTTGCATGAGTATATGCTCAGACTTTGGCAAGTATCAGAATAGCTCAGACTTTCAGATTTTCAGAAGTCTCACAAGATTTGATGTCATAGTTCATTGGGTAAAAAAAAGATGCTCATCTGAATGCAGAGTAGGTTTCTGTGATATTTACACATATAACTGATTAAAAGCCAACAGATTCAAAAAAGAGGCATCAGTAATGTATGGCTCAGACTTTGGCATATCAAAGCATCAGTAATGTAATTCATCTCCTTCAATCTCAGACTTTGGCATAATGAATTATGAAGTAATACCCACTTCAGTAGGTGTCAAAAATTTGTTACTGTCAGATTGCTATATGTAATTCATCTCCTTCAATCTCAGACTTTGACTAATGTAATTCATCTCCTTCAATATCAAAGCATCAGTTACTGTCAGATTGCTATATGTGTCAGATTGTGAAGTAAGTATCAGATTGCAGTTACTTTCAGACTTTGGCATACTGAAGTAATACCCATAACATATGTAATTAAAAATCCATAACTAAAATACCCACTTCAGTAGGTGTCAAAAAATGTAAGGAGATGAATTACATAGAGATTGGGATATCAGAATAGATATCAGAATGCCTGCACATCATCATTGCCATTGTAAATAAATAAATTCCTGCACATCAGCTTAAGACTTATACTGATATAGTATAAGTTATATATATCAAAATTTGGGGTTAGGGTTTTACAAAATTTTAATTTGAAATTCCAAGGGACAATGGTGATTTTAATTTGAAATTTGGGGTTAGGGTTTTACCAAAGCCGACCGGCCGAGCCGAGCCGAGCTGTGCGGCCTGTGCGGGTGCGGGGTGCGGCTGTGCCGAGTGCCGAGAGAGAGAGGACGTTGCCGTCGCTCGTCGGCCCGTCGCCAGTCGGCCGGCGTGGACTGGGATGTCTGTCTGCTGCTCTTTCTTTCCTTTCCTTTCCTGTGCGGCTGTGCCGAGAGTCGAGGACTCGAGAGAGAGACAGAGTGGCCGGTGGCCGGTGCCGCGGTGGCGAGTGGCGACTGGCGACTCGAGAGAGAGACAGTCTGCTGCTCTTTCTTTTCTTTTCTTTCCTTTCCTTTCCTTTCCTTTTCTTTCCCGACTGGACTGCTGCTCTTTCTCATTTCCTTTTCTTAGTGGACTGGGCTGAACTACAGGCCTAGTAAATATTGAATAAATAAAAAAAAAATTAATGAATAAACAAAATTTTGCACTGGGCTACAGCCCAGTGCAGTTGACATGTACCTCCGCCCCTGATCACAAGGAGAAGTTACATCCTGTTGCAGATGAAATTGCTGGCCTAACCTATAGCCAGATGTAAGGCCCAATAGGAACATCCAGTCCTGTGCAACCTGGCTCAGAGTCAATAGAGGGAATGCACGGTGGAAATCTCCCCACCCAAAAGGAAACGTAAAATCCTGGCACCCAACAGAGGGCACAATCAACTTAATGCTCTCCAACAAAGTATATAAGGATCTAAATAACAGGTAACCTGCATTAACTCTACCCAACATTCACATTCACTAACAACAATCACTATTCTGGTTTCAGCTCGGGAACTCCGCCCGGGCGTTATTCTGGCCACTCCCGTTTTTACAGGCATCTACATCTTACTCTGGTATTTTACCAAAATCCCGTTACAGAATTATCCCAGCCATGATATTATATATGACATTGTTGGCTTTTGCATGCAATACCTTTTATGAGCTCATTGAGAGATACAGGAAAGGTTCAAATTGTTAATTTCTAATTACAAAAGTTTGTTTATTTTATCACGAAAACCAAGATATTGTATATCTGAATAAACGACTTTGACTGAAAAGTATAAAAAGTGGGGGAAATAGCTTTAAATTTGTATTGAAAAACCGGAGGGTGCATTGCCTGATGTCATAACGGCCGATGAGAAGTGCTTAAGCTGACGATGAGCAGGTAAAGAGTTGATGTTTGCTTCAATGTCAACATGCCTTAAAAGCAGCATGAGAACATGGGATCTGATAGGGACATTATGCTTCATCTGCAAGAATTATATGGTGAGTAGTTGAATTACAGCTCATGATGTAACAAATAAAGAAGTACATAGCACATTCAAAGTTATAAGAACCAAAATAGGCAACATATTAAGAAACCTCCCAAGACTTTAGCGCTCAGGTAACTCCCGACCATTTCAAACTCATTCCTTAACCCCTTCCTCTCAATTTATGTTCAACTGTTCTTTTGAAAAGGACAAAGTATCCCTAATCAAATATACAACAAACAAAGAATTCTTGACACATGCGACTGCTTCTCCGTGGGTGGTTTCACAACCTTTTGCACCCAATTTGACGGAAGGTGGAGGTAGAGGGAGGAAAGTAGTAGGGAGGGAGAAGAAGCAGGTCCAAGGCCACTCTCGACGAATCGGAGCAAGGGTATGGAGAAAACATGTGGCTCATGGAGTTCTCTATTCTTTCATTTTTATTTGAATATTATGCTTTTGTATATATGATCATGGGTAGTTTTTCCATTTCGAAAAATAAAATTAAAATTGACAGGAAGTTAATGATAAATTTGAAACAGTAGGGGTAACCTGATAAGCAGTAAACATTAGGGGTTACATGCTAAGTGGTAGACATATATAATATACTGCTACAACTAAATGAGCATGAAAAAGAACGAGGATCTGACCTTTCCACAAACTTGGCAATTAGGATCAATAAAAAAAAGTAGTGTAAAAGGTATAAGAGAAAAAAAAGATCCAACGTAACCAAAATTTTCATTTCAAACCTTTATACGACTACATTTAACATGTACAAAGTGAGTACACAGATAATTGTGTGTTTCTTTTCATACCATTGGTTCTATAAGTGAAGTAGTTATTTAAGGCAAATTATAAGGGCACTACACATTTTACTCGGGGCTAGTCCATTGAAAATTTAGAAAAAATTACAAGTTTGCCATCATGAAAGTTACTCGGGGCTAGCCCACTGTTATAATCAGTACTGTCAAAATTTTGACAGTCCTACCACTTGGAAGGACTGTCAAAATTTTGACAGTCCTACAAATTGTTAGGACTGTCAAAATTTTTACAGTCCCATTTATAAGGACACTGCACATTTGACTCGGGGCTAGCACATTGAAAATTTACAAAAAATTACAAGTTTGTCATCCTAAAAGTTACTTGGGGCTAGCCCAAATTGTTATAATCAGGACTGTCAAAATTTTGACAGTCCTACCACTTGGAAGGACTGTCAAAATTTTGACAGTCCTACAAATTGTTAGGACTATCATAATTTTGACAGTCCCACAAGCTATGTGGACTGTCAAAATTTTGACAGTCCTAATTTTAACCCACTGAAAATTTTATATAAAACTAGGACTGTCAGGATTTTGACAGTCCCACAAGCAATGAGGACTGTCAAAATTTTGGCAGTCCTCATTTTAATTGTCAGGATTTTTTTTTTTAAGTTTATTTCTAATTAGTTAGTTTTGGATTTTGATTTTTTTTATTTAGTTTAACATCCAAAATAAAATATGTTATCATTGAACCAAAAAAAAAAAAATCTACCGTACGAATATTACGTCTGCCGTCGATCAGACTTCAAACGGCCATAACTATTTGTTTTCAAATCTTTTTTTGTCACACAATAGGTCGATTTGTATGTTTTCGACGAGAGTAACACAATTCGTGTAGAGAGAATTTTCATCCGAAGTAAGACGTACATATTACAGACAAAAATATAAAATATAAAACTTTAAAGTATCATAACTTTTGACTAGGAGATCGAAACAAGCTCCAGTTTGAGCCAAAATGACCGTATGGAAAAGTACTTCGGGATAAACCGTCAAATTTTTAGAATCGCAAAAAAACAATGTTTCGACCTCCAAATTTTACTTTTGGTATTTTTTTTTTTACAAAATATTTAATGTACCAATAATAAATTTACTATTTTAAATAACAGAATACTTTAACAAATTTTAAGGATAGAAATTTTAAGGATATTTTGAAATTGGTCCCCCCCAACAATTAACAAAAATAAATTAACAGAAAAAAAAAATTTAGGACTATCAAAATTTTGACAGTCCTACTAATGGGAAGGACTGTCAAAATTTTGACAGTCCTAACAATTTGTAGGACTGTCAAACTTTTGACAGTCCTACCAATTTGTAGGACTGTCAAATTTTGACAGTCCTAAAAATTCAACATACATTTTTAGGACTGTCAAAATTTTGACAGTCCTACCAATTTGTAGGACTATCAAAATTTTGACAGTTCTAAAAATTCAACATACATTTTTTGGACTGTCAAAATTTTGACAGTCCTTCCAATTGGTAGGACTGTCAAAAGTTTGACAGTCCTAAAATTATATGTTAAATTTTTAGGACTGTCAAAATTTTGACAGTACTTCCAATTGGTAGGACTGTCAAAATTTTGACAGTCCTAAAAATCAACATATATGTCAAATTTTGACAGTTCTTCTATTTTTTCATTTTCTTTTTTGGTTTTGACGGCGACGACGACGGGGGGCGCGGCGACGGGAAGCTGCGGTGGAGGACGGAGGAGGAGGCGGAGGAGGACGGCGGGAGGGGGGGAGGGCTCCGGTGGGGTGGGGAGGGTTTGAGAGTGTTTGGGAAGAATGGTTTCAAAGTGGGCTAGTATGAGTAAATTAATGGGCTAGTGTGAGTAAACTTTGCTCATTAATGGACTAGCCCCAATCTTGGACTAGCCCCAAGTAAAAGTTGTAGTGACCTTATAATTTGCCTTATTTAACGAGGGTCCTTACCTCCTTGTACTAGTAATGTGACAAAGATTGTCAACAACATCGCAACCTTCCTTCCCTTCTTCAATTTTCTTTTCTTTTGGTTGGAGATAGTCTCTTCCTTTCACCATGTTTGTCAAGTTCAAGTGCTCCTCCAACTCTCAGCTTTAGTATTCGTCCTACCAACTTAATATCTTAGTCCAATTGGTCATTGTCTCAATGGATTTCAGATTTCTCATGATAAAACAATGAATATGGGTAGAGGACGTTGATGAGCCTACTTTTAGCAGATACAACTCTTTGGTATCTCACAGGCATTTGCTCTGTCTTTCACAAATTCCTCATTTCACTGTTTCTCTTCACTTCTCTATCTTGGCACAATTACTTTGTTTTCCAATGGTAGACTATAGATATTGAAGTTAAGCTGAAAGTTTTACAACTGCGGTGAGAATCAATCCCAGCAACTTCAAATCCTAATTGATGGAATCAGAGAGACACTCATGGTGCGAGGTTAATGTCCGACCGTAAGTCTCTGACGCCGGCGCAGGCCGTCAGCGCGCTCGAGACGGAGAACTCATCGGGACCGAGCTCCGGTTCAGAGCAATTGAGGCTGTAGAAGAGGTCCAGAGCTTTGAAGCCCATGCCGGCTGTGGAGTAGGCGGAGATCATGGAGTTGTGGGTGATTGTATTTCTGTGGGGCATTTCGTCGAACAGCTTGCGTGCTGAGGAGATGTCGTTTTCGTGGCGGGAGTGGGAGCCGAGGATCGAGGTGGTGAGGATAATGCTGGCGGGAAGGAGGCCGAGCTTGGTGAGGTGGCAGTGGAGGGACTGCGTTTGGATCGGACGGCTGGATCGGGTGTAGTCAGACATCGCGGCCGTCCATTTCGCTAGCCGGAGTGGGAATTCATTCATTGGAAATATGCATGCAGGTTCTCTTCTTCAACAAATATTTTTCACATAATCATATTTGAAACTTTTATTACTCCATAACACAGTGTTTTTTTTTTTTTTTTTTTGTGAAAACAAATGTAATTACTAACATTAACCAGAATAGAGTACTGACAAGTCCTTCCGGATATTGTCCATGAAATACAGTGGAGGATCCCTATACATAAGAGTTATAGGGGAATCCGATGATAGTGATGATGTTGCTAACAGATGAGCAACAGAGTTACTTGCTCTAGGGGAGTAGGAGAATGAGACACCCCACCCCACCCCCCAGCTAACATGGATTTAGCATCTTCAATGACATGCCTAGTTTGCCACAGGAAAGCTTCATCCTTCCGATTAATAGCATCAATCAGAATATTGCAATTGCCTTCCAATACGATGTTGTGCATCCTTTCTCTTTTGCAGATATCCCCAAATTGAGTGCTTCCCCTTCTGCTTGTAACGGACCTCCTCCGTAGTTAAAAGTAGTGAAAGCACATCTAAATAAGCCTTTGTCATCTCTCAAAATGGCAGCCGAAGCCATTTTGCCATCACAATATACTCCGTCAAAGTTGAGTTTCCAGTAATTAGGAGGAGGAAGTTGCCAATGTCCATATGGTTGCCGTTGTTCTTGAGAGTCAATGCCAGAACTCAGGTCCTGCAGGCCTCCCTCATAATCTGTTTGCGTTCGACAAGCCTCCTTGAATATGCTAGCACATTGCACTGGATGTTTGTTGAATAAGGAGTCATTCCTTGCTTTCCAGATCGACCACATCATATAGAATGTTGAAGTGATCCCATTGAAAAGCTCTTTGAAAAGACTTTGAATTGTTGTCGTCGTTTTGATTTTGCTCATGTTAGTGGGGAAATAAGCTCTTTGTTATAAATAATCTTATATGCTGATTTGGAGCTGAATGTGCCATCAGAAGTCGGGGTCCAAATGATCTTATCCTTGCTGCCATTAGCAGGTAAATGAATTTGTAGAATAGCAAGTGCTTCGTGAGTAGGAAATATGGCTCATAGTTCCATCTGTTAGTGTCTTGATGGATTAGTTCACATACTTTATTCACCCTCACATGTGCACCTGGATGACCAAGAACTCTGTAATTGGGTCCATGTAGCACCCAAGGATCTTGCCAAATATTGACACTGTTGCCATTTCCAATGGACCAAATGATGTTGTCGATTAGAAACTCTTTGCATTTGGAGATACCTTTCAAGAAATCAATGATGGAAGCAGTTTCGGACCATGCTTGAGTGAGTGTTTGCTGAGAGTCGCGTTCACGAGTCCAAGCAGCTTCAAAGCGGATTGGATTCGATTCGAATAGAAAACGTTGTCTTTAACAATATGGGATTGTGGTCGCTGTTTGAGCTAGGAAGATGGTTCACAGCAGCTTTTGGGTAAATCTGGTCCCAGGAACAATCTGCAACTGCTCGATCTAGTCTCTCTGATATACGCATAGAGGATCGTCTTCTGTTGGACCATGTGAAAGCAGGGCCGACATATCCAAGATCCATCGCAACACTTTGATTAAACCAGTTGATGAACGATCTGTTGTGGTTAAAATTGAATAGATCACCTCCCTCCTTCTCGTCGCCATTTAAAATTCAATAGATCACCTCCATAACACAGTGTTAAATAACCGATAGTTGTGTAATTAACTAATTTGACTAAAACTAGGATCAGGCCGGGCCAAATATTTTTGTTTTTGCTCCCAATATATTTTACGATAGGTCTTCGATGTTGCTGGGCCAAACTTGTACTAAACGTATGGACGGTTCATGAAATTAGGGCTGGGTTTGCGATTGCTTATCATGGCTGGTTTCTAAACCTAACTTATCAAAAGGTTTTCAAAAGCGAATTTGATTTTAGAATAACTTTTGTAAGCAAATATAAATATACTACCCTAATAAAGAAAAATTACTAAGGGCACCACACAAAAATGATAGGGACTATCACATAATAGGGGACATCACTCTTAAGTTGTAAAAATGTTAGTGGACATCACACCATTTGTTGGGGGACATCACCATTTCAAACACCCAAATCCTCTTCCTCTTACTCTTACTCTTCCTCTTCCTCTTCCTATCACAATACTTCATATTCCTCTTCATCTTCCTCTTACAATCATAATCCAAGATGACAAGGTAAATCTTCCACTTCTTTTTCCCCTCTTCATTTTCGACTATATTTTCTAGGTTTTTACAAATAAAATTGAACACACCAATTTTTAGATTTTTTTTTATTTTTAGATGTCAATTAATGCATGTATGTTGGAGTTATATCTTTCGAACACCATTGTTTGTGGTTTTGAAGCCAATTTAAAGGGTTTGGAAGCTATAGAATTCGTCACTGTCGGGTTGGGAATAACCAGTGGCGTACCCAGAATTTTAATCTAGTGGGAGCGACTTTTACTATTAAAAAAATTATAATAAATATGAAAAACAATAGTAATCTGGTTGACGGTTTCAAAACATAATAAAACTTACATTGTAGGACAAATTTGACGTTGCGTATCAAATAAGGCAACTCTCGTCAAGATCCGAAGTGTGCTCAATTACAAATTTATGAAAAACATTCTTATGGTAAATTTCGACGAATTCAGACCAAATTTATTATGAACAGTCGACGAAGTCAAGGTTCATCAATTTTCACATATCGACTATGGCATGCACCATAAATAATAATATTTTAATGTAAAGAATGTTACACAAAAAAATTAGTAATATCACTATTTTGATTATATACTAGTATTTTTTTTTCTCAATTCAAGCAGACGCTAGCAGAATTTTTGTATTTTGTATTGTTTATTATCTTTCAAAGGGAACAGATCTGTATCTCAAGATTCAAACAGTAAAATAATTTTGGTTGCATATTAAATGTTTATTTACATGTATAGAATTTTATCGTCATTTGACTTGCACACCGTCCATCTATGCATTTCCAACTCTATTAAATTTGACATTAATATTTGAATAAAAATATATATAAACTAAAAAAAAAAAATCAAAATCCCACGGGGGTGTAACTGCACCCCCTCGGGATCAAGAGGCTACGCCACTTGGAATAACGAAGGACTGTCAAGATCCTGACAGTCCTAACTACAGTTGGAATTGCCATAATCTTTGCAGTCCTAAGATAGAGTTTTCAATCTTAGGACGTCAGAATTCTGGCAGTCCTAAGATAGAAAATATATTTTTCTAGAATTATCAGGATTCTGACAGTCCTTTGTAATTTCAAAACATTCGTGCATTCGTGGTAACATTAATTATTATTATTAATACCCAATTTTTTTTTAAAAAAGATAAAACTATCCCTCCTCTCCTCTCTCTCCGGCAAAACCCTCCCCTCTCTCTCCGGCACCGGCGAACAGAGGGGGGCGGGGGCACAACAACAGCGCGGACGGACGTGCGTGCGGACGGACGGAGCAGGAGCGCAGGTGCGAGCGGTTGTGGGTCGTCGGCGCGGGAGGGGAGGGGGGTGGTCGCGGGGATGGAAGGAGAGGGTTGCCGGGGTGGGGAGGAGGGGGGTAGGAGGAGGGACAGTTTCGTCCATTTTTTCTCCCAGCGTATCAAATTAGCTCCTATCAAAGTTTTTTTTTTTTTTGACTTTCCGGTATAGCCCGGCGTAACGTTCGGAATTTTTGTGTACACTGCATTGCATGTCTTTGTGTCCACTGTCCCCCTACTCCCACTATTCATAAATGGAAGGAATAATACGCCCCCGTGGTTTGATCCACTGACCTTCTTCCACCTAGTCGGGGTCTTATACCTTTCCTCAGTAACCATAAGAGTCACTCGAGTTCAGTAGCACCTATCAAAGTTGAGAATATAAAGTTAAACATTTGGAATAGTACATTATTATTATTATTATTATTATTATTATTATTGTTTTGAAGATAGTACTATTTTCCCCCATCAATCTTCTCTTTTTACCTTATCTGGTACAGTTGCATGGTTAATATTTGCTAGTAATAAGCCTCAAAGCTTTTCCGCGAGAGATTGATATTTTCAACACTTTCTTCCACGAACATTTGTTTGTGCCAAGGAGTAAATAGTTTCTCATTAGTATTATTTTCAAAAAATTGGAACAAATCATCTCCAATCATTTCTATTGTTTTTTTTTTATAGTTAACAAGTATGGAGAAATAGAATTGTAACTTGAAAGGATTGATAAAATGGAAATACCAAGAGACATGTATAGTATTTGCGGTTGAAATTGATTTTAAGATGTAAATACAAACGCATGGAATATATAATTTTGACACATCATCTCCTAATCCCAACTCCTGGGAGTTTACCAGCTTCCAAATTGCAAAGATCCTCCATCAAACTTGTTCTTCTAAATTATTTGCGAGTTATTGATTAAGTAAGAATGTGTAGGAATAGCATCCGTATGGCTATATTGGTAGAAATATTATAAAATTAAAGAAAATTTGGAATGTTAGCTTGATATTGTAAGTAATCAGAAAATGATATATCTATGACATTATATTAGTTTATCTGTGCTTAATCATAATTCAAGTTCTAGATACTTGCATTCTGTTAAACGAAATTGTTCTCGGCTTTTCACACTCCTTACAATACTTGCATTATGTTGAACCTTCATCTTTCGCACAACAATATCTTGAAACATCAAATTGAAACATATAACTTTCTTAACCGCCACTGAAACAAGTCAAAGAGAAAAAATGAATGACATTGCCGGAGCGAGTAAATCACTATTGGACCAAGATGCTTAGATGTTCGTCACAGCTCTTACTTGAGCTGATCAATCACTTATATCAATCACTTATATGCTCCTTTGGCATAGGGAGTCCAAAATATTGTATGCAGGAAAACACTTGCCATGCCATCTTTACTTTCAACTTTTTTGAAATTTTTTGATGCATCATAAAATGCAAGTAGAACTTATAGGCTTTCTTTTTTCAACACTCTAAATGCATAAGATGCGAAAATGAACAAAATTATCTAACGCGGATGTACTTGTGATCAAGCAAACAAACAAAGTAAGGCTAGTGACGGACTTTGGCTTAGGAGGTGCCTATGAACAAAATTATCTTAACCTCTTGTGCTTTACAATTGGCTTAGGCTTAAGATGTGCATGTGATCAAACAAACCAACAGAGTTAGGCTTATGGAAGTCCAATTTCGAGAAAAATTATCTACCGCGAACGAGCATAGGACATTCCACAGAAAATTTGAGCACTATTATGTTGTAGGACTATCAGGATTCTGACAGTCCTAACTAAAGTTAGGAAGTCCTTCGTCGTCCCCAACTCGATTGTTACAATTCTTAAAGCCTCCAAACTCTTACAATGGAATTTGAAACTACTAATAATGGTGTTCGAAAAAAGAAAAAAAGTTGCAAGAGAAAAGATAAAGTTGTGTGAGAAAGAAAAAAAAATATGAGTTTATATTTTCGAAATTTTTTATCCAGAGCATCCAAATTTAGATAAATTTTATCCAAAGTATCAAAGTTTAACAATTACAAAAAAAGTCTCAAAACGTTATTTATATTTTTAATATTATATTTCTATCGTTTATTTTATTTTTCGTTAACGACGTTTAACGAAAAAAAAACACCATTAGGAAACAAATTTTCTAATTTTTTTTCACTCTCTCTCTCTCTCTCTCTCTCTTACGGGTCTTTCTCTCACTTCTCTCTTACTCTTTCCAGCTCTCTTCTCTCTCTCCTCTCTCTGAAAGAGCAGACAGAGATAAGAGAGAAAGAGCAGAGAGAGATCAGAGAGTGAGAGAGTGAGTGAGAGAGACGTGAGAGAGAGAAGAGAGAGAGAGTGAGAGAGACGTGAGAGAGGCAGAAAAAAATAATAAATAAATAGAAAACGTCCTTCCTAAGAACGTTTTAGGACATTTTTTATTTTATTTTTCGTTAAACATCGTTAACGAAAAAAAACGATAAAAATATAATATTAAAAAATAAAAAATATTATTAGAAAGAACGTTTTGATATATTTTTTATAAACCGTTAAACTTCGATGCTTTGAATAAAAATTACCTAAATTTGAATGTTCTGAATAAAAATTTACGTTAGATTTTTAAAACGGAAAATTTCACTGACAGCATAAAAGTTTAACGTATTTATAAGAAAAGCAACAAAGTTTCAAAATTTACACTAAAAGCATTAAAACGCCCTTCCAAAGGGCGTTTTACGCTTTTCCGTCGTAAAATTTTAACGACGTTAACGTAGCAGGAAAAAGAAAAAAAAAATATAAATAAAATAATACAAAACGCCCTTTGGAAGGGCGTTTTGCATTTTTTAATATTTTTTAATATTTTATACTCTCTCCTCTCTCCTCTCTCCTTTCTCCTCTCTCCTGTCTCTTTTTATTATATTTTTTAATATTTTATACTCTCTCCTCTCTCCTGTCTCTTTTTATTATATTTATTAATATTTAATTTCTCTCCCATCTCCTCTCTCCTATCTCCTCTCTCCTCTCTCCTCTCTCCTATCTCCTCTCTCCTCTCTCCTCCTCACTTTCCCGCTCCCCTCTCTCTCCTCCTCTCTTTCCCCCTCCCCTCCTCTCCTCTCTCTCTCCTCTCCTCTCTCTCACACACTCCTCTCTCCTCTCTCCTCTCTGTCACTGCAAATTAAAATATATATATTATGTGATTTTCTACTCTCTCTCTCTCTCTCTCTTCTTCGTACATTTGTGTTCTCTCTCTTGTCACACTCATTTTTCTCTCTTGTCACTCTCATTTCTCTCTTAGGAAAGTAGATTCTGTGATTTTCTACTCTCATTCTCTCTCTTCTTCCGTACATTTGTGCTCTCTTTCTTGTCACTTTCATTTTCCTCTTTAGGAAAGTAGATAGGAGATAGTTGAAGTAGATAGCAGTAGTAGGATAGTAGGTAACGTTACATTCCAACGGTTAGATTTAGTTGAAGTAGATAGCAGTAGTAGGATAGTAGGTAACGTTACATTCCAACGGTTAGTTTAGTTTCTATATATAGCTAACGTATAAGTTATTGTTGTCCTCATCCTCTTTCTTTAATATCTCACCCTCTCTCTTTATTCTACTTATTTTACATTGAAGTCAGAAGAAGAACTTTCATCCCTATTATATTCTGCTACCATTTTCGTCTCAACTTTTTTCCGATAAACTTCTGTAAGTCTTATTTTACATTGAAGTCAGAAGAAGAAGAAAGTTTTTACTATGGATCAAAATTTAGTAATAATTTGCTATCATGGAGGTATACTAGATGGATTATCTTACCATGGAGGTAATACTCATCTTATACCCACTTATAGAAATATTACTTTAGCTAGTTTGCGTAGTACAATTTGTGATCGTTTTTGCATAAGTTATCAATTTACAATAAGATGGTTTTATGAAGATACGTTGATAATAGTAGATTGTGAAGAAACATGAAATTTTATTGTTCAAAGTAATTTAGTTTCAGCTTGTATTAAAATTTACATCATCCCATCACAAGTAAATATGGACACAACTATCATATCAACTAGTGAACATTTTAATGATAACCAAGATTTTAATGTTGGTCCTAGTTGTTTAAATGACACTGAAAGTAACTCTGATACAGAAAACAATGATGTTGACGATGAAAACAGTGATGATTTGGTTGAAAATTTAGATTACTATTTAGATGATAATGATGCTAATGTACAAGGTTGCATTTCCGAATTATTTGTTGGCAGACATTTTGATTCTTCTAAGGAATTTCGTAATTTTATTAGCGACCTAGCAATTACATATAAATTTAGTTGTTCATCTAAACATAACAATCACCAAAGAATTGTGTATACTTGTGATTCTCCAAACTGTTGTTGGAGAGTATACGCTAAAGCTATTGGTGATGGTAGTTCATTTGAAATTCGTACATTTGAAGGTAGACATTCATGTTTAGGTGGATTTACAGGAGGGCATCATCCACTAGCCACCACCGCATGGGTAAAAAATAAAATAATTGGTAAAATTAGAGATAACAACTCGTATAGTCCGGCACATATTTTACACGATATACTTAGAGAACATCGGATACATATTACATATTCCAAAGCTTGGAGAGCTAGGGAACTTGCATTATCTGATATTAACGGCAGTTACGTTGATGCGTATGGTAGTCTTGAGAAATATTGTTTTACAATTATGGAAACAAATTCCGGTAGCAAATGTTTTTTAAAAACTGTAGAAAATAATATCTTTCAAAGAATTTTTATTTGTTTCAAGGCTTGTATGGATGGTTTCTTAAGTGGTTGTTTACCTATTATTAGTATTGATGCTACTTTTCTTACATCTAGATTCCAAGGTAATTTATTTGTTGCTTGTGCCCACGATCCAAACTATCAACTCTATCCTATCGCTTATTGTGTTGCTGAGAATGAAAATACGGAGTCGTGGACATGGTTTTTAAACTGTTTGAAAATGTCTTTTGAAACTTATTTTGAACGTTGGGATAGTATTTCATTTATATCTGATAAACAAAAAGGATTAATTCGTGGAATGCGAACAGTTTTTCCAAACTCTTCCCACTTTTTTTGTATTCAACATTTTAAACAAAATTTAAAAAATATGTGTCCTCGTACACCGACATATCTACAATGGTTAGACAAAGTTGCACGATCTTATAATGAGGTTGATGCCAATGGTTGGTTGGAAAAAATAAAATCTGCAGATGAAAATGTTTTCGATTGGATTGTAGGGTCAAGCGATGAAAATCGTAATTTTTCTCACTGGATAACAGCTTATGCACCGTGCCCACGATTAGATATTAACACCTCGAACATTGCTGAATGTTTTAACAATTGGATTAAAAGTTTGCGTGATAAACCTATATCAACATTGCTTGATGGTATTAGAGCAAAAATAATAACACTTCACGACAAGCATCGAACAAATGCTGAAAATATGGAAACACAGTTTTGTCCAAGGATGATGAACACTATAGCACGTATTAGACGGGAGTCACACCATTTTCAATTATTGCGTTTTAATAATAATAAATTTGAAATATGGGATCATGAAACAAGTAGATGTTATGTGGTTGAACTAGACCGTAAATGTTGTACATGTGGTCGGTGGCAACATACTCTATTACCATGTGAACATGCTTTTTTTACATGTCATTCTTCTAACGTACCAATTGAAAGTTTTTATCCAGTTGAATTTTCTGTTACAACACTTAGAGCTGTGTACATGCCATGTATGGAACCGATTCCAGTCCCCTATAATCCTCAAAGTGAACCTATAAGAGGTCAAATTGGAGTACCACTTCTTGGGCGTAGAGCTGGCAGACCGAAGAAGAATCGTATAATGACAAGAGAACCGTCGACCAGAGATCTTCGTTGCAGCAATTGTGGCGGGCTGGGACACAACAAAAGGAGTTGTAGAAACCAACCGAGGCAGTGAATATCATTATTGTATATTTTTTGAGTAATAAATGGTTTTGATCTAACGTTGTTACAATGTTGTAATTGAAGTTGATGAAATTTCGAATAAAATAAATATCATATTACTGAAATTGTAAGACCAACAAAAGATTGTCATACATTTATTTATGGATACCAAAAAAATTACGTGCCCCCTCTGTCATCCCTTCTATAATTTCTACGATCAACTCGCCTAAGACCGAGTCTATCTCTCCTTTCCTCTGTACCCTCCGGTGGTGGCAAATATAAATGGGAGTATGGATCAAGGGTGGGTGAGCCAAACAACGAAGTGCCACTCTCCTGCATGTAGTAATTCCAATCCCATTGTTGAGAAGCACCCTGTGGCGTGGCATCGCTACTCTGGGATGTGATCTCGTTACTCTGGGATGTGTCACCGTCAGGCTGTGGCCGACCTTCGTAAGGTTGTGACATGCCAACATAAGGTTGTGACATGCCAGCGTAAGGCTGGGAATATTCCTCGTAATGTTGTGGCATGCCAACATAAGGTTGTGACATGCCAGCGTACGGCTGCGAAGTGCCCTCGTAAGCTTGGGATGTTCCCTCACCAACCTGTAAGACTCGTGCCTCTGTATTGCTCTTTCCAGCTCCTCGTTCACGTGTCCTACGAGGACGTGCCTGCCTCTGTCTCACGTGCCCTACCGGATGGCTGTCTGGTATATCAAGTGGAGTAAAACGGGGACACAGTGGTGCGCGCATATATTGTACAGCCATCCCTATAACTCCTTCTGGATCTCTTTCGGGATCCTCAGCTATATCAGCCAGTGTCTCCGCCTGAATATTTAAATCCACAATTAATAAATATAAAGTAACATATATAAAGATGATATTTTATGCAAATAAAGAAATATACCACTAGAGCATCACGTCCCCTCCTATCACGCAAGCTCAGATCATCTAAAGCTCGTGGCTGGAACCGAGCTTCTTCAAATTGATACCTCCTATTTTGCACTAGGGGGCATCCATACCAACGTAGAAAATCGGCAGTACCCTCCACTGTCAAATGTTAACACAAAATGATATGTAAGATATAATACCGTATTATTAGATTGAAATATTTCTTAACTTACCATCTGCCGCCGATGTCATCAATTCAGACATGTGTTCCACGCTATGCGTGACAAATCTGGATTCCCAACCAATCATATACATTCGTACCCGCTCTTCCATATTTGATTTTGTACTGCTAGAAGCCAAAGGCTCCAGGGGTATCATTTGTTTCAGTCCGAACTGTCGCATAACACGATCCGCTGGATGAAACATGATAGCTCCGTTGTACATGATATAATACCTATGGAGACTGCGGGTACGTTGACCATCTCTCAGTTCTTCCGGCACACTTAGAGGTTGCCAAATAACCTATTTGACATTCAACAAGTTATAAATGGTAGGCACAACAATATATTTTAAAACTTTAATTTAATTATATACTAACCTCATAGGCGGTTAATGTGTCAAATTGATGCCGGTAAAGAGATATCACTTTGGTCATACAATGCACATAATCGGTATTTCCAGTAATCCAGCGAAAGGCTCCTGGCCACACTTGTTCTTCATCGCTATATATACTAACTGGTCTACCAATCGCGAAGTGATCGTAGCACCAGAACTGCAAAGAAGAACACAAATATGATACAAATAAATATAACATATATTATTCATTTTTATTCATACCTGTATAAGTGTTAGACATCCACTTATATTTTTGGCGGTTCTACCCTGTGATACCTTACTCACAAAAGACGTCATACAGCGGTATAAATTTGCTAACACTGCTACACTCCATGCGTGTCTTGTGAGGGAATGAATATCCGCCAAAAATGGAAGCAGTCGCACGTTGACCATATTTCCCGTAGCATCGGGGAATAAAAAAGCACCGCATAGACACAATAAGTAAGCCCTGGTGCAACATATTACCTGA
The DNA here is from genome assembly GCA_036927795.1 of Iris macrosiphon. Taxonomy (NCBI): domain Eukaryota; kingdom Viridiplantae; phylum Streptophyta; class Magnoliopsida; order Asparagales; family Iridaceae; genus Iris; species Iris macrosiphon. Next base: position 160,879,583 of record JAYESA010000008.1, on the reverse strand, counting down.
AAATATAATTGAATATTCATACCATTTATATTAAATAAATATTAACAATAATAAATACATGTAAATAATTACCCGCGAATCATCGACAGGAACTTTTGTAGAGCCGATCTGATCAACATGCATGAAAGTTGACCGGAGCCAAGTGAGTTTGACCGTGCTGGTTTGTCCCATGTCAGAGGGGGACTCCACACCGAGGTATTCTCTGACGAGCTGTTTTGTTTCTATTTTATCGTCGAAATATATAGGATTACCGTCGTTAGGTAATCCTAGAATCAGTGCCACGTCTGCTAACGTGATCGTCATCTCCCCGAAGGGTAACTGAAATGTGTTGCGTGTTGGCCACCATCGTTCAACGATACTTAATATCAGGTCTCTATCGTGACGCTTCATTCGTATAGCGTCAACATAGTGAAAACCAAAAGCCTCCACCAACATCTTTTGTGCTTCAGTCAACTCCCATGTTCCCCGCCATTCACCATGTTCTCTTAATTTAACATCTGGATAATCATAACGCTATAATATATATATATATATATATATCGTTAGTACAATATAATACACTTAACAACTATAATATAATTTATTTAGATGTAAAAAACTAATTACCGGTCCTGCAAAAACCAGACTTGAAATGTGAGACTCTCGTTCACGTTGAATGGCCGGAGTAGTAGGTCCACCGGGTATGCGTCCGTCATTTTGACAAGCCATCTGTATATTTGAGAAACTCTTCTTCTCTGATGTGAGAATGAATCTCCTTCTGTGATGAATTCTTATGTGAGAATAAATTTGCTTCTGTGATGAAATATTTTTGTGAGACTATCTTTCTGTTCTTATAGGCTTTTTCATCCCATTGAATGACAAAAATGTTTCACGGGATATGATGAATCACGGACACGGATTCATATGAGTAATCACGGATTCAATTGATAAATAAGACAAGGGAAAAGAAGTCAGGGGAATATGACAAGGGAAAAGAAGTCAGGGGAATAAGACAAGGGACTCGTAGCTCACGGGTTGAAAGTGGTGGGAAAAGAGAAGTCACGGGTGTTCACTGGTGAGAGAGAGAGGGAGAGAGGAGAGAGGAGAGGGAGAGAGACAGCGGGAGAGGGAGAGAGGAAGAGCGGAGAGGGAGAGCGGAGAGAGAGGGAGAGAGGAGAGAGGAGAGGGAGAGAGACAGCGGGAGAGGGAGAAAGGAAGAGCGGAGAGGGAGAGCAGCGGGAGAGGGAGAGGGAGAGGGAGAGGGAGAGGGAGAGAGAGAGAGACAGCAGGAGAGGGAGAGGGAGAGGGACAGCAGGAGAGGGAGAGGGAGAGGGAGAGGGAGAGAGGAGAGAGACAGCGGGAGAGCGGAGAGGGAGAGAGAGGAGAGACAGCGGGAGAGGGAGAGGGGAGGGAGAGTGAGAGAAATTTGGAGAGGGGAGAGAGGGAGAGAGGAGAGGGAGAGAGACAGCGGGAGAGGGAGAGAGGAAGAGCGGAGAGGGAGAGGGAGAGAGACAGCTGAGGAATAGGGAGAGAGAGAGAGAGAGAGAGGAGAGAGGAGAGTCTTCAGAGGGGGCGGGGGGACCGAAAAAAAAAATATTATTAAAATGAAAAACGTCCTTCCAAAGGGCGTTTTTCATTTTAATAATATTTTTTTTTTTTTCGGAGAGTAAGAGAGGGCCGGGGGTGATATAATATTAGTAAAAAAATTATAAAAAAATGCAAAACGCCCTTCCGAAGGGCGTTTTGCCTTTATTTATTATTTTTTTTTTTTCTCAGATGAGTGAGAGAGTATAAAATTATTAAATTTAATAAAAAGAGACAGGAGAGAGGAGAGAGGAGAGAGTATAAAATATTAATAAATATAAAAAAATGTAAAACGTCCTTCCAAAGGGCGTTTTGTATTATTATATTTATATTTTTTTTTCTTTTTCCTGCTCCGTTAACGTCGTTAAAATATTACGACGGAAAAGCGTAAAACGCCCTTTGGAAGGACGTTTTAATGCTTTTAGTGTAAATTTTAAAACTTTGTTGTTTTTTTTATAAATATGTTAAACTTTTATGCTGTCAGTGAAATTTTCCGTTTTTAAAATTGTGTGTTGTTCCTCAAATTGTGTTCTGAATAAAATATACCATACTTCCTATCACTTTGTGACTAATCCTAAGTCAGACAATCCCAGTCCTCCCCAGTATAGTGTTTGTCCTGTGTTAGAAAAATGAAAAAAAAAAAAAAAAATCTCAACCACCACCGAAACAAGAGGAGCTTGACTTGACCCACACCCGGCAAAGGAAAAGCCTGCCCCACTTCTTCTTCTGATGGCTACTTCTGGACCAAGGTCTAGAGTCTAGGGAAGAAGAATTAATAAGTGCTTCCAAGGATGTACATTGTTTTGTGGTCCATCTTCCATTGTCAATCACACTCCATTTCCATGATGCAATCATACATATATAGCAACATGCGTACTCGCGTCAAAGATAAGATGGCGAAGCTACCTTGCACTTTCCTACACCAAACCCATTAGAAAGAATCATAGTACACTTCTTCACGGGGAAGACTTTGACTTCCCCCTCCCCTCGTCAACTATATTGTTGTCGTCGTCGTCGTTACTAAGGGCCTGTCCTCACTAAAATTCTGTTTGGTTACACAAAGTATATAAAAATATAAAAGTAGAAATTTGCATATGCAATACGTATGCATAATTTTGAACTTTTTTAAAATTATTTTGTTGGTAGAATTAAAAATATTAAAGTTGAGAAAAAAAAAAATTTCGTTGTTTGGATTATTGTTAAAAATAGAAAAAAAACGAGTTCGATTGTTTAGACAAATTTTTTTTTTTTTGGATAGTTGTTGAAAGTAGATGGTGATTGGAGATGTGGTAAACCTTGGTATGGTTACCCCCATTTTTTTTATTGTCATTTAATTAGTAAATAATAATTTTTCATTCACACAATTAATTGACATAAAATTAGTTAAACGTAAATTTCCATAAATTTAAATTTAAATTTAAATTTAAATTCTGAATTATGAAATGAAATTTGTATATAAATCGAATTTCATTACAAATACCTTCATTACAAATACCTTCATTACAAAATAGTTTACTCCAATATTTTGTCACACTTTTTTGCAAGCTTATATTGCAATTCTCATAAATGAAAAAAATTCCATGATAATATCCAAACATGTATACATTAAAAAAAAAATCACATTTTCATACAATGGCTTGGACATTTTCACCACATTCTCATGCCATATGGACCACATTCTCAGCAAATAGTAGCTTTATGAAGAGGCAAGACGAGTTAGTGATCGTATCCTCATCATCGACCACATTAAGGGTCTGTTTTGTTGAAATTTCACTGATCAGGGAGCCAAAAAAAAACCAAGTGCTGCATAGTGCTGCCAACATAGCCAACAGAGCCAAGAAAGAAATCCAAGTTGTTAGCAAGAAAGGCCAAAAGCCTACCGAAAACCAAGCATCAATATGTAAGAAAGAAAGAAAGAAAGAAACCCAGGTAATCAATCAGAAACACTTTGAACCAAAAAAATTATACCCACATATTAACCAAACTGATACCAAGTATCCAATAGTGTCAGGTGTAGTATCAGTAGACAAAAATTAGTTCAGAAGCAAGCAACTATAAATGAGAGCCAAGTGTTGCACATAATGTGCACATATAGAGGCCAATAGTTGTCACGCCCCGGACCCGCCCGGGCCGTCGCTCCGCCCTGCCCCGCCCAGTACGGCCGGGATTAACGAACCGGGCACGAATCACCGTGCCCCGGCGCGCCAGACGCGAATCACCGCGCCCGTCCCGCGGGTGCGAGGGAGGAAGGGAGCTAGGCGAATGGCCCGTTCGAGCTTTCGGGGGACGTGATGCCGCACGGGCCTGGAGTTGCGCCCGTGCAAGGCCAATCGTTTAAGTTGATAGTTGGCTATTATCACATCAATCGAGTAAGCAGCGGCAAGGGACTTGTTGCAATGCAATGCATTTAGCCAACTGAGTGTTCGGAACAATCGAGGCAACTTGGGTTTCCTTTAGCAAAGGCACACGTTCGTTCCATACATTATGCCCCCTTATACGATAACATTCTCGGGGCAACAATCGAAACCAGGATTCCGGGTCTTGGGGACTGTGGCACGCCTATCGCTCTCTCGGACGATCCAGTACCTGCAAGCAAGTAAACTCTTGGTGGGTCAACACTTTTATAAGTACTGGTGAGATAAATCAACTGAACAGAAACAAGCATTCACTCAAACCAACACTAAGTAATCATGTTATAAAACATTACATTACTAGTGATCTTTCTAGTTTTACCTAGGTTCGTTTCATGCAATTCTAGCAGAGTCATATTACATTGTTTGGAAACATGTTTGGAAACATGCATGTTTGGAAACAGAGTTTCATATGTAATAAGCAAGCAAGCAATCCGTTCATGATCCAGGGTGTGCGTAGCGTGTCTCGTGCGACTCGAGGGTCTGATGCATAGCTAGACACACAATGCACATTCTTAGGGGCAGTCACTATCCAAGCCAACACAATGACTTAGCTATATGCAGGGCGGTCCCCGAGTATCTCAGGATCGGCAGCTGGTGGAACAGCATACCAATGACTCATTTCTCTGATGCTAATGGCAGCTGTGACCCATGGTGGCTATGACGCATGCAGTTCAGCTCTCCACCAAAAGCCATTGTCCGACCGCGTACGAATGCATGGAACACTATCAAATAAACTCTAGTATGCAGACGAGACGAACCATCAGAATACCATCGTTGTTGCGGGGCAATCCGACTTATCACTTGAACACGTTCAGGCACAGTATGGTTCTCTCGAAGCATAGACGATAGTGAACATGTTCATGCACTCTAGGCAAGCGATCAGGATTCTCGTTAAGCAGACATTATTTCAAGGACAAGCTAGGTGAGTTCGTTCATTAACATGCAAGGCAGGTTCTATCATTCTCTTATGAAAACATTGCAAGCAAAAACTCAGGTTATTATTAAGGCGTGAAAGAATCAGAGAACAAAGTTCTGCCCACTCACCTTGATACATAACGCCGACGCGGAGCGGAGCGTTACAATAGTGCTGCCATATAGAGGCCAATAGTGTTGCCAACATAGCCAACAGAGGCAAAAAAGAAACCCAGATTGTTAGCAAGAAAGGCCAAAAGCCTAGAAGTAACCAAGCATCGACATGTAAGAAAGAAGAAAGAAACCCAGATGTAGTATCAATAGAGAAAAATTAATTTAGAAGCAAGCAACTATAAATGAGAGCCAAGTGTTGCACATAAAAAACACTCACATTATGATATAGACTTAGGAATAAACACCTGGGTTTCACAGTAAGTGTTGCACATAAAAAAAATATGTGGCTCAAGTGTTGCACATAAAAAAAATACTCAAATGTATCATGAGTATCACAAAATCGTGAAATACACATATTAAAAAAGTTGGCTCATAGTAAAAAAAAATACTTATTTCACTGATCATGGAACAAAATAGTCATTTTAGATATACACATAGCATGAGAGAACTTATACTCAAAAGAAAATTGTACAGAGATACCCAAGCATGATCTTATACTCAAAAGTATCATGAGTATCACAAAATGAAGATGTTCATATAGAAAAAGAAAACTGCACGGAGATACCCAAGCAGGAACTTGCATAATACCCACGATACTCTCAAAGCCAAAAACTATGCAATACTAAGAAGTTGAATTTAACTCATCATAGCCCAACTATAAGGGGGTACTGATAGCTTAAAAAGCCAACGTGGAATTTAATTCATCATAGCAACAAATAAAAAATTATGATTTCTAACATCTTCTCTGGCAACACATATAGAAAAAAATAGACACTTTGAACCCAAAAAATGATACCCACATAATAATCAACCGATACCAAGTATCCAAACATAGCCAACAAACTGAAACACTTATTTCACTTATCAAAAACTTAGGAGGCAGCAAAAGATAACATATAGACTTAGGAATCAACACCAAGAGAGACTTAGGAAGCAACAACAAGATATAACATGTACTCAAAAGTATCATGAGTCTCAGAAAATGAAGATAAAATAGGCAAAATTGGGCTCAGAGTAAAAAAATGGCAGCATACATACAGACTTGGAAAGCAACATAAAGAAATATGTGATAACCACATAAAGAAAACTGCAAATAAGCAAGACAAAATTTACAAATAGGCAGCATAATAACCAAAATGCCCTATAGAGGCAGCATATAGGCAAGACAAAATCTGCACATATAGTGTAACGATCCATTCCGCTCAAGCGGAGAGTTAATTCAAATGGCGCAAGTGCGATGACCCAACCCGCCTTGCTCAGCGAGAAGACTTGCTTGAGGCAAAGAATTTCAGACTTGGCCCTTCAGGAGTTCAGACTTTGACTTTTAAAGGCGCGCTCGGAGTATCGCTCGACCAAGGCAAATCATCGCTAAGGTAGGTGGCTACGATAAACATGTCTTTGCTTAGCCTGCACATTTAAAAATATGGTCGATACATGCTAGTCGCTAGACGAATCACCCATTGCATGCTAATAAAGAATACAACACACCTATCTAAGAAAATAATCCCATCTTATGTCTCTTTGCATAGAACATGGAAGTAGATCGGTTGAACGAAGTAGTATGCTCGCTTTATAGTTCTTATAACCTCACCCTTGTAACGTTACTTTTGTTCCTTATATGTTCCTTCAAGTATATTGCTTCATATGTCTTAAAATGCTCGTCACATACATATTGTCTCGATATAGAAGCACAACACAGATCATGGTTCATAATTACCTCTGGCAGAAAGACTATAAAAATAGTCTTTCTAAGCCAAATGATAGAAACATGAAAAGACTTCGGGACCATTGGGTTGCCAAGACAACTCCCAAAATGGGAGCTGCAATAAGTATTAAAACATCAGCATGAATTGTGCATTGAATGGAATACACCCGATCATGAGATCTCTGAACGAGTAAATGCTTCGCACTATGTCAAGTAGTTATGTTCATTCAAGGCCCTAAAATGTTGCATATAATAAAATCTTAGTGTTGATCGTCAATGGTCATGGACTACCTGTGCACAGATTTATGGTTCCTGCGGACGGTACGTCGGGGCACCAGGGCCGATCCGATTTGGACATGAATATCTCATAGTCAGCTAGAAACATCAGCATGGGGGAGGCGGGGCCTTGTAGAGGGGCTCGCTGTGGTGCCACGTTCCCCCTATTCGGGGAGCGCGGCTAAAAAATACAAACGGTATCGTTCGATCGGGATAGGTTGAATCAAGGACTCATCCTTGTTATGGATTTGCTTCTTCGGAATCGATTGCCATATTCAGTGGACCGTGCCCTCAGGATCGACTTAGCGGCAGAGTCAGGAGGGATCTCTCCGCTGCATCTTTTGCTGCCTAAGTTTTCGCTGTCGCTTGTTGCTTTCGTGCTTGAATTGGTTTTCGGATTTGCTTGTGATTGCTTGAACGGTTTTGATGGATTTCATTATTTTCGTTCGTTGAACTGCACTTCAATTCCGAGATTGGAAGGAGTGGAAGAGGTATTAATCAGCTGTTCGTGGCAATGCAGGTGAACGAGCAGTAGGCAATGCACGAGCGGAGTCTTAAAGCACATCTTTCCTTTCTTCCTTCCAACCAACTTATGAGTGACTTATATTCGATTAAGTTGACCCTTCTTCTAAGTCTTCACATCTAAAATCTTGCATTCTTGTTTGCCCCAATCAAACGATACCATAATAACTAAAATATGTCAAGATAAAAGAAATAGACTTGGAATACTTTAGCGCTTGTCAATCAAACTTGTGAACGGTTAACCTATTGCATGCTAGTTCGTTAGAATGTTCATCATATACATAAATACAAGTTAGAATGTATACTTCTTCTTCAAATTATGCTATGTATTAAACTCATCCTGCAAAACAATAAACTGAACATGAAGACTATGCAAACTGAATCATGCAATACTACTTGTCTTGTACTCGTGTTGCCTTAACTACATGAATGGTTAACTTAATATAGATGTCGTTTGATCACGGACAACTTGTGCACAAAATCTTTGGGTTCTTCTTCAAATTATGCTATGTATTAAATTTATTTTTCACAGCTTTACCTACAATTGTCTGTACTTATAAATGAGTGTCAAAATTTTAACAAACCAAAAACTACGTGACAGTCACGTAAACCTCTCTTTTTTCCCGCTATTTAAGCAACCAATCGACCATCAAACCAATAAAGAATTTGATTGGAAAACAATTTCAACTATGATCTCCCGCCTCTCTCTTCTCCTCCTCCTCCTCCTTCCACCACCACCAACGACTATAGCATCACTCCTTCCTTCCCAAGTGCAAGCTCTCCTCCACTGGAAATCCACACTCCACGACCAATCCCAACAATCCCTCTCCTCATGGACTCCCTCCACCAACCCTTGCTCCTCTTCTTGGCCTTGGCTAGGACTAACTTGCACCAAACCGCCACTCGTCCTCATCTCCCAAATCAACCTCAACGGCCTAGGCCTCTCCGGCCGCCTCGACGCGCTCGACTTGACCCCATTCTCCCCATCCCTCACCCACCTCAACCTTTCCCTCAATTCCCTTTACGGCCCGATCCCCCCGCCACCACCCTCCTCCTCTGCATCCAACCTCTCCTCCCTCGACCTCTCCTCCAACCACCTATCCGGCCCCATCCCTCTGGAGATCGGCACGCAATCGAACCTAGCCGACTTGTATCTCTTCTCCAACCGTCTCACCGGCGCCATCCCGTATCAACTAGGCCAACTCAAGTCCCTCTCCACACTCGCCTTGTACTCCAACAACCTCACCGGTCCGATCCCTTCGTCCTTTGGCAACCTCACCAGCTTAACTCTAGCCTCCCTCTACGAGAATCAGATAGATGGTCCCATCCCTTCCGAGATCGGAAACCTCAATAACCTCGTCGGTTTCGATGCTTCCGATAACCTTCTCTCCGGCGAGATTCCCCGGTCCCTAGGAAATCTTCCCAACCTGCGGGTCTTGAGCCTCTTCGGCAACCGGCTATCCGGCAAGATCCCGGTAGAGATCATCGGCATGGTCGGGCTAGTCGAGCTGCACCTCGCGTCGAATTTTCTCACAGGAGACATTCCTTCCGGTATCGGAAATGTTTCCATGCTCCAAGTCCTGGACCTCCATGACAACAGATTGTCCGGCGGAATTCCCGAAGAACTGGGGCAGCTGAAGGGGCTTCAAGTACTGAGCTTGCCCAACAACAACCTCTCCGGTCCGATCCCTGCGTCGCTCGGTTCCTTGACGGAACTATCGCTGCTCTATCTCTTTGACAACCAGCTCTCCGGCTCGATCCCGCCGGAGCTCGGAAAGCTCGTAAACTTGGTCAATTTGGTCGTCCATGCCAACTATCTCACCGGCTCGATCCCCACTACTTTCGGCAACCTGACTAGTCTCAAACGGCTATACCTTCAAGACAATCGTATCTCCTCCTCCATTCCGCGGCAAATCGGAGACCTAGAGAACTTGTTGATACTTAACATAACTGCCAACGCTCTCACCGGAACGCTTCCGGCATCGTTGGGCAATCTGTCGTCGCTGGCCTATTTATCGCTCTACGGGAACCAAATCTCCGGCTCGATCCCTTCCGAGTTCGGCGACCTAGTCAATCTCAAGGAGTTGCATATGTCCGATAATTTGCTGACTGGCTCCATTCCTCCCGCTCTGACGAACTTGAGGAACCTGACCACTCTATCCCTCTCAAATAACCGTATATCCGGTCCGCTCCCGAGCGAGATCGGCGATCTCCAGAACTTGGAGGAGCTCATTCTTCAGGTGAACAATCTCACCGGTCCGATTCCGTCGTCTTTAGGCAGTCTGATGAGCCTAAGGGACCTGAGATTGTCCGGAAACCAGCTTTCGGGTCCTCTCCCGCCAGAAATTGCGAAACTGACCAACTTGGTCTCGTTTGAAGTAAGCAACAACAAGCTCTCCGGCCACTTGCCGCCGAATGTTTGCGCGGGCAAACTTCTCGAGTTCTTCGTCGTCAGTTTCAACCAGTTTGAAGGTGAAGTGCCGAGAAGCCTAAGGAGTTGTACTAGCCTGATCCGAGCTCGCCTCGAGAACAACCGACTCTCCGGAAGTTTGGTTGATGGGTTTGGAGTGTACCCGCGTCTTAGTTACATCGATCTCAGCTTCAATAGGTTTTCCGGCGTTCTCTCTCCCAGCTGGGGGGAGTGCTCTAACTTGACAAGCTTGAGGATCTCCGCGAACGACATTACCGGGGCGATTCCCCCGGAGATTGGCCAGTTATCCAGCCTAGGAGTGCTTGATTTCTCTTCTAACAAGTTGACAAGTGAAATACCAGGGGATCTTAGTAACTTGACTTCATTGTTCAAGCTGAACCTGAGCAACAATCAGCTCACCGGAGCAGTCCCCAGAGAAATCGGGAAGATGTCGAACCTCGAGGACCTCGACCTGTCGTCGAACAACTTCACTGGGACGATACCAGCAGAAGTCGGAGACTGCTCCAAGCTCCGGCGGCTGAGCTTGGGCAGCAATCGTCTCAACGGCAGCATCCCGTTTCAAGTCGGGAACCTCGTAAGTCTGCAGCAAGTTCTCGATCTGAGCCGCAACCGTCTCACGGGACCCATACCGTCCCAAATCGGGAAGCTGGTCATGCTGCAGGACCTCGATCTCTCCCACAACAACTTATCCGGCCCCATTCCTTCTTCGCTCAAGGACATTGTCAGCCTGTCGTCCATAGACCTATCGTACAACGATCTGGAAGGTGCGGTACCCGACACCGAGTTCTTTCGGAAAGTTCCGTCCGCGTCGCTCTCGCACAACAAGGGCTTGTGCGGCAAAGCACGAGGTCTGGCTCTGTGCGCGTCGCCGCCTTCTGCGAGAAACGGTGATAGAAGTAGAAGTACCAGAACTATGTTCCTGGTAGTTCTCGTCCCGGGCGTCTTGTTTTTTGTAGTTCTGGCTATTGGATTGTACCTGATCCTACCGAAGCGGCGACGACAGGCTGAGAGTGACAACGTAGAAGCAGCAGCCAGGGATACTTTCGCAATTTGGAACTTCGACGGGAAGATTGCGTACGAAGACATCGTCGAAGCGACGGAGGATTTCGACGAGAAGCACCTTATCGGCACCGGAGGATACGGCAGCGTCTACAAGGTGATCCTGCCGAGCCACCAAGTCGTAGCCGTGAAGAAGATCCGTCCCATAGAAGACGAGAATCATGCTGATGTGAAGAGCTTCAGGAATGAAATCCAAGCACTGACGCACATTCGACATCGGAACATCGTCAAGCTCTACGGGTTCTGCTCCACCACGCGATGCAAGTTCCTGGTGTACGAGTTCATGGAGAGAGGCAGCTTGGCGGACGTTATCGGCAGCGAGGAAGGGTGCGTGGATCTGGACTGGGACCGGAGGCTCGGCGTCGTCAGAGACGTCGCGCACGCGCTGGCCTACATGCACCACGACTGCACTCCGCCGGTCGTGCACCGCGACTTCTCGAGCAAGAACATCCTGCTGGACCTCGAGTTCAAGGCTTGCGTCTCGGACTTCGGCACCGCCAGGCTGCTGCTGCCCGATTCTTCGAACTGGACTTCTCTCGCTGGCACACGCGGATATGTCGCACCAGGTATGGTGTACGTTTATTGTTTTATGTAGAACTGAGGAAAGCACGGACACTCCAAGTACGTGCGTTGTGTCGTATCGAAAACGTATCGGACACAAAGACGGAGCTATTGGTGGGCTGGGGTGGGCTCCAGCCCACCGTTTTCTCTCTATATGTACCAGTCCATATCCAGTTTTTCATCCAAATTTCTACTCCATACAAGTCCACAATAGTCCACACTCCATTAGTCCAAATTTCAATTCATAGTTCCCCTCTCTCTCTCTTACTATCTCGCGTATGTTGTACAGTACAAAACAATGTACACTGCAAGCTGCTCCTTCTCCAGAACTCCGCTATCGAGCTCCTCCCTCCACCATCATCCTCTATCCCCGTGTAAACACTAACTTCGTTACTCAACCTCTCACTCTATAGCTCGCATTCTCTCCGGCCGATAACCCCTATCATAATCAAGACCTCGATCGTCATTGTCGTCAGACTGCAATGGTAACCTTATGAGGAGCTACAATAGCAGCGTCAAGTTCCGCTATCGACATTTTCTTCGTCGTCCGAATTTTCGCACTCTTCATGAGTTCTGCTAAATCGCTGTTGATGGTGAAAGAGGATACTAATTAAAGGTTCTTAGTGTTGTCTAAAATAGTCTACCTAGTAATGCAAATATATTTTTTGTAGGTTTCCATTTTTCTAATATGTTGGACATGCAATTTGTTAAAAAAGGGAGACGTTTTAACTTCAGTTCCAGGATAAACTAAAATTCTAGCTCCGTTCTTGATGGAACACAATCTCGATCCTCCCAAATATACTAAGATATACCAAAATACTGCGTCCGTGCGACGTAGTGCAGAACACATCAGTATACAAATATGTAACCTTTTATTCTTTTGGTTTTCTTGCTGTTTGCAGAACTTGCCTATACGATGAGGGTGACCGAAAAATGCGACGTGTACAGTTTTGGAGTAGTGACGCTCGAAGTTATAATGGGGAGACATCCAGGAGAGGTTATTTGTTCGCTAGCATCGTCCAGTGACCAAGATGTGGTCTTGGATGACATTGTCGACCGCCGTCTCTCGACTCCTACAGACGAAGTTGCAGATTTAGTAGGTCATGTTGTCAGCGTGGCACTTAGATGTCTGAGTACGGATCCGCAATCGCGTCCGTCGATGCTGGAGGTCTCGGTGGAGTTAACTGCTCGGAACCCGTTGCCACTTTTTAATAAGCATTGTAACTCAACTCGAGATGTCTGATATGTAGCAGAATTTTGTAATGCTATATAGGTAGAATAAACTAAGGACCTGTGGTACGAGGAATACTGTATAGTTGAAATTAAATTTTAAATAATTAAATTTATGAAAAATTATATTTTTATGTTTGATGACTATACAAATATTTTCAAAAGAAAATGAAAAAATAAATAAATTTGAAAGTAAAAAAAAAAAAAAAAAACTTAAAATTGTTTTTTATGTTTTTGTCCGGACAAAAAAATATACCCACATATTCTTAAGAGATATGATTATCATGTTTCGTGGTTAAATTATTTCCTCTGATATTCATAATTTTCGAAAATAAAATTTTTATTGCCTAAAGAAGCATGATAATAGATTTCCATTCTAAAATTTTCGAAAATAAGAAAAATTTATCGCCCAAAAGCCCCCAAGGAAAATCAGAATTTGTAATATTAGTATAGGTAGAAATCAGAATCCTGGTAGAGACTTTAGCAAAAAATATCCACAGCTCTTCACCGTCTAGTTAGTACAATCATATACTGAAAGTAAGGATTTATCAAATTTTCTGAAGAAATTATTTAATGTTGACTTGTTAATTAATTAAATTTTTTTTTTTTTTTTTTTTTTTTTTTTTGTAGAGTATCAAAGAGACAAAGAGAGTATAAGCTCAACCACTCAGACTCAGACTGAAACAATACGAGCTCATATTTTAGGAGTTCAAAACTTTTGATTTAATGTAGCTTTTATGAACTGAAGAGAGATATTTTGCTATTATGGTTTGTAATCATTTGAGAAGTCATTTTCAAATGGAAAATGCTAAGTTTACTATGAAATGTTTACAACCTTCTTACAACCCTATTTATTCCTCCTGCTATGTGAGCCACATGGGGTCCTACATCTCTTCCAATAAATAACCACGTGGCGGTCATCCGGATAGCTATCGGGTCCCACCTCTTTCTTCTTTTTCAATGGATGACCGCCACGTGGAAGTCACATGACCATTGTAAATGGGTTGTATGCATTTGGTTGTAGTTGTAGCATAGCTCTTTTCTATTTGTGGTGTTGAAGTATTAACATAGCATGCTATGCTAGTATGCAACTGTTATCAAAGTTTTATCAATTTCTATATATTTTAATCAATTTATACAATTTTTATTGTTATAATTTGAATTATGTGGTTCATATTATATTATTGTAATGGTAAGGTTGTACTTTTTGTTCTGAATAGTTGAATGCAAGTTTGAAGTCTCTGTTCTGTTCCGGAACCAGTTCTGAAGTCTCTGTTCTGTTCTGGAACCATTTCAAAAAAGGAAAAGAAGTCTACGTTCTTTTACAAGTTTGAAGTTGAACTGTGAATTATTAGTTTGATGGTATGATTCGGATCCGTTTGGACCCGCGGGTCAGTCCGATTCGGATCCGTTTCGAATGGGTCTAGCCTGTTCTGGGTCCAAATTATTTTGGCCTCGTCCCATTCCATCCTGCTATTTAACAGATCTGATTAGGATTTTTCAAATTTAGATCCAACCCGGTCCGATCCGTGCCCAGCCTTTTATATATATATATATATATATATATATATATATATATGTTAACATGCTCTTTCTTCACCATCATAAGTGTAGTAATAAGATGTCCCATCTCTCAAGCTCCTTAAGGTTAATTGCCTCCTAAAAGCGTCATATGGGATTTTCCATCAACTAAACAAATGAGATATCCTATTTAGTTACAATCAAGAAGCTCGGCTTTCCAATAAGTATTTGATGTTGCAACTCGTCCGCAAAATCACTATCATTGTAGGATTCAGATTTTGTTCCATAAGAATATAAATAGATATAGAACGAAGAAATTAATTTTCATGCAATAGATACATAACATGCTTACTTTAGGGAGGAGGAGATGGAGAGAATTGTTCCCTTCCCAAGCCTTCTTGCGACAAAATGGTTCAATTAGGAATGGTAACGGAACGGGTAGAGAAAGGAGACTATATCTACCATTTTCTTCCTCGAGTAGTATTCAAAATTTTGTCTTCATTTCTGATCGAATTTAATTTCTTATCTCAATTTCCGTTCCCGTTAAACAATGCACTCTCCGTTTCCGCCTCCGTCTCGTTAACACTTTTGAGACAGAATTTTTCGTCCACCATCCCATTAACAATTTTTTCTGTACAGTATAATTTTAAAAAATTTTATTTTCATTCCAATTTCTTACATATATGGAGTGTCAAGCTTCTAACTAAAAGAGAGATTAATATTTAACTACATCGGGGTCGAAAATTTATCGATACGGGGAGTACTATACCCATATTTGTCTTCGAATCCGACCATGAATTTTTTTTAATCCGCACCCTGTCTCCGTCTCAGTTTTTAAATTTTCAAACCCGTCCCCGTCGGAAAAAAAAATTCCGTCGGATTCGGAAGAAATAGTAATCCCTAAGTTCAATAGTAATATTGTTTTTCATAAGAGGATATGAGAATATATATATATATATATATATATATATATATATATATATATATAAAAGGAGAGCTTAGGGCCATTAAGACAAAAGCCCAATTGGACTTGGATCCAGTTGCAACAATTGCCAACTCTAACAACATTTTCCTATCAGAATTAGCAGTTTAGAACTACAAGGCGTTGTTTGTTAAGGAGAGAGTGACTTTAGATTTTGAAGTTGAAATCCAAAATTTTAATTTTGGACAAAATATAGATTTTGAAATTTGAAAATTCTTGTTTGGTAATAAAAGAATTTGACATTGGAAATGGACTTCATTCATATTCCGTGTTTGGTAACAGAGTGATGAGGTCATTGAAAAATTTTCAATTCTCAAATCCCGTATTTGACATATTTGAATTGACAATGGAAAAATGAATACGATCACCACATTTAAACAATGGTAAGATTGCTATGTGTATGATAAAAATGGTATAAATTTTTTACTGATACAATTGCAACCAACAAACAAAGTAGCAAATAGAAGGTGATTAATTCACAAGTATAACATTGCTGATACCGTTGCAACAAACCAACATTAAGATGATTAATTCACAAAGTAGCTAAATAAAGATGATTAATTCACAAGATGATTAGTTTACTGATACCATTCCAACCAACAAACAAGTATAACAATGCAACCAACAACTAAGAGAATATTATTAATTCACATAATTTATACAAAATGAAGTCTCTCCTTTACAGCACAAAAAAGTTGCCAAGTTATCTTGAGGAACCTTCAATACCTCGTCACCCATAAAAAAATGATGAGGAATGCATCAATTTATAAGTATCTAAGTTTTTTTTTTTTTTGGTGATACTAAACATCAATACACAGTTAATAGCATACATGTCAAATTAGTTTTAAGCACTGACGGTTTGAATACTATGTCATATAGAGGTAACACCTATGATACATGAAAGCCAAGTGATCATGAATTGATGGAATGGAAAGGAAAAAGCAGCTCAAGTTTTACTTGATCCGCCTCAAGCCTTCAGATAGAGAAAAAGAAATTGGCATCGAATTTGTATAGATCCATATTGATGTTCCTTTAATTTGTGGGTCCTAGATCGTGGTTTGGTCTGTCCATTCCTCGACAGGGCCGCCCACTTGCTTCTTTCAAAAAAAATAGATAAAGATCAACTTCTTCTCTCTACTATTATATGTACATAACACTCTATTCCAAACCTCTTCAATTCAGACTAGCTAGCTACTCTAGACTCGAGTTTTCTTCCATCTTTTCGCAATGTCGAGCTTGGTGGATATGTGGAAGCTGCGGGCGAAGGGCAAAGACCCAAGCCCAAGCAGGGTTGTGCCGGAGTCAGGAATGGAGGACAGTCCTTCTAATTCTGTGGGCTATGATCCGGTCCCGATCAGCGAAGTCTTGCGGATCAAGCAGCGGCCGGTGGTGCAGCTCTGCTCGGAGGCCGCCGTGTCCATGCTGGTGGACTGTTTCAGCCCTTAGGAGCGCACGACGGTGCCTAGCCTAGGAAACGTCTCTCTCTGATTTTGACTAGTTCTTGTCTGTATCGTTCCTGATCCATATATTGTATCAGAAACACCCACGTACACTAATACATTCTATTTCTATTGGTCCATATGTAGATGGTCCATATAAAAATATGAACACTATAACTCATATATATATATATATATATATATATATATATATATATAAAAGCAAGTGTGTGGGGTTGATCACAAATAACTTTATGTATCATATTTATAAGAAACAAGAACTATTCATTAAAATGGCGATTTTATACAAGCTGATCTACGAAAAGTCAGAGATGTGTGCAACCTTATCCCCGTAAGTAGGATGAGGTTGTTTAAGTTATTTGGACATGTATCCTCTCAAACAAGACTAGAGTACAGTCATTCATATGCAACATAATAATCTGGATGCTCTCACATAAAAAAAAGAAAGAGGTTTTATCTTCAGTATTCACCGAGGACAATTTTCTTACTTCTGACCAACTAAATGTGATGACATTCCCTTCTTTCTTTCTTTTTTTTTTGATCTGGTCCGATATTTCGTACGGTATTTTGCGCATGCTGCATTACACGTCTTGTGAGTCCACTGCTATTTTTTCTGTTTTTTTGAAATTCAATACTTTTCGAGTTCAAATTATAAAGATGGCATGGCAATAATTCAGATCCTAATTATTATTTTTAGCCTTTTTCTTAGTAATCACAATTTACTATCATTGAACCCATAAAAAAAATATTACAAAAAGAGGGTAAATTATAGAGGAACTATCCTAAGGTGTTCCCCTTTCTAGGCCTAGGCAGTTCTTGTTGTTGCTGCTCTTAGGGACTGTTTGGTTGTACAAAAGTACAAAAGTGGAAAAATAAAATTTGCGTGCGCGATGCGTGCGCATAAATTTTGATTTTCCAAAAATTGTTTGGTTGATAAATTGAAAATTTTGAAAGTGGAAGAAAAAGAAATTTCGTGTTTGGATGATTTTTGAAAGTGGAGAAATAATAAGTTCGGTTGTTTGGATGAGTTCGGTTGTTTGGATGGTTGTTGAAAGTGGATGTTTGTTGAAAATATGATAAATTTGGATGTGCTTACCCCCATTTTTCTTTTTACACAAATAATTTTACGCAGAATTAAAATTTTCAACACAATTATCAGGAACAAACATAACAAATTAAATTTAAATTTTAAAATTAACAAAAATTGATATTTTCTGGACTAAATATCAGGAAAAAAATATAATTAATTATCATAGGTAAATTAATTATTAGAATTAAACAGTAATTTTTTTAATTAAATTCTTTAATTACTCTACTTCTCATTCCAGATAATTCTAAAATCCTTATAAATTACACCATTTTTGCTACTGTTTTTATTTCTTCACTAACACCCAAACTTTTCTTCACTCTCTCCGAAAAAAACAAAAAAACAAACCAACCCTCTTTG
Source organism: Iris macrosiphon (assembly GCA_036927795.1). Taxonomy (NCBI): domain Eukaryota; kingdom Viridiplantae; phylum Streptophyta; class Magnoliopsida; order Asparagales; family Iridaceae; genus Iris; species Iris macrosiphon. The sequence goes on along the minus strand of JAYESA010000008.1, from coordinate 160,861,326 downwards.
AACTTCTATCTCTAGAAACCCTCCAACCGGAGATCCTCCTTGCGGAGGCGCCCTCGGCGGCTCCACCGCGGAGATCATCCTAGTCGCGGAGATCCCTCTCGCGCTCGCACCGGCACTGTCGGGTCCTCGTCCGGAGGAGGAGGTGATGAGATGATCGCGACGATACGAGCAAATCGATAAGGACGAGAGCCTTCTCTTTCCAACTAACTTCAGAGGAGTGAAACATTCCTACATTTTTTTTTCTTTCCTCCTGACTTCAGAGGACTTTCCTCACAAAAAGCTCGGATGTGAAAGTAAACAATTTTTGGGAGGACAAGAAGTGACGTAGGTCAATTCATGTCATAAAATTGATTTTTCAACTTGGCAACCAAACACTGGAACTCGTATGAGTTCAGCGACTTTCATTCAAATCTCCCATATCCAGCCGACTTACACCCAACCAAACATGTCCTTAGTGGTGAAATGTAGTAGCAATAAGGTTTCAGATAGCAAAAATAAAGAATAAAGACAGACTTACAACTAACGTAGGTTGTAAAAGTTTACAAGCGTTACGTGGTGACTATTAATTGGTGTTCCACTCTTCTCCTACTCCTACACGTGGATGACCAATTAATAACCGTCATGTGATGATTGTAAGCTTTAACAACCAACTTTGATTATTTGAATAGTATTTTCCAAAAATTAAACAAAACGCTAAGTTTACAACTAAATGCTTACAACCTTCTTACAATCTCTCTCCTCCCATGCAATATTGGTCCTATCCGGTCCATCTCTTCTCTCGCTCCTTCAATGAATGTTGGCCGCGTGACGGTTGTAAGGGATTGTAAACATTTTGGTTGTAGGCATAGTAACCGGATAATTGTTCGCATCCACGACAGACAACCAAACAAGGAGATTTTGTCTCGATGTCTCCATTAACTATTATATTATTATTAATTTTTTTTCTCCTTTCTAACGTAAGCATCAATTAGTCCACTTTGTACATAATCAAAACGATTTTGATTTTTTCTCATCTTGTTCTCAATTAATATCTACACAGGTACACTTATTTTTTTACATGTTTTTCATGTATTAACAATCATCCATTTCATTAATGTATTAACAGTCATCTATGTTATCATTTTTATTTTAATAATATTAATTTTTTAAACATATTAATTCTTAGTTGTACATCAAACACTACAAAAATACTGTAAAATAGCGACTGAACTCAGCAGCGAAACATAATCAACCGTTAAAGTAGTGACGGATCGACGACTAACTAGCAACGAAATTATTTATATGAAGTAAATGTCTATACTTCCATCGCTATTCCGTCGCTGAAGTGTCGATATTTTTGTAGCGACGGTGTCACGTCCCAGTCACAAAATACGTAGTACTAGAAATACGTAACATGTCAGCCATATATATATGACAACTCCAATATGTTAAAAAATATATGTAAACTCCCTCACCCAAAATAGGTATTTTGTGTATATTTTATATTATTATATTTATTATAGATGTTGAATTTATTTAGAGTATTCTCTTAGTTAATTAGAAAATAAATTTTTTTAGTATATTTACTTATATAAATATTTATTTAGAATTATTTTTAGGCTATTTTAGATTATTGAGATTTTTCCATAATTTTTAGTTAATTAAAAACTAGTAACACTGATTTTCTAGGACTTTGAAGAATTTATTTTATGTCCAAACTTAATTAAAAATATCCCAAACTTTTATTTTAGGTTCTAAATAATAAAATATATTTTCTAGAATTTTTTGGAAATTTTTTGATTATTTTTAGCATTTATTTTGAGTTAATTATGAAAAACTGAATTAAAAACTAATTTCTGAAAAAGAAAACCCAAAAAGTAATTAATTCTGCCCAGTCAGCAAACAGGGGGCCCACCTGTCAGCCTCCCGCAGAGAACAGGGCCGGGCCCGCCTGTCAGTGACCGCGGGGTGAAGCCGAGCCGAGTCAGAGTTTAACTTGGACTCAGCTGAGCCGAGCTGCGTCAGTTTCGGACCGTCCGATTTGGACGGGGCAGCGTGGATGGCTGCCACGTGGCGCTTTCCGAGTCGCAGCTGCACTCTCTCTCCTCTATATATATATAATAGTTTAAGTTATTTTCTAGGGTTTTTCTTGAGCCAATTTTTGGAGAATTGCCATCTAGGGTTCCTTCATCTTCCAGAAGCCATTGCGCATAGGTCCGGACTCCAAACGAGGCCTAGTTTATTGCGTTAGAAAGATATTGAGGTTAGCTTTCTGATTATATAATTTATTTTGCAAAATTATGAGTATTAAATTCTGGAAAATTCGTAGAGCACAGCATGTCCGAAAATAGACGTGTTTCGATGTTTTCGCGATTTCGGGAGAACCAGGAATCAGAATTATGAACCGTTTGAAGTTTCGGAAAGCTAATGTCGAGATCATCGACATATATTTTTCCCAGAATTTAATTCGAAGTATTTACATACTGTTAATTCTGTAGAACTTCTAGGTTAGAATTTAACCATCGGTGCACAATACAAAATTTGTATGTGCCATAATTCCCAAACGAATTTAAATTCGGACGAGCCATAAATTCTAGCATGTTTTTGACGCTGAAATCTACAGGAAATCATGCATGAAAGTTGAGTTTGTGTCGGTTGACTTTTCGGTCAACAGATCGCCTCGATTTGCGTGCCATGAGTCTCGAGTTGATAAAATTCAGTTTCTTTGGACAAAATTTAGGAATTAACATAAAAATCAGAATAATAAGATTAAAATAGAATTTTAGAGTAATTATTCCAGAATTAAATAAATTAAAATAAATTAATGGTTATATTATTATATAGTTATATGAATATATATGTAAGTAAATGCTAATTGATAATTATGACTAAATATTCAGACTGTACGACCCTAGGACACCGTGGACTATCCCATACTTACCTTGACCATGTTGACCCTAAGAACTTGTGAATTTGTTTGCCTTGCGTACATTAACGTACTGGCATAGACACCTGTCAGTTGACTGACTGATTTCGCACAGTACTTGAAGACGCGACACCCGCGTAATTGACCGTGTTAGATGACTAGTGTTACCCCTAGTATACCCCCTGAGTCCAGTGTAAATGTGGTTGAGTATGTGCTAGTGTAATGACTAATGATTCTATTATATTATATTTATGTGTACATAGGATATTGGATTGTTCTGCGCGATTTCTGGAACAGGTTATTGGTACATCGCAGCTTCCTTGCCAGGCAAGTATACCTTGCCATTGTACTGTTATTTATATTCCATATGTTGCATGCATCTTTATTTTCTGTCTTTAGTTCATATATTTTAACTGTTATATAAAATGCGCGTGACGGTGTCGTCGCGATATGTTTTATCTATGTATTGCATTGACCTTGTTTATGAGACTACCCCATTATCATGTAGCATCATTAGGTCCATTGGCCGTGACACAGTTGTTACACGAGTGTGAGTCTCATATAGATCACGGACTGCGTGACAGGTCTGGCCTCCTGTACGTATGGGCCGTGCGTTAGGAATAACTGCTGTTAGAAACTTTGCATGCTAGTAGACTTGGCAGTTATTAGAGGTGTTATTGTGTCATAGATGTGACATGCTTAGAGCATAGGGTGGGGAGAACAACAAGTACCGCATTTGAGCTCCTTTGCACTTTTTCCTTCTGTAACCCGGAAGCTCCGCTGGAGATACGGGCGGTGATGACCCCTATACTACTTGGCGGGCCTCCGCCGTTCAAAAGACGACGTGCCTTTGAGGCCCCTGGTTCTCCAAGAGAGTCATGCCAATCCCAGTTTTCAGCCAGATAGCTCACTTGTGGGGAAAGTTGTTCTTAACTGCATTCACTTAGACGGTTAGGCGACCCATTTGGATATTTATTTCAGTACTTTATTGGCATGTGTTTAAGTATCTTGTTATGTCCCTCTGAGGACCTGGTCCCCTGTCAGGTGTATCTGTTCTTGAGTATTTGCAGGAGCGCAGATTCGGATGGTTATGAAGTTTCGAGGATGTCTTCTCTTCGAGCCGTGGTTGATAGCTGGTATTCTTATATTGTGTTTATTGTGTTGTACTCATATTGTATTTGCTCTTATATTCGAGTTGGTAGTGGATTTGTTTCCATCCAACTATCATCCTTAGATACTTCTTATTGAGATCTAGTTTCATAGATATTGGTTATTTATTTTTATTTGATTTTGGTGGATGAGATTTAGATTTTACCCTGTGACTTGTATTATATTTTATACCACTTGTGGATTTGATATTCATATTACAGCGTACGTATGGATTTGGTTTCCATATATTGGAGTTGCCATATCCATGCGGCTGGCATGCTTACGCGTCCTAGTCCTACGTATTTTTGGGACTGGGCGTGACAATATAACACATACGTACGCTGTGATATGAATAATAAATTCACAAATGGTACCTATATGGTCAACACAAGTCACAAATAACTATATCTTATCCACAATCACAAGTACAAAAGTACAAAAAATAAATAACTAAAAAGTCTCAAGTATGAAGTAGTAAAAAAAATAATAGTCAGGTGGAGATAAATTCACTACCAATCGACTATATCAACTAAAATGATAGAGGGGGATGGAACTCCAATATAAAATAAAATATCAAATAAAGAAACAACAGCTAAATGATCCATCAACTATGAAGTAGTCATGGGTACTCATAGGGTAAGACCTTCTCAACATAAAAATGATGCGTCAGGCCCGGGTCCGTACTCCTGCGGATAATCCTGATCGTCTATACCTGGAAAGGGACCAGATCCTCAGAGAGACGTAACAAGATACATAAAAATATGCCAATAATGTGCTGGAAGTAAACATCCAACATGGTCGCCTAACCAGTCTATGTGATATGCAGTTTAAGAACAAATTTCTTGCGTATGGACTATCTGGCTAAAATAATGGGATGGACATAGTTCTCTCGGAGATCCAGGGACCGCGTGTATAATGTCTTTCGATCGTCATAGGCCTGCAATATATATATATATATAAGGGTCATAGGCTCACGTCTGCAGCGAGTGTAAACACCCTAAATTTCAGAAATAAGATTTATAAAATTTTCCCTATTCTTGGTATTTTTCTGGAATTTATCACTGAGGTTTGTGGGTTAAATAATTTTAAGTGTGGCTTAATGGAGTCAAAATATTCTGGAAGTAAAAATTTATTGTGTATAATGGAGAACCGGACGCACGGCAATTTTCGGTAAATTTATTGGACACCGGAGCAACGTATCGAGGACCTTTAGCTATTTGGATTGTGACCGAACCCAAACGAACCAAACACCCCTGCCTAAACCAACCCAGGCTGAACCAAACAGTGGATTGGGTCGGGTCGGACCCAAGCCAGACCCGACCCGGATTCGACATCAGGGGGAAACCCTAAACTCTCCGCCGGAAACACTGTTCACAACCTATATATTCTCCTCGATATTCGTGTAGCCACCGCCGCCACCCTAATTCCCTTTGTCATCTCCGCCGACCCCTACCTCCAGTCGCTCCGCCGCTCCGTTAAGCAACGCCGACCGGCCGCCATCGTCAGCGAGTACCCCGACTCGCAGAACCCCCACTGCTCCCTGCCGATCGTCCACTGCCGCCCGTCGACCACAGAACCCCGTCCACCGATTCGTCCTCCTCCACCGCGGACATCCACCTCGTCGAGCCCAGAGCCCCGCGCCGTCAGACGCGCTCCGCCCGGCCTAGTCACCCCCGTCGACTGAACCCAGTGCCGACTCCCCTCACCACCTCGACTCAGCCGTCCCTCCACCCGATCGTCCCAAGAGCGGGCCCTAGCCGACCTCGAGGCTGAACCCCCGGCGAAGCCATCCGCGGACAGAGCCCTAGCTCTGACTCACCACGGACACGAGGAAGCTGAAACTCTGAACCAGGACACGGAATTGGCTTTCGGACACGCAGAAAACAGAATTCACGGAGCCCTGTTCAGGTATCGTTTTCTCTCAAACCGTAGCTCCGTTTTCAATTCCGTCGATTGCTATGCGTAGACTGTATAACCCTCTCGGTGCCCGTGCAACTCGCTCGGTGCATCGCGTCCTGTAGTGATCGTACACCGCGATCCAAAACAGGAAAAAAACAACGCCCTGTTTCACCTCGGAACTGAGTCCGCCCCGCCAATCGGGACGACTTGGTCGCACGCGGTCTTTACCAAACTGTGCGCGACGTTGATACGGTCGTGTGGGTTTTCGCAGAAGTCGATTCGGAGGTGCGTGCACCCCGAAATCAACGCGTATCCGCCGACGACACCCCGTATCCATTGATCCTGGAACACGCTGTAACTTCGTGTATACACGTCGGATCGAGACGAAATTTGCGCCATCGGATCCGTAGTAATACGCTGGTCCTGTGAGCCAAGTTTGGTTCGATTCTGAGGACGTTGACAAAATCACGTATCGTGGGCCCCACCGGCTCCACTTGACGGGTGATTTTGTGACCGGCTCATCGGAATCCAATTCTGGAAGTTCCGTTGGGTTCGTATCATCGTTCCTGACTTGTAGACACTGAGTTTGCGGAATTTGGAGACCTTTGACCCTGACGCGCTTTTCGGTGCAAAGTGGGCCCACATATGGAACCCGCTTTGGCCCGAAAATGACCTTTTTGCCCCTGTGTCCAAATTGGACGTAAGGACAGGCATTTCCAGCTATTTGACATCTTCTGAGACTGTTGGTGATGTTTATTACAGCTTTTGGAGTAGTACCTACCGGATCCACAGATACCAGGACAGTTGTTGATATTCGGACATCAGGCAAGTGTACCTTGCCAAACTCTGCAGTTTAGTTATCTATTTTCCTTGTTTTATATATATTGCTGTGCATGCTCAACCTAGGACCGTGTGACGTACTTAGCGTCCGATTATCAGTCGGGTGCCGACACTATACGCAGTGTTGGGTACGGTCATCTAGAGATGGACATCCGTGACATTTTATATTCTCGTACTTGTCTTATCAAGTACCCTATGACCCAGGACACTTGATACTATTCATGAGACAGGATTTTCCCGAGATATTCGTGGTGATTCTGTATAGGATACAGGACATGGACATTATATTATTAGATACTTATGACTGGTTGCATTTAGCTATGATCGCGCTTGACATGGGCATGAGACGTTGTGGTCATGATATGCGTGGTTACATTGGGTGGGGAGAGACACACAGGCTACAGGCTGTATTTATGTATATCTTCTATTATTGAGAGGTCGCAGGTTCTCGTAGCAGAGCCTGACCCACTACCGGTTATTACCGCTACCCGGCTCCCCGACACAGAGCTTGTAGTGGCTCAGCCTGAGACTAGTGATGCTCTCACTTGCATTTACACTTAGATGGTTACATATTTACCCCATTGTTCATTTAGTTATTTATTTGCTGCACTGCTTATCTGTATTTATTGGCATGAGCTTTCTTGTACCTTGCTATGTCCCCTGAGGACCTGGATCCGGATTTTGTTCCCCAGATTTTACAGACGTGGTTTATCCCGAGATCTACGGGACTGGAGCAGGAGCTGATCCAGGAGTTGTACCACCATCTGAGGGCGAGGTCTTAGCTGAAGACTTCTCTTGAGCATCCATGTTCATGCTCAGCTTTCATTTATTTATTTCAGTCTTTCATATTCTGGTCAGATGAACCATTGTACTAGATATTTATCGGGTTGTTCCCCGAAGTACTTTGCGAGACTTGCTGATGATTTACATTCTTAGTTATTCTGTGGATCATGTTTTATATCTTGTGTGGATGAGATTAGTTGTGCCATGATTGTCGTAGACTTGTTTTACAGCTTAAGTATGCCCTGATGGATCCATTATATTGAGTTGGTCCATCGGTGCGTACTGCTGGCCGTTGCCACGCGTCTGGTCCCACGGTATTTTGGGACTGGGGCGTGACATGGTTTTTGTGGTGGCCCATGCAGGTCAACGACTAAATAGTTCGGTTTCAACTTAGGGACCGAACCAGCCTGCCCTAAGGATAGAATAAATCATAGGATCTCATCCATTATTTAACCAGTTGTTGAACTCTATATCGACCTCGAATTTTGTTACTTGAACTGCATCCTGTATTGATTCCTCTGAGCGTTCTCATAGTTTATCTTTTGATTGCAGAGCAATGGATTCCGGGAACAGAGATGATATCCCTTTGGAGACACCACACGACGCTGTGGTTACTTATGGAGACGAAGTGACACCAGGGGATGGTGGACAAGCATCGCAGAGTGATCAAACCGGGCAGCCTAATCCAAGGTTCCGAAGAGATGACATCCCACCTCCGCCACAGTTCACTCCCCCGATGCCAGTATTCCCGCCAGGACAAGCCATGGACGGGCAACAAATGTTCCAGATGATGTATGCTATGATGCAAGCACAGCAACAGATTCAGCAGGAGGCCCATCGGCAGGAGGCCGAGTATCTGAGGACCAGCCTAGTATCCGCATTGGAGCAGGCAAATCCCCCAACGAGGCGAACAGCGACGGGATCTATCACTGATTTTCGTCACCTCAAACCTCGTACATTTTCTGGTAAAGAAGGGCCAACGAAGTTCACGAGTGGCTCGCCAACATTCAGCATCAGTTGGAAGCCGCGGAACTTCCAAGAGAGAAGTGGATGACTGCCGTCAGAATGCAGTTAACGGATAACGCGCATCACTGGTGGTTAGCAGAAGAGAGGAGGCTTGGACAGGACCGAATCACATGGGAAGAGTTCTCCAGACTCTTCCAAGAGATGTACATTCCAGCCATTGCACGGTCAGAGCTCAGAGACAGGTTCAACCGCCTTATCCAAGGCAGCATGTCAGTAGAGGAATACAATGCGGAATTTATTCGCCTGAGCCGCTTTGCCCCAACACTGATTTCAACGGAGGAAGAAAAAGCAGAGAAGTTCTTTGATGGCTTGAAGTTCGAGCTTCAGAAAGTGATTGGAACGATAGCACCTACCTCTTACACCGATGTCCTTGCAGCAGCCCGACGCTTGGAGCGCGTCACCAGGAGGGAATCTAATCTGAAGAGGCCTATCCCATCAGCACCATCCAGGTCAGGACATGGGGATTCAGCAAAGCGAGCCCAAAGGGGTATGCCAGATAGAGCAGCACATAGAGACAGACCTCTTCCTACTTGTCACCACTGCGGCAAGGTAGGACACATTGAGAAGGAATGCAGGCGTAAGTTGGGATTATGTTTGAGCTGCGGATCCAGCCAGCACTTTTCCAGGGACTGTTCTGAACGCAGAGACGGAGCACCAAGACTAGCATTACCTGCACCACGACCAGCCTATCCAGCAGCAGGAGGCCAGCAGTCAGGAGTTGGTGGGGTCAGACCACCAGCCCCAGGAGGGAACCAGCAGAGACCACCCCTGGCACCACAGGCAGCCCTATTTCATCAGCAGCAGAGAGGTCCAGCTCAGGGACGGGGACAGGCATTCCCATTAGCTGTTGAGGAGGAGGCTACAGCAGGCGAGGTCATCGCAGGTACTATTTTAGTAGCTTCATTACCAGCTGTAGTTTTATTTGATTCTGGAGCATCGCATTCATTTATAGCAGCTAGCTTTGTAGCCACCCATAGAGTAGCTACCGCACCCCTCCCGAAGATGAAGAGGATTCTTACGGGAGGTGGTATTATTCCAGTTAGTGATGTCTGTAGATCATGTTCTGTAGTCGTATGTGGCCGAGAGATACGAGCGCAGTTTCTGATATTTTCTATGCCTGACTATGACGTTGTACTTGGTATGGACTGGTTGAGTCAGTACCATGCGACTCTTGATTGTCGGCTTGGGAAGGTTATATTTAGACCGCCTGGCCACCCAGAATTTGAGTTTCTCCGAGGAGCAGTAGAGCAAGGAGTTCAGCCTACTCTTAGGGTATTATCTGTAGAAGAGGAGACAGGTTACCCAAGAGTCATATCAGAATTTGTGGATGTATTTCCTGATGATCTTCCAGGTTTACCGCCTGAACGGGAAATAGAATTCACAATAGACTTAACTCCAGGAGCAGAGCCAATCACTTCATCGGTTTATCGGCTAGCACCTAAGGAGTTAGTGGAGTTGAAGGAACAGGTAGATGATCTTTTGGAGAAGGGTTTCATTCGCCCCAGTGTTTCACCTTGGGGAGCACCCATCTTATTTGTGCCGAAGAAGGATGGAACAGTACGGTTGTGTATTGATTATAGGGCACTGAATGCCGTGACCATCAAGAACAGGTATCCCTTACCACGCATTGATGATCTATTCGATCAATTGAGTGGTGCAAGGGTATTCTCGAATATTGACCTTAGATCCGGCTATCATCAGATCAAGGTGAGGAAGGAAGACATCCCGAAGACAGCTTTCAGGACGAAGTATGGGCATTATGAGTTCTTGGTGATGCCGTTTGGTTTAACCAACGCACCAGCAGTATTTATGAGCTTAATGAACAGAGTCTTTCATCAGTTCTTGGATAAATTCGTAGTGGTGTTCATTGACGACATTCTCATATATTCCAAGAGCCCTGAAGAGCACGAGGAGCATCTTAGAATCGTGTTAGAGACCTTGAGGCAAGAGAAGCTATATGCCAAGCTCAGTAAGTGTGAGTTCTGTATGGACAAAGTGCCTTTCTTGGGACACATCATATCAGGAGAAGGACTTTCAGTGGATCCAGAGAAAGTTGCGGCGATAGAGACTTGGCCTACACCTACATCAGTTGCAGAGGTAAGAAGTTTTCTAGGACTTGCGGGATATTATCGAAGGTTCGTAGAAAATTTCTCAAGGATTGCAGAACCAATGACAAAGCTAACACGAAAGGATCAGGAGTTTATATGGACAGAAGACTGCCAGAAGGCTTTTGAAGAACTAAAGAGAAGATTAACAACAGCACCTGTCTTGACTCTTCCTTCAGGGTCAGGAGGTTTTGTTGTTTACAGTGATGCATCCGGCAGTGGACTAGGATGTGTTTTGATGCAACATGGCAAAGTCATTGCTTATGCGTCGAGACAGTTGAAGGACCACGAGAAGAACTACCCCACGCATGATCTGGAGCTAGCAGCAGTGATATTTGCATTGAAGATATGGAGGCACTACCTTTATGGAGAGAGGGTAGAAATCTTTACTGACCACAAGAGCCTGAAGTATGTGTATACTCAGAAGGAGCTTAACATGAGACAGAGACGTTGGCTGGAACTGATGGTAGATTTTGACATCGATCTGCAGTATCATCCGGGAAAGGCGAATGTTGTTGCAGATGCACTCAGCAGGAAGCCTACGGCTTATTTCTTGACAATGCAGCCCGAGTTATTGAAGGATTTACAAGAGCTACAGATAGAGGTTATCGTACCGGGACAGAATGGCTTGATGGCTAACCTTGAGATTCAGTCATCACTCGTGGAGAAGATCAAAGAAGCATTGCCCACCGATGCTAGATTCCGAAGACTCAAAGAAAGGACAGAAGCAGGTATTCAGACAGGACTTCGCATTCACGAAGATGGGACATTGAGATTTGGAAACCGCTTGTATGTTCCAAATGGAGAATTGAGACAAGAGTTAATGACTGAAGCGCATAGCTCTATGTACTCTGTTCACCCAGGAGGAACTAAGATGTACAGAGACTTGAGACAGTATTACTGGTGGCATGGAATGAAGAGAGAGATCGCGAGATTTGTGGCCAAATGCTTAGTCTGCCAGCAAGTAAAGGCCGAGCATCAGAGGACTGCAGGTATGTTACAACCGCTCCCGATACCGGAATGGAAGTGGGAGCATATCACGATGGACTTTGTCACAGGATTTCCAAAGAGCCCCAGCGGAAGAGACGCAGTATGGGTGATCGTGGATCGACTCACTAAATCGGCACACTTCTTGCCATTTAGAGTTGGACAGTCCACAGAGGTACTAGCTGACATGTATATGCGACAAATCGTCAAATTACATGGAGTACCTGTTAGTATTGTATCGGATCGAGATTCGAGATTTACATCTCATTTCTGGAGAAGCATGCAAGAGAGTCTGGGCACCAGACTCAAGTTCAGCACGGCATACCACCCGCAGACAGATGGACAATCGGAGCGCACCATTCAGATCTTGGAGGACATGTTGCGATCATGTATGCTAGATTTCGGAGGATCTTGGGAAGATCATTTGCACTTAGTAGAGTTCTCCTACAATAACAGTTATCAGGCCAGCATTCAGATGGCGCCATTTGAAGCTTTATACGGACGGAAGTGCAGATCACCTGTGTGTTGGAGTGACGTTGGTGAACGTCAGATACTGGGACCAGAATTGGTAACGCAGACAGTGGAGAAGGTGAAGCAGATACAAAATCATCTACGAGCAGCTCAGGACAGACAGAAGCATTGGGCAGATACACACAGACGTCCCCTAGAGTTCAAGGAAGGAGATCACGTGTTCTTGAGGATTTCGCCCACTCGGGGTACTATCAGATTCGGGAGCAGAGGCAAGCTGAGCCCAAGGTATATTGGGCCATTTGACATCCTAGAGCGCGTTGGTGAGGTGGCTTACCGGCTTGCATTACCTCCATCCTTAGAGGGAGTGCATGACGTATTCCACGTCTCACAGTTGCGAAGATACGTGACCGACCCAAGTCACGTAGTCGATCATTCAGAGATCGCAGTAGGCCCGAGCTTGAGGTATGAGGAACAACCAGTTGGCATCCTCGACGTCAGTGAGAAGACACTACGGGGACAGACGATCAGACTGGTTCGTGTAGCATGGAAACATCATTCACCAGGCGAATCGACTTGGGAACGGGAAGATAGTATGCGCCAGCGTTACCCCCACTTGTTTGAGGAGGCAGTTGCAAATTAAGCAACCTTGTACTTCCATAACTTTTTCTTTAGCAGCTTATTCTTTGATTGCGAGGACGCAATCCTTTTAAGGAGGGAAGATTGTAAACACCCTAAATTTCAGAAATAAGATTTATAAAATTTTCCCTATTCTTGGTATTTTTCTGGAATTTATCACTGAGGTTTGTGGGTTAAATAATTTTAAGTGTGGCTTAATGGAGTCAAAATATTCTGGAAGTAAAAATTTATTGTGTATAATGGAGAACCGGACGCACGGCAATTTTCGGTGAATTTATTGGACACCGGAGCAACGTATCGAGGACCTTTAGCTATTTGGATTGTGACCGAACCCAAACGAACCAAACACCCCTGCCTAAACCAACCCAGGCTGAACCAAACAGTGGATTGGGTCGGGTCGGACCCAAGCCAGACCCGACCCGGATTCGACATCAGGGGGAAACCCTAAACTCTCCGCCGGAAACACTGTTCACAACCTATATATTCTCCTCGATATTCGTGTAGCCACCGCCGCCACCCTAATTCCCTTTGTCATCTCCGCCGACCCCTACCTCCAGTCGCTCCGCCGCTCCGTTAAGCAACGCCGACCGGCCGCCATCGTCAGCGAGTACCCCGACTCGCAGAACCCCCACTGCTCCCTGCCGATCGTCCACTGCCGCCCGTCGACCACAGAACCCCGTCCACCGATTCGTCCTCCTCCACCGCGGACATCCACCTCGTCGAGCCCAGAGCCCCGCGCCGTCAGACGCGCTCCGCCCGGCCTAGTCACCCCCGTCGACTAAACCCAGTGCCGACTCCCCTCACCACCTCGACTCAGCCGTCCCTCCACCCGATCGTCCCAAGAGCGGGCCCTAGCCGACCTCGAGGCTGAACCCCCGGCGAAGCCATCCGCGGACAGAGCCCTAGCTCTGACTCACCATGGACACGAGGAAGCTGAAACTCTGAACCAGGATACGGAATTGGCTTTCGGACACGCAGAAAACAGAATTCACGGAGCCCTGTTCAGGTATCGTTTTCTCTCAAACCGTAGCTCCGTTTTCAATTCCGTCGATTGCTATGCGTAGACTGTATAACCCTCTCGGTGCCCGTGCAACTCGCTCGGTGCATCGCGTCCTGTAGTGATCGTACACCGCGATCCAAAACAGGAAAAAAACAACGCCCTGTTTCACCTCGGAACTGAGTCCGCCCCGCCAATCGGGACGACTTGGTCGCACGCGGTCTTTACCAAACTGTGCGCGACGTTGATACGGTCGTGTGGGTTTTCGCAGAAGTCGATTCGGAGGTGCGTGCACCCCGGAATCAACGCGTATCCGCAGACGACACCCCGTATCCATTGATCCTGGAACACGCTGTAACTTCGTGTATACACGTCGGATCGAGACGAAATTTGTGCCATCGGATCCGTAGTAATACGCTGGTCCTGTGAGCCAAGTTTGGTTCGATTCTGAGGACGTTGACAAAATTACGTATCGTGGGCCCCACCGGCTCCACTTGACGGGTGATTTTGTGACCGGCTCATCGGAATCCAATTCTGGAAGTTCCGTTGGGTTCGTATCATCGTTCCTGACTTGTAGATACTGAGTTTGCGGAATTTGGAGACCTTTGACCCTGACGCGCTTTTCGGTGCAAAGTGGGCCCACATATGGAACCCGCTTTGGCCCGAAAATGACCTTTTTGCCCCTGTGTCCAAATTGGACGTAAGGACAGGCATTTCCAGCTATTTGACATCTTCTGAGACTGTTGGTGATGTTTATTACAGCTTTTGGAGTAGTACCTACCGGATCCACAGATACCAGGACAGTTGTTGATATTCGGACATCAGGCAAGTGTACCTTGCCAAACTCTGCAGTTTAGTTATCTATTTTCCTTGTTTTATATATATTGCTGTGCATGCTCAACCTAGGACCGTGTGACGTACTTAGCGTCCGATTATCAGTCGGGTGCCGACACTATACGCAGTGTTGGGTACGGTCATCTAGAGATGGACATCCGTGACATTTTATATTCTCGTACTTGTCTTATCAAGTACCCTATGACCCAGGACACTTGACACTATTCATGAGACAGGATTTTCCCGAGATATTCGTGGTGATTCTGTATAGGATACAGGACATGGACATTATATTATTAGATACTTATGACTGGTTGCATTTAGCTATGATCGCGCTTGACATGGGCATGAGACGTTGTGGTCATGATATGCGTGGTTACATTGGGTGGGGAGAGACACACAGGCTACAGGCTGTATTTATGTATATCTTCTATTATTGAGAGGTCGCAGGTTCTCGTAGCAGAGCCTGACCCACTACCGGTTATTACCGCTACCGGCTCCCCGACACAGAGCTTGTAGTGGCTCAGCCTGAGACTAGTGATGCTCTCACTTGCATTTACACTTAGATGGTTACATATTTACCCCATTGTTCATTTAGTTATTTATTTGCTGCACTGCTTATCTGTATTTATTGGCATGAGCTTTCTTGTACCTTGCTATGTCCCCTGAGGACCTGGATCCGGATTTTGTTCCCCAGATTTTACAGACGTGGTTTATCCCGAGATCTACGGGACTGGAGCAGGAGCTGATCCAGGAGTTGTACCACCATCTGAGGGCGAGGTCTTAGCTGAAGACTTCTCTTGAGCATCCATGTTCATGCTCAGCTTTCATTTATTTATTTCAGTCTTTCATATTCTGGTCAGATGAACCATTGTACTAGATATTTATCGGGTTGTTCCCCGAAGTACTTTGCGAGACTTGCTGATGATTTACATTCTTAGTTATTCTGTGGATCATGTTTTATATCTTGTGTGGATGAGATTAGTTGTGCCATGATTGTCGTAGACTTGTTTTACAGCTTAAGTATGCCCTGATGGATCCATTATATTGAGTTGGTCCATCGGTGCGTACTGCTGGCCGTTGCCACGCGTCTGGTCCCACGGTATTTTGGGACTGGGGCGTGACAGCGAGCTTACGGACAAATAAGAAAAAGTTTAAAGGAGTCACATACGCTTACTCATTGTTCTTCCCTCCCAATGCTACTAATGTGTCATATCCATAACACGCAAATATCACTAGTAACTGCTAAGTCCGCTAAAATAATATATCTCTATTAGCAGTTATTCCTTATCCATCGCACGTCCTTTACGTAAATGGGGCCAGCCTATTACGCAAGTCCGTGTCCTACATGAGACTCACAACATGTGTCAGGACCGGAGAGATATAAGAATACCTGATCTTCATGGGGTGGTCTCGTAAAACTAGGTCAACATGCAAAATAAAAATAAGAGACAAAAGATGACACAACCGTCGTTGCACCCAAGTCTTTCTTAGATGCGCAGTTTTATATAGCAAAATAAATAGAAATAAACAACATAAAATAAATATACAGTAAATGAATGTAACTAAACAGTACTGTGGCAAGGTATACTTGCCTGGCAAGCAATCAATGTGGTGTAGGCGTCAAGATAACAAGAACATGGAATCAGAAACTACAAACCCTGCATGACTGTCTCCGGATGCTGAAATAGACATCACCAACGTTTCTAGAATTAACGAAATAGTCAAAAAATACTATTATTTCGTCCAATTTGGACACATGGATAAAACGATAATTTTGGACTAAAGCATTATCCACATGTGAGTCACTTTGCACCAAAATACGTGCCAGGGATAAATGTCTCTAAATGTAACAAATTATAAGTCAAACGAATTCTAAATGACGATACGAACTCAACGGTATGTCCATTTTTGTATTCCACTGAGCCGATCACATAATCGTCCGTTAAGTCGAACCGTGGGGCCCACGAAACGGCGATCTGGTCACGATCTCGAATTTGGGCGAAACTTGGGTCACATGACCAGCGTGATGTCACGGATCTGATGGCACAAGTTTTATCTCATTCCGATGAGCGTGCACCGACTAGTGGGTAACTTGGCAAAATATTGATACGGAAGACTTTTTACGGATACGGGTTGATTCTGGCGTGCACAGACGTCCAAATCAACTTCCACGAAAGCCAACACGTTCGAATATACCATACACGTCTTTCGATGAAATTGGTACGCCATGAGTGGGTCCCGTTTGGCGGAGTGCACTCCGTATCGCAGGTTTTTGGATTTTGAAAAACAGATTTTTGGTCGTTTTAAAAACAGAATAATTTGACGGATAATGCAAACTAAGAAAAACTAAAAGTATACAAATAATGTTGGTTATGTTGTCAATAAGTCACTTAAAATAGATTTTAAAAATAATAAACGAGTTGGTAGAAAATTGTGGGCGAACATGGGTACTTGGATTGTTTTTGGGAAGTTTCGAAAATATGTTTTTCGTCAACTTGGAGTCGACTTTTCTCTCAACAACCAGGGTATCTAAAATTATTTTATTTGAAAAAAATCCTGGAGGGTTATGTTGTGAGCGTGTATGAAGAAACCGTTCTTAAAATGAAGCGGAGATGAAGAAGTTATATTACCTGAAAAAGAGGGGATTGGACTACCTGTTCTGTCGCGCAGGTGCAGTTGGTTGGCGGGGGTCGACCGTGCGGTGGCGGTGCGGCACCCACCGGCCAGGGAGATATCGCTGGGGAGAGGTGGAAAATTTGGGTTAGGGTTTGGTAAAGGACATGCATATATATATATATATATATATATATATATATATATATATATATATATATATATATATAGAGAGAGAGAGAGAGAGAGAGAGAGAGAGAGAGTTAGCCAAGGGGCGTCGTCCGCGGGTTCGGGTCAGGATTTGCTTCGGGTAGTTTAGGATTAGTTAGGTTAGAGTTTATTTATTTTATTTATTTTCCTTTTTCTTTTTATATATATATATATATATATATATATATATATATATATATATATATATATATATATATATACACCAAAAACGTGTCACGACCCGCACCCGAAAATCGGGCATGAGCCGTGGGTACGTCCAGCCTACGCCGCAGAATCGGCGGTAGAACGCTGTAAAGTCCGTTCTAGGTCAACCAACTATCTATATATCTCACAAAAATCTGCCATGACCTCTCCAAAAGGAGGGCAAGCACGCAATATATATATGTGAATAAATCCTCTCCAAAAGGAGGGCAACCACGCAATATATATAATCTCTCAATCACAAAATCTAGGGGAAGAAATAAAAGCACGATATGATATCAAAAAGGAAACCAAACCAAAGAGAGCAAGACAATATCCAAAAATATACAGTCCAAGGCCATAATAGCTAAAACATTCACAGGCAACAAAAGAATAAGTACAATCATCCAAAATAAACCACTGGGAACAACCCAGGAAACCCACCTAGCTAACTAGGGCGCTATAGGCGTGCTGGGATATCGGCTCCGCGCCTGGCACCAAGTCTATAGAGAACTCCACATCTCTGTCCGGAGGTAACCCTGGCAACTCCTCCAGAAAGACATCCATGTACTCCTCTATCAGTGGACGTAGCAACCTCGGCTCTACCACCAGGGCTCCGCCGGGTATATATATATATATATATATATATATATATATATATATATATATATATATATATATATATATATATATATTGTCACTACCACATTCTAAAAATAGGGATAATTTTATCATTTTATATATTATAAGTATTGTGTATATTTATTTTTAAATAATTGCATGATATGTGTATATATATATATTATATGTATAGTGTTCTTTAATGCATGAGTTAGTAGACTTGACCTAGAAGCCCACTAGATGAACCCCTGACCGAAATATAGGATTATGGATTTTATTTAGTATTATTCAGGATTAAATATTGAGGTTATAATTTATTATTGTGATTTTATTTCATTATTGTACCTTACCGTTGTTTCGATATTGGGAGCACTACACTAGCTTTTGCCTTCCAACAAATTTCACACCCTTGTCCTAAACGTGCCAGCCTACCATTCGGACCCTTGTGTAACTCATAAATATGCTTTCTTATGCTTCATTTTATTCGCATAATATTCGTCGCGGACGTTTATTTTTAATTCCAAATAAATCCAACTTTGTACCTTTGTGCGTTCCAATCGAAATTGGAGACACTATCTTGACCCGTTTTGTGCAACCCAAATTATGATAATATTCTATTATGAGCCTTCTACGTCCATGACACTTGTGTCCACCTAATTTTAGTCCCATGTACTTCCAATTAATTTTAGAACACAATTTATATTAATTTTAATTAAATTGATGTAAGGACCCAACTTGATCCAAAACTAGGCCCAACACCAAACCAAAACCCCATTCACACCCTCAAGACTCATACTAAATACCACACACCCTTTTAAACCAATATATCACACCAAATATGGTGTTTTCCCTCATTAAATTCCAAAACCCCACTTTTGTGCAATTTCCAATTGTTGGGGACTTTATTGCAAAAAATGCAATGAGGTGTCACCATCCTATTGGTCAAGGCACATGAAGAACCAACCCCTCCCTTATTGACCGGTCCACTCTCTCTCTCTCTCTCTTCCTTTTTGTTGTGCACTTTCTTCATGTGTAATCATGGCCATCCATTTAAATGGAGCAACATCCTCACCACACAACACCATCTCCTATATATATATATATATATATATATATATATATATATATATATATATATATATAATCTCTCATGCCAACCCCATCCCAAGATGTACTTGGCCGGCCCTAATCCCTAGGTAGTCATCTTCTTCTCCTACATGCAAACCATCATTATCCCCATTATATTTTTCTACATCACCATCCCCTCCAACACCAAAAACTACAAAACTCAACCGAACCCTAACCCTAAACCCACCCCACCAGACCTCCCACCTCCGGTCACCTCCCCTCGACAGCACGGCCTCCTCCGCCGGAGCCCAGCAGCAGCATCCCGTCGGATCCCCGGCCTTCTCCACGACGAACCGCTGAACAACCGATTGGCCGCCACCATTCCCGTCGGAGACCCGACTGCCTTGACACAGCCACCCTCATCACCACCACGACCGCCTCCCTCTTCTTCTTCCTCCTCTTCCCGGCCTCTCCCATCTCCCCGTCGAACTCTACGGAACTCCACCCGACTGCTCAGAGCCACCTCGCCGAGCAATGCAGCCGCCTGAGCACGACCCGAGACTTCTCTCCCCACGACCTCCTCCCCATCATCGTCTTCATCCTAGACTTCCCCCGTTGTCATGACCCAGACTTCTCCTACTCCGTCGCACCATCCTCTTCCCTCCTTCCTCCGGTGAACATCTCGCCTGAATCAACCCGTCGATGCCTCAACTCCGGCCATCCCGCTTGAGTTCTTCCCCTCGACTCCTCTCCCACAGTCCACCGACCCGCCGGACCCCTCTGCAATACCACCACCTCTCCTCCCTGCTCTTTCCACCTCCATCACCGGCCCACGTCACCACCTCCTTCCCGACCTCGACGAGCTCACCACCAGCACGACCTCGCCTGAGCTCCGACTCCGGTAGCCTCTAGCAATCATCACCATCATCATCACCTTCATCATCATCATCATCATCATCATCATCATCACCATCATCATCACCTTCATCATCATCACCATCATCATCATCATCACCACCACCACCATCATCATCGTCATCATCATCGACTTTGTGCGTGCACACCAAGGTTCGGACTTGCCCTCTTTCGTGATTATGTATGCATAAGTGAATGGTATTAGGTTTAGAATGTTATTTCATGGGAATTTATTTAATGTGGTGTCGTGACCCTGTGTTACTAAACCTAGTAGCTAGTGTGCGAGTGCGTGCGTGTATGCGCATAATATTTAGTTGTTATATATATATATATATATATATATATATATACTCCATGGAAATTGTTGCTAGTACTAGGTATGACTGTATTATAGATGATTAATGGCCATAAAAGTTAGTAGTAGGTATCTCGTATTTACATTTGACTGTAATAAATGTATGCTGTATGACCCTAGGTTAACTGTGGATTTTCTCGTATAATTGCATGAGACCATAAGTGTTAATTATGGATATCCCGTATTTACATTGACCATGTGACCCTGAGTATTAGTGAACTGCCTGCCTTGTGTACACTGACGTACTGGCTAGACGTGCTAGTGATTGATTGTCTAATTATGCACCGCATTTGAAGACATAACACCCGTGCATTTAGACGCACACTTGACCCTGCTAGTTGACTAGTTGCCACCCTTGCGTAGTTTCGAGCGTAGTGTAATTATGTTTGTATGTGTGCTAGTGTAATGACTAATGCTATATTGTATTATATTATATGTATATAGGACCATTGGATCGTCCTGCGAGACTTCAGGAGCAGGATATTGGTATTGCCAGCTAAGGACCCCAGGCGAGTACATTCTCTGATAGTTTCTTGTTTATGATATCCTCTATATTCATTGTATTTAGTGTAGATATCCATATTTCTTGACACGATGGTTACACGGATTGGTACATTCAGATCTCGTCATGAGATGTTATTCCTTGTATATGGTGTATCTTGTGCAAGTCTTGTTTCATTGATTATCTTGTGCATGTACAGACACTGATTCTCGGGAAGAGTCGCTATCTTCTTGGGGAATCTCGTGCCATAGTGTACCATTGTTGGATCTACTATACCAGTCGGGGGTGGGGAGTATTTTAGTGTAGATATGTGATCATGCCCTTCATGTACAAGTCTTATTTTCATGTTAGTGTTGTTCATACACCGCACGTATGACTAACCAGGCCATTATTCATATACAAGTTCCCAAGCCGATCACATGTTAAAGCTAGTACTCACACACTTATTCATTAGCGTTCTTGTTCATTGTCATATTGTTTATTCTTGTATTTATTTCCAGTATTTACTTTATTGTGTATCTCTTGTACATATATATGCATCTTGTATATTTACATCTAATTACTGTTACATAGTTTATATCATTGATTTATAACTGTTGTTAGAGATGTACTTCGTTCCATCATGACTGAAAATATTTTTTCAGACTGCGACTTAGAGGACTTGTTTCTGGCATACTTGGAGACTTGGATGTTATTGTTTGCAGGTTCGATTATTTTTGTTGTTTAGTGTAAACCCCCTGATTTTCAAGAATTTTTAATTTGGAATTTTCCTGTATTTTCTGTCTATTTTCTGGAATTTTTCTCTAATTAAACTAAGGTGTTTTAATAATTAAATAATTTTTAAATAATGTTTATTAATATTAAAATATTATGAAAATAATATTTTCTAGTTTAAAATGAAAAATTAGACATAAGGTAATTTTTCGGGAATTTATTGGACCCCGGAAGTATTTTTTAAAGCCCTAAAAACTATTTTATAATTAAACCGATTTAAACCCTAATTAAATCGGGTTTATTTTAAATAAACCAACCCACTGTTGACCTGAACCGAACCCAACTTAAACCTAGCGGGTCGGATCCGGGTCTAACCCGTGACCCGAAACCCGACCCGACCCGTAATCCTGATTAGCGGATCGGGCCGGATCCGCCGCCCGACCCGACCCGTCGACCCGATAACCCGAAACCCTTTCTCTCCTTCCCTCGACCGTTTCAGCACCCGCCGCCGCCTTCGGCCGTTACGCCGCCGGCCGTCGCTCCGTCTTCCCCCGCGTAACGGCAGCCGCCTCCTCCCATACCCGTAACCGCCGACCGCCGGCCGTTCCCCTCTCCCTCTCTCCTATATAAAGCCCTAACCCCCTCTGTTTCCAGCCACTGCCACCCCCAGCGCCGCCCTCGCGAGAACTCCGCCGCCCGACCCTGCTCCGCCACGACGACCCCGCTCCGCCGCCGCCCGCAGCATCTCCCTCCTCCAGCAGCTGCCCCCTCGCCGTCCTCCGCCCTCTCTTCTACCTCGACCCCCACCGGAGCCGACGCCTCCGCCAGTGAAGCCGGCTGCCCCGAGCACCCGAACCCTCCACCGCCTCATTCCTACCCTCCGGCTCCACCCTCCGCCTCGTCGCCTTAGCCTAGCCCCTCGCCGGCCTCCCCTGACCCGCCGTCTCCCTCCAGCACTCGCCCCCGAGCCCAGCAGCAGCCACCCGAGCCGAGCGCCGCCCGCCTCGCCGTCAGCCTCCGTCTCCTCGAGCCCCGGCCGCCCTGAACCTCCCCGAGCCCTCGCCGACCTCCGCTCAGCCCCGCGCAGTCTCGATGACCGATGCCCTAGCTCGGACACGGCTTAACAGCAGCTCGGACACGGCCAGGACTCAGCAGTGTCTCGTGTCGACACGCGAGGACACGAAAATCCTCGGTTCCCGAAGCCCTGTTCAGGTATTATTTTCTCTCTCCTCGTTGACCCATTTTCGGTTTCGTCTATTACAACGCGAACCCTGCGTGACCCTCTCGATGCCCGTGCAACCCGCTCGGTGCATCGCGTCCTGTGGCGATCGCGAACCGCGATCCAAAAACAGGAAAATCAACGCCCTGGTTCACCCCGGAACTGAGTACGTCCCGCCAAACGGGATGACTTGGTCGCGTGCGGTCTTCACCGAAACGTGCGCGTCGTTGATACGGACGTGCGAGATTTCGCAGAAGTTGATTTGGATGTGCGTGCACACCGGAATCAACGCGTATCCGCCGACAACGTCCCGTATCCGTCTTTTCTGGATCTTGTCGTAACTTTGTGTACATACGTCGGATCGAGACAAAACTTACGCCATCGGACTCTTAGCAATATGCTGGTCCTGTGACCCAAGTTTGGTTCGATTCTGTGAATGTTGATAAAATCGCGTATCGTGGGCCCCACAAGCTCCACTTGACGGGCGATTTTGTGATCGGCTCATCGGAATCCAATTCTGGAAGTTCCGTTGGATTCGTATCATCGTTCCTGATTTATTGACACTAAGTTTGACAGATTTGGAGACCTTTATTCCTGACACGTTTTTCGGTGCAAAGCGGCCCACATGTGGACCCCGCTTTGACCAAAAACTGTCATTTTTGCCCCTGTGTCCAAATTGGACTCAAGGACAGGCGTTTCTAGCTGATTGATATTTTATGGATCTAATGGTGATATTTATTTCAGCAACCGGAGCAGTCCCTGCAAATCACACTGAAGTCAGAGCTACAGTTGGAGTCAGAACCCCAGGCAAGTGTAAGTTGCCAAATTCTGCAGTTTTTGCTACTTATTTACTTGTCATATATATTTGTTGTACATGCTTAAACCTAGGACCGTGTGACTTACTTAGCGTCTGATTAATAATCGGGTGCCAATACCGTACGCGGGTTGTGTAAGGTCAACTAGAGATGGATACCGTAACCCTTTACATTCTAGTACTTGCTTTATCAAGTACGTTATACCCAGGACACCTGACACTATTTATGTGACAGAATCTTCCTGGAATATTCAAGGTAATTCTGTGTAGGATACAGGTTTCATGACATAGACATTATGTTCTTAGTTCATATTATGACTTGCTGCATTAGTTTTGATCTTGCGTGTCATGGACATGAGACGTGTGATTACATTGGGTGGGAAGAGACACACAGGCTACAGGCTGATCATATATATATAAAACCCCTATTATTGCGGTGCTCAAGACTCTAAACCCGAGCTTGGCCCACTACGTATTATTACTGCTACCGGCTCCCAGACACAGAGCTTGTAGTGGTTTCAGCCTGAGTTCTAGTGCTACTCTCATCTTGTATTTCACTTAGCCTGGTTATGTAGTTTACCCTATTGCTTCATTTATTGCTGCACTGCTTTATTTATTTTTGGCATGAGTTATTTTGTACCTTGCTATATCCCCTGAGGACCTGGATCCGGATTATGTCCCCAGGATTAGCAGAGGAGATCCACTCTGAGGTTTACAGGACAGGAGCATTAGCCGGAGCAGAAGCAGGTTCAGGAGCAAGCACTGGAGCAGAACCAGGAACTGAGGACTAGGTGATTGCCATGGATTTTTCTGAGTATATGTTTCTTCCATACTCAGTCTGTGTTGTTATTTACATTCTTGTTTAAATGATAATTGTATCAGACTTGATTATCGGGTTGTTCCCCGATTTATGTACTTGTGACTTGATGATGATGTTTATATTTTCTTTTGTTGATATTGTTATATTCATTCTGTGGATGAGATTAGTAGACCCTGACTATTGTTTACAGCTTAAGTATGCCCCGATGGATCCATTAAATTGGGTTTGTCCATCGGTGTGTGTTGCTGGCCATTATCACGTGTCCAGTCCCTCGTTATTTTGGGACTGGGGCTTGACATTTAGACTTGTATTGTGTTCATTAATTTTCTTCGATATCTTATTGTGGTGCCCCGTTTCCCCTATTCGGGGAGCGCGGCTAAGAAATACAAGACGGTATCGTTCGATCGGGATAGATTGATACAAGAACTCATCCTCTTTATGTATTTGCTTCTTCGGAATCGATTCCCATATTCAGTGGACCGTGCCCCCGGGATCGACTTAGCGGCAGAGTCAGGAGGGACCTCTCCGCTGCATCTTTTGTTGCCTAGTTTTCGCTGTCGCTTGTTGCTTTCGTGCCTTGAGTTGGTTTTCGGATTTGCTTGAGTTTTCTTGAACGGTTTCGATAGATTTTATTGTTTTTGTTCGTTGAACTGCACTTCAATTTCGATAATGGAAATAGTGGAAGAGTTATTGATCAGCTGTTCGTATCAATACAGGTGAACGAACAGTAGGCGACGCTAGAGCAGAGTCTTAAGGCATCTCTTTCCTTCTTCCTTTCAACTAACTAAGTGAGTGGCTACCATCCCGATTAGCTAGCCCTTCTTCCAGTCTTCACATCATAATCTTGTGTTCTTGCTTGCCCCGATCAGACGATACCAAGTAATAACTAAAAGACTTCAAGATAATAAGGGAATTGACTTGGGTTATATTGCTTGTCAACAAACTTGTGAACGGTTACTTACTTGCATGCTTGTTCGTTTGGAATGTTCATCATATGCATAAATACAAGTTAGAATGTATACTCTTCTTTAAATTGTGCTATGAATAGAACTCATCTTGAATGCAATAAACTGAACAGGAAGACTATGCAAAAGTAGATCTTGCCATGTTATTGCCCTGCGCCTGATATTGCCCTGATTTGCCTCAAATGCTAACTTAGTGTACTACGTTGACCACGGACAACTTGTGCACAAGGTCTTAGTTCCTGCGGACGGTCGCTGGGGCACTGGCACCGATCCGATCCGGACGGAACTCACAATAGTCGCCTGCTTCGGACGGAGTGGCTTGTGGCGCCTCCTGTCCTCTGCACCGCATATCATTCTGTCCCGAGACTAGCCCATCCATATGGCAACGTGCTAGTGATCCCCTCGTTTATATATATTTAAACCTGTTGCAAAGCTAACTTGTGTCTTCTTGGCAGGGAAGGCATGGTAAGTATTGTGCAGGTGGTTCAGACGGGCAGGTAAATGTCACCGAACGGTGGCGGATTATTTCATTGATTTCTATATCTATTGCTTACTATAAAAATGAACTAAGGCAAGATAGAAAGACCACAATAATTATGCATGCTTCATTAAAACAACGTGTTGATTGGTATAGTTGGGTTAGCTTGCCTTCACCAGTACGTTTCGATGTACTGACCCTCGTTGAAACAGGTTCCCCGCGCTAAGGAGAACCAAGCGAGGAGCAGAAGTTAATCCCCCAATCTAGTCCAGCTGTAGGCACGCCTAGATCCGTGCCACATTTTGAAGTATTTTGAAGAAGCTAGTAACTCAAGCAAACATGCAGCTTCGTGGGAAGGCCGTCATTCCTCCATGAGGTCATATATTTTGAGTTTTAGTAAAGGATGTAATGTACAGGACTGCTATCTCATTTTGTGTCAACACTTTTGTAAGCCCATAGAGGCAACCTTATGACTCAGTTTCAAGAGTTTGTAACAGATGTTCATACTATCAATAAAAGAGAACTTTTCCATGCTTTAATCTGTGTTCCAATTTATCTGCGTACTCTGAATATGTGCTCGCTATGCGAAATTAAAATACTTAGCCTTGTGCGGGACGCAACCTAGGCCCGCACGGCGGTCACGCCCGGGGGACGACTATCGATTTCATGGAATTGGGGCGTGACATGTTGGTATCAGAGCACAGCTTCAAAGTTCCTTTGACCCTTCGCATGGGAAAAGTTTCTTTAACGATAGATCCCTGTGCGAACTCTTGAACTCGTTAGGCCAAAATGAGATGCGTTCATACAATAAGTCCATAATACGTTATGATCCTGATATAATTTACCTTCTTTTGAAGGAATGGAGCAAGCGCAACCATTAGCGCAAGCACCGGGCGAGACACACACCCAGGAAAGCAGTTCAAGCACTTCGGGAAACTCACGTAGCCAATGAGCCATATCCTGAGTTGATCCGCTTGAGCGAATAATGCAAATATTGGAAGCACAACGACAAAGAGATGATGCTCGCCAAGCCAAGTTCGAAAGCAATATAGAGGCAAGATTCTCAGTCCAACAGAAGCAGGTAGATACCCTGCAACAGATTGTTCAGACTTTGGCCTCCAACCATTCCACAGCAACAGCGGCTACACCGGTGGAGCAGCCAGTGCTTGAAGTTGAAACGCCTCCAACACCAAGGACGAGGGAAGTGACTGCCTTCGACTTTGGCGACTTCAAGAAAGTCTTCAACACCGCATTCAAGGGGACTGAGGATCCGATAGTGGCTCTAGATTGGCTCGCCGAACTTGAGGATCATTTCTCACTGCTGGAAGTACCTGAAGAAAAGTGTGTCACATGTGCTCAACTTCAGCTTTGCCTCAATGCGCACGATTGGTGGGACGTGCATCGACGCTCTCTTCCAGTTGATAATGGAGGGGAGGCGATCGCATGGGCCACCTTTCGTGGCGCATTTGAGGAGGAGTTTATACCCCCGCCTATACGACGTTAGAAGGAAAACGAGTTTGTACAACTGCGGCATAGCAACATGACAGTTAAGCAATATTCTGCTAAATTCAACAAACTTGCCAAATTTGCCAGCTCCTATCTACCGGATGCAGCGAGTCGTGCAAGACGATTCGAAGGAGGTCTATATCCTGCCATCCATGCACACGTAGTCATTCCACAGTATTAGATAATGTACGAAGTTTTGAACCACGCCCTTTCTCTTGAACCGCAGTATCCTCACGTTTCTACCGGCGCTGTGCATACCTCCAATCACAAACGCCAAGACAACGATAGAGGAAACAACGCTGCAAAGCATCCAAATCACGGTGGGCATCAAAGAGACAATCAGGGGCAACGTTGTACCTTCTGCAACAAAAGGGGACACCTCGAAAACAACTACCGCAAGAGACTAGGCACATGCCTCCGTTGTGGCGATCCGAACCACCAGATTAGCAGCTATCCGCTCCTCCCACCTCAACAACAAAATCAGACTGCTGCAACCCAGGCCAATAGAGCTGCACCTCAGCAAGGGCGTAATCAGGCTCAAGGCCGGGTCTATACCATGACACGGGAAGAAGCTCTAGCTTCAGATACCGTCGTGTCAGGTACTTTACTTTACAATAACATACCTGCTCGTGTTCTATTTGATTCTGGTGCAACCATAGTTTTATTTCCATAAATTTTGCCGTGGAGAACAATATAAAAATGACTCTGTTGTATCTAGACTTAAGTGTTAGCACCCCCTTTGGCACGAAAATACCTGTCCGTTCAGTATGCCAAGACGGTTACATCTGTATTGGAGGAAGGAAGCTGTCGCTTGATGTTTTAGTTCTAGATGTTCGGGACTACGATATCATTTTGGGAATGGATTAGCTCAGTGCGTGATCGGCAACTATTGAATGTGCAGAAAAGCGAGTCGTCTTTCGCCTGCCTGGAGAAGCCGAATTCTGTTACACTAGTAGTCCAACAACTAACACGACCAGGGCCTGCATGGTGATTTCGGCAACATCTGCTCGGCGTATGCTCCACTCAGGTTGCGAGGGATTTCTAGCGTCGGTTCGGGACACACGGCAGGACTACGCAAACGTCGAGTCTACTTCCGTTGAGGCAGAGTTCCCCGATGTGTTTTCGAGCGAACTACCCGGCATGCCGCCAGACCGAGCGATTGAATTCACCATAGACACCTTCCCGAATACACAGCCGATCTCTAAACCTCCGTACAAAATGGCCCCTGCTGAACTAAAAGAATTAAAATGCCAACTTCAGGAGTTACTAGACCGTGGGTTCATCCGACCGAGCGTGTCTCCTTGGGGCGCGCCAGTGCTCTTCATAAAGAAGAAAGACGGGACGCTACGCCTCTACATCGACTATCTGGAGCTGAACAAGGTCACAATCAGAAACAAATATCCTCTGCCATGGATAGATGACTTGTTTGGTCAGCTACAAGAGGCAATAGTGTTTTCAAAAGTTGATCTTCGCTCGGGCTACCACCAGCTGAAGATTAAACCTGAGGACATGCCGAAGACTGCCTTCCGAACCCGATACGGACATTATGAATTTTCAGTGATGCCGTTTGGACTGATGAATGCACCTGCTGCATTCATGGATTTCATGAATTGAGTGTTCCGGCCATTCATCGATAAATTCGTGGTAGTTTTTATCGATGACATCTTGGTGTACTCGAAGACTTGGGATGAGCACGTAGGACACCTGCGGATGGTGCTGCAAACCCTTCGAGACAATAAGTTGTATGCAAAGCAAAGTAAATGCGAGTTTTGGCTGGACAACATATCCTTTTTGGGGCATATCATCTCTGCGCAAGCCATAGCAGTAGACCCACGGAAGGTAGAAGTTATTATGCAGTGGAAACGGCCGGAATCAGCTAGCGATATTAGAAGTTTCCTTGGACTGGCAGGCTACTACCGCAGATTTATACGAGACTTTGCTAAAGTTGCATCGCCCCTGACTCAGCTCACTCGAAAAGGTGTAAGGTTTACTTGGACGGACGACTGTGAAGCTTCGTTTACGGAGTTAAAGCAGTACCTCGTCACTACCCCAATCCTTACTCTTTCGGATGGACCAGATGATTTCAAAATATACAGTGATACGTCAGGTAAAGGATTGGGATGTGTATTAATGCAACGAGACAAGGTGATAGCCTTCGCATCGAGACAGCTGAAGCCTCACGAGAAGAACTATCCGACACATGATTTAGAACTGGCGGCGGTAGTCTTCGCGCTGAAATTGTGGCGCCACTACCTTTATGGTGTATCGTGTGAGATCTACACGGACCATAAGATCTTGAAATACCTGTATACACAAAAGGATTTGAATCTTCGGCAGTGGCGTTGGCTCGAACTCCTTAGCGAGTTCGATCTCATGATCAGATATACACCTGGCAAGGAAAATGTAGTAGCTGATGCACTGAGTCGAGTATTCGTTGGAAGTTTGGCCATTGATGATATGCTGCACCAGGATCTTGAATCCTTGGGCATTACTCTAAAAATCAGATACAAAAAGTGGGCACAACTGGCACAACTGCGCCTCGAACCTGACTTGTTACAAAAAGTCAAGACCGCTCAGAAGGATGACCCGTTCCTGCAAAAGATTCATGCTTTTATCTCAGCAGGAAAGGCTTCCGACTTTGTGGTAGGTGCGGACGGGATGATCCGAGTAAAGGAAAGACTATGCCTTCCGGACGATGCGGCCCTCAGAAATAAGATACTCACTGAAGCCCATTATGCTAGTTATACTTCTCATCCGGGTAGCACAAAGATGTATCGGGATCTCCGCACAACGTTTTGGTGGCACGGCTTGAAACGAGATGTGGCGCTGTTCGTGTCGCATTGCATGGCTTGCCAAAGAGTAAAAGCCGAGCACCAGAAACCAGGCGAAGAGCTACAGAACCTTGTTATTCCGGAGTGGAAATGGGAACATATAACAATGGATTTCATTGTTGGCTTTCCAAGGACGCAACGGGGACATGATGCTGTTTGGGTTATTGTCGATCGCCTCACCAAGTCTGCTCACTTTCTACCTATCAAATCTACTTGGAGTGCCGATCGCTTGGCTCAAATCTACCTCAATGAGATCGTTCGGCTCCATAGCGTGCCCGTATCCATAGTCTCCGATAGAGATGGTCGATTCATATCGCATTTCTGGGAAAGCCTGCAGTCAGCAATGGGGACGAAGTTGAAGTTTAGCTCTGCCTACCATCCAAAGACCAACGGCCAAACGGAACATGTCAACCAGATCCTCGAAGACATGCTACGACTCTGCGCCTTGGATTTGAAGACTAGTTGGGACCTGCATCTACCTTTAGCTGAATTTGCATACAACAACAGTTTCCAATCTAGCATTCAGATGGCGCCGTATGAGGCGTTATATGCGCGAAAGTGTCGATCTCCGATCTGTTGGGACAAAGTTGGTGAACGACAGATCCTTGGCCCCGAGCTCGTCGAACAGACTGTCCAAAAGATTCGCTTGATTCAAAAAAGACTAAAGATAGCTCAAAGCCGCCAAAAGAGCTATGCTGATACACACCGGCGGTCCCTTGAATTTTCAGTAGGCGATAGGGTATTTCTCAAAGTCTCGCCCATGTGAGGAGTCACCAGATTCGGAGCAAAAGGGAAGCTAAGTCCGAGATTTGTCGATCCGTTCGAAATACTAAAGCGAGTTGCCTCAGTTGCATACCAGATTGCTCTACCGCCATCCCTATCTGAAGTACACGATATTTTCCATGTTTCCCAACTTAGGAAGTATGTGTACGACCCAAGCCACGTAGTGGATCTGGATCAGCTGAACCTTCAGGCAGACTTGACGTATGTAGAA
Organism: Iris macrosiphon; assembly: GCA_036927795.1. Taxonomy (NCBI): domain Eukaryota; kingdom Viridiplantae; phylum Streptophyta; class Magnoliopsida; order Asparagales; family Iridaceae; genus Iris; species Iris macrosiphon. The sequence continues at coordinate 160,829,865 of JAYESA010000008.1, read as the reverse complement.
CAACCTGTGCAAATTTTGGATAGGAAAGAAAAGCTGCTTCAGAGTCGTTCGGTTCCTCTTGTGCGCGTACTTTGGCAAAATCACTCTGTCGAAGAATCCACTTGGGAACTTGAATCCGAGATGAGGGAAAGGTTCCCCTCATTATTTCCTAGTAGTAGGTTATATTCCTAAGTTTCGGGACGAAACTTCCAATTAGTTGGGTAGGATGTGGTGCCCCGTTCCCCCTTATTCGGGGAGCGTGGCTAAGAAATACAAGACGGTATCGTTCGATCGAGATAGATTGAAACAAGAACTCATCCTCTTTATGGATTTGCTTCTTCAGAATCGATTCCCATATTCAGTGGACCGTGCCCCCGGGATCGACTTAGCGGCAGAGTCAGGAGGGACCTCTCCGCTGCATCTTTTGTTGCCTAGTTTTCGCTGTCGCTTGTTGCTTTCGTGCCTTGAGTTAGTTTTCGGATTTGCTTGAGTTTTCTTGAATGGTTTCAATGGATTTCATTATTTTCGTTCGTTGAACTGCACTTCAATTCCGATAATGGAAAGAGTGGAAGAGTTATTGATCAGCTGTTCGTGTCAATACAGGTGAACGAACAGTAGGCGACGCTAGAGCGGAGTCTTAAAGCATCTCTTTCCTTCTTCCTTTCAACTAACTAAGTGAGTGGCTACCATCCCGATTAGCTAGCCCTTCTTCCAGTCTTCACATCATAATCTTGTGTTCTTGCTTGCCCCGATCAGACGATACCAAGTAATAACTAAAAGACTTCAAGATAATAAGGGAATTGACTTGGGTTATATTGCTTGTCAACAAACTTGTGAACGGTTACTTACTTGCATGCTTGTTCGTTTGGAATGTTCATCATATGCATAAATACAAGTTAGAATGTATACTCTTCTTTAAATTGTGCTATGAATAGAACTCATCTTGAATGCAATAAACTGAACAGGAAGACTATGCAAAAGTAGATCTTGTCCTGTTATTGCCCTACGCCTGATATTGCCCTGATTTGCCTCAAATGCTAACTTAGTGTACTACGTTGATCACGGACAACTTGTGCACAAGGTCTTAGTTTCTGCGGACGGTCGCTGGGCACTGGCACCGATCCGATCCGGACGGAACTCACGATAGTCGCCTGCTTCGGACGGAGTGGCTTGTGGCGCCTCCTGTCCTCTGCACCGCATGTCATTCTGTCCCGAGACTAGCCCATCCATATGGCAACGTGCTAGTGATCCCCTCGTTTATATATATTTAAACCTGTTGCAAAGCTAACTTGTGTCTTCTTGGCAGGGAAGGCATGGTAAGTATTGTGCAGGTGGTTCAGACGGGCAGGTAAATGTCACCGAACGGTGGCGGGTTATTTCATTGATTTCTATATCTATTGCTTGCTGTAAAAATGAACTAAGGCAAGATAGAAAGACCACAATAATTATGCATGCTTCATTAAAATAACGTGTTGATTGGTATAGTTGGGTTAGCTTGCCTTCACTAGTACGTTTCGATGTACTGACCCTCGTTGAAACAGGTTCCCCGCGCTAAGGAGAACCAAGCGAGGAGCAGAAGTCAATCCCCCAATCCAGTCCAGCTGTAGGTACGCCTAGATCCGTGCCATATTTTGAAGTATTTTGAAGAAGCTAGTAACTCAAGCAAACATGCAGGTTCGTGGGAAGGCCGTCATTCCTCCAAGAGGTCTTATATTTTGAGTTTTAGTAAATGATGTAATGTACAGGACTGCTATCTCATTTTGTGTCAACACTTTTGTAAGCCCATAGAGGCAACCTTATGACTCAGTTTCAAGAGTTTGTAACAGATGTTCATACTATCAATAAAAGAGAACTTTTCCATGCTTCAATCTGTGTTCCAATTTATCTGCGTACTCTGAATATGTGCTCGCTATGCGAAATTAAAAGACTTAGCCTTGTGCGGGGCGCAACCTAGGCCCGCACGGCGGTCACGTCCGGGGGACGACTATCGATTTCACAGAATCGGGGCGTGACACTTATCGTGCTTTATTTCTGTGATTGAGTATTCCATATTATATTGTGATATCTGTGTCTTCTTATGGAGTTGGATATTCGTGTGAGATTGATTAGATAAAGTATTGACCTAGACATCGTTCTAACGTCGATGCTGCGGCGTAGGCTGGACGTACCCACGCACTCGTGCCCTTATACCGGATGCGGGTCGTGACATATATATATATATATTAGGGTATACAAATTTGAGAAAAATATATTTGCACACTAAATTAATTCTAAAAAATTTGTATTACTTGATAAATAATAATATTTTTTAAATAAAATAAAAATAATTTTATGAAATACTCTTAAATAAATATTTAAACAAATAAATAAATCAAGAGTTTTATTTTTTAATTAACTAAAAAATAATCCAAAGAAATTCAACAATAAGATAAGAATAGTTTAAAATAAAATTTAAATTTTTAGGGGGTTTACAGACGGACATGTTCCGTTGTTGCCAAAATTTTTAATTCCAGCAGCCTCATGGTGTGTATTGGGCCGGTCCTGGCCGGTCCGCGGTCCGAGTTAACCGGATTTCACCGGGTCCGGTCCTTGCCGAGCTCAACCCGAGCGGAGAGACGGGCCAGACCGGGCCGGTCAGAAAAAATCCCAGCCCAGTCCGGACCCATGACCTAGTAAGGGGAGGACCGTGCCGAACCGGTCTGGGTCCTAGCCGGTTCACGGTCGGACCGGTCCGACCCGGTTTATTTATTTATTTTTTGCGTTTATTTATATATATTTTATATATAATCTATATAATATAATTTATATGTTACTAAGTTATTTTTGTATAGTTTGAAATTTATAAGTTATTTCTTAGAATTTTTTAATATAATTTTAAGTAAAAATTTATTTGAAATTTATAAGTTATATGCTTAGTATAATTTGAAATTTATAAATTTATTTGTAAGAAAATTTATTTAATTTCTTTATATCAATATTTATATAACTTTAAGTATACATTAAAATCTTAATATTTATAAGTTAAATTTTTTTTTTAAATTTTTTTTGGAATAACTTATAAAAAATGTATAATTTTTTTTTTGAATTTAAATATAAATTTATAACTTGAAATTTAAAGAAGTTAAATGTAAACAACTAACAACATTAAGTAAGAAAAAGCTGAATTTTTTTTATTAATAGCAATAAAATTATAAATGTATTATAACATTAAGTAACAAAAAAAAAACTTGTAAATGATATTTTTTTTGCATAAAGCTTGTAAAAAAATATACAGAGAAACGACATAGGACGTCAATGGCAACAAAATAAAAGCTAAGAAGAAAAATAACGGACAGAGAAAGCGATGCTGATTTGGAAGTTGGATCTCTTCACAGGGGTCCCAATCTTCCTTTTATTAATTAAGTAAAGACAGAGTATGGCGTTTTTTTTTTCCTTTTTTCCTTTTTATTTGTTGATCCAAAAAAAATGTCTTATCCGTGCAACTAGAAAATTTATTTTTTTATATTGAATCACTTAGATTATTCTTATCGATACTAACTAGAAGGACTATCTTGTCCCTCATCCCATGCATGTCCTTTTTTTTCTTCCATTCTTTTTCACATGAATTTTTATTTTTTAAATATTTTTATAGTCTTAATTTTTTTAATTCTTTGGAATTGAACTAATATTTAATAGACGAACAATAAAAAAAACTTTTAATCATGAATATATTTATATTCATCAACTTTGAATAAATGCTTGATTTTAACTTGATACCATCAACTATTATGTTTTTCAACTTGATATCCTAAACTTTAATATCATTCAAATCACTACGCTCAACTATTAAAATTTTTTAAGTTGATATCCTCCGTCGGTCAGATGTTAATTTTTTCATTTCAAAAAATATAAATAGTTTTTTTTAAACCAAATTATCCCCTCCCTGCTGCCGCCGTCGCTCTCCGTTGTCGCCGCCGCTACTACCGCCACTGTGTTGTCGCTGTCGTCGTTGTCGTTGTCGCTGCCGTCGTTGTCGCTGCCTGTCATTTATCGTTGTCGCTGCAGCCGTTGAGGAGAGAGGGGAGAGATAATGGAAAATATTTTTGTTATTTAGAATTTTTTGTTAATACTGTTATGATATTAAGTTGTACAATTAGAATTGAGGTATTAAATTGTCTAATATTATACTTTACGGTATTAAGTTAATTTTTTTGAATAATTGAGGATATCAAGTTAAAATTTAGTCTTATAATAATTTACATACATTTAAATACAAACGAAATGGCAGATCAAACAATATTTCAACATGTATCTTTAGATCTTCCATTATTTTACTTTTTTCACCAATAATCTCAGAAAGATAAAACTCGTCATGGTATCATAATTGTTTTACAGTGTGACAAGTATTTTAAATCTATCTAATTCGAAAATGTCTTTATCTAATGGTGATCATTTCCTTGAAATACGTATTGCATGCAATACTTTATATGTGATATACCTTAAATTGCAAAGTAATTTTATTCTCTTAATTTTCGGATTAAAATGAGATTTCTTGAATTCACATAGATAAACTGAAAAATAGGTAAAAATAATCTCTATCTGTTAAAATTTAGTCTTATAATAATATTTTAAATATCCCCAAACGGTTATATTCTAAAAAATAAAAAAATTAAATTTCAGCCGAACCGGACCTGAACCGGGCCGGTCCGGGCCAACCTGACCGATCGAATTGAACTCGGTCCGAACATGAACAACAGCGGACCAGACCGAGCCGAACTTGCAGGTCGGATCCTCAGATCAGCTCGGACCGTGGGAGGAGTGGGCCGGAGTTAGCCGATCCGTTGACCAGATCCGGACCGGGTTTGACCAGGCCGAGTCCTGACTGGATTCCGGACTGCCCGCCCTTTTACACAACTTGACAGCAGCTCTTCTTATTTTCATTTTCTGCCAAAATTTCTCTCTCTCTCTCTCCAGCGATCGAACCCCCCTCTCCTGCTACCCCTTTCTCCGGTGACCCCCTTCTACATGCGACAACTCCTCTCCTACGATCCCCTCCTCTACAGCCCCTCTCCTAGAACCCTAATCTCCGCCCCCCCTCTCCGGCTCGACGCCCCCCTCCACTCGCCTCCGCTTCTCCGGTCAAACCCCCTCCTCCTCCGTCTTTGGTAAACCCTAACCCTCTTTGGCATTTGGGTATTGCATTTTGGATTTGGGGGTTGTATATATTTTGGATTTGGGTGCTGGATACAGACACGGCACGCTGGACGTGGACACGATAACATTGTTAGTTGATACATATCCATGCAAATATATTATGTAGAGAATGATAATTGGAACAAATGTGTAATATAGGGATCAAGATGATTTGTATGCCCTTTGTGAACATGTCACTTTGTATTTTTTAGGTTAAAATTTTTTCTGTCTCTTCATACAACTGGTAGTTATTGTCAAATTAATTGAAGTTTGATTTTGGTGTGATAATAGGTACTGGTAATTTAGGATTTGAATGGAAAGACCTAATTTAGGATTGGAATGGATAATTGTGTTCATGTACATTATTTTTCCTTTATAATCTATCATGTATTAGGGGGACGTTGTGATATTATCCATATAAATAAGTATGTGTGTGTTTGGTAAGAGAAGACAGACAGTAGTGTATGTTAGGTCTTATGAAACCACACACACAAGGAGGGAGGACTTTAAATAATCAAATATCGTCGACTTCCGAAAATCTTCGAGTGAACCCACAAACGGAAGAAGAATGGGAAGCTCGTATATGACCGAACAACTAATTAAGGCATATGTAAGTTTTGTTTATTTAATTTTTTTTTTGTCAAGTTAATTTAATTATATTATTTTTATAATTTAGTTATATTTGTTTACCTAAAAAGCTAACCCTAAGTCTAAATATCTTAACCATAACCTTAATTAACAATAAAAACCTTAACTCTGACCTACGATATCTAAAAATCCTAACTATGACTATAATCCAGATAATAAATCTAAATCTATTTACTTATATAAACATAGGAGAAATATGAGTCTTTGGAGAGACTAGTCAGCCACGTACGCTAGCTGGGAGGAACAATTTGTTGATACAAGCTGTCGGGAGAAAAAATGCGACTTCGTGTACGGTACCAAATCATTGGCATCTCTGTCACGCCCCAGAACCAGAATACTGGAGAGCGGGGGTAGACAAAGCCAGCTACGTATATCAGAGTACTCTATACCCCGAGATACGGTCACGGCTGTCTAGACATTTGAGGGTTTACTCTGCAATCCATCAGGTAATCCTGGATCAAGAATTCTAGGTGTCTCAATCTCAAACAGGCAACAAGTTTACAAGATATATGATCACCAAACATATAATAGTAAGGCGTCCCAAACTATACATACCCAGATGATCATGAAATTAATTACAAGCATGAAGAACTAGCATAGTACAATATTACATGATCAACTATAGCTATAGTCTAGAATATGCTTTACATGTGGGCCCACAGGCTGTAGTATCAAGAATCCCAAAACACGAGCTAAACACGTGCTCGGTGGCTAAACACCTCAAAAGTGTAATGTACAAGATCAAGTGGATGAGGAAGAAGAAACCCACTCATATTCTCGGGTGCTCCTCTTGTTCACCATCTTGCGGAGGAAAGTACGGGAGATCTTGCTGTCCTGCTCCAAAATCTGGTCATACAAAACAAGTAGGGTCATACCCCAAACAACAAGTACCACAAGAGAGCCAAACTTATGAACTAAAAATCAGCATGCAGACAAATCAGTAAGAATAGCAGGTAAAATAATAGTTAAACAGTTCTGGAGTAATTAAATAAGGACATATGGAATCTGTACTCAGGTATAATCATTTTCTGGTAAACGCAACACTCGACGGCGTGCTGGAAGTGTGTCTCTCTCGACGGAGAGCTCCAAAGCTATCAGGTGTCGCTGGAATACCGGGATTGCATGTAGCCAGGAATCTCTCACTACAAGAAATTTCCTATAAGGCAACGATTTTTTCAGCAACGCGATATTTTTCGTTACAAAGGAATCGTTTCTACAACGCATATTGTTGTCATTGCTAAACATAAATTTTGGTAACAAAAATTTTAGTCGTTGCTAATTTTCGTTGCCAAAGACTAGAAAGTAAATAGGCAACGTCAAAGTTTTGCTAAATCATCTTTATTTTTTGCATGCTAAGATTGGCAATGAATTTAATCGTTGCTAATATTTTTATCTATGGAAATAGAATATAGCGTTGCTACGGTTTTGTTTAGGAGGCAAACCAAAATTTTCAAAATTTTCCTACAGTACAATAGAAAACCCTTAACGAAAATTCCCCCCCCTACAACCATAATTTCCCTGAACAAAATTTCCCTCTCCGTTCCCATTAAAAGAACACCTCAATAGAAAACCCCTCTCTCCATATCCGGTCAATCGAAGAGTCGTGGCCCTTCCATCGACGCCTCTCTAGTCGCCGGCCACTCCAATCGACGGTATCTGTGTCGTCGACGCAAACCCTTTTCTCCAATCGACGACATCTATGTCAGTCGATGGCCTCTCCGGTCTGTCGAAGCCTCTCCAGAGTTGCGGCCACTCCAATCGTCGCCTCTCCAGAGTCCAGAGTTACGGCCACTCCAATCGACGCCTCTCTAGAGTTGCCGGCCACGTCAATTTAGTCGACTCTCTCTTCACTTAAGGTTCGACTTTCCCCCACAACTCTAGGGTTTTCACTTAGGGTTCGATTTCCCCCACAAATCTATGGTTTGACAGTAAGATTATGCCATAAGGTAATAAATAGTGTGCCATAAATTTTTCTTCACTCATTTTGATAATCTTTCAATGTACTTGACTGTTAAACGGCACTAGTAACTTTATCCTGCAGGTGGGGTATTGAAATGCAGCCCAGAGACATTGATATGGATTTTGCATACCCATTTGACAAAATGGATATTATAAGTTTGGTTCCTGTACATAAGGTGATATTTACAAATTGTATGCTCATGTCAATGGTGATGATTTTGTTAGAGGGATAATGAATTTTCTTACATCCTATACTACCCTTTGCAGCAAGTTGCATGCTCCTCTGCAGATGGACGACAGCTTCTGGAATCATCAAAAACTGCTCTTGATAAGGGAAAACTTGAAGATGCAGTCAGCTTCGAAATCAAGGTGTTTCCTTAATGCAACATTAAAATTGATGTTTTTGCTCCACTAAATTTCTTTCTCACTTTCTCCGTCTCTCTATGTATTCTAATTAGGCTCTAGCAAAGCTGATAGCAGTTTGTGGTCCTTACCATTGGATGACAGCCGGAGCTTATAGCCTTCTAGCAGTTGTTCTCTACCATACTGGAGATTTCAATCAGGTCAGCCTTGAATCTTCAATACTGCATAACAGGGGCCTTTTTTCTTCAAGTATTTAATTCATCATTGTAGAGTCTTGGCAAATCTGGGTGGCCACATTAACCATTATATATGACTGTGACAAACCTTCATCAACATTTACAATTCAATTGACTAATTGTAAATTTTGATATGCAATGTTAAGTATGATTTCATTAGAGTAAACAAATTAGATATTGCGACAATCAGTTTATGAATACATCAGTCAGTGTATCTCCATGTTGTAATAGGCTTGGTGTTACCATTGTAGTTTAATATAAGGAAATAAAATAATAGTATGTTGTAGGGGTGTCATGGACTCATAGAGAATAAGGAAGTGTGCATGCAGTGTGTTCGCAAGCGTGTGTGCAAGAAAAACGGGATATGACCGCAACATACAGGCCAACTGCATGTTGGGTATATCTTCCGTGAACACCGTACTAGCACTGATCCAGCTTCTGGGATTATGGTATGTTATGTATGACTTCTGTAAATTCCACACCAATTCATAGATGTCTCGAGTATGTCTTCCATGAATCCCGCAACAGACTACCAACCGTCCTGGACACACTCAATAGGTTGCCCATCTAACCTGATGACGGGCTTGACTTCTCCACGTCTGTCCCACATTAGCCACATGACATTTTCTTTTTCTTTTTCTTTTTCTTTTTTATCTTAATACTGTCATCATGAAATCCAGCTGGTGTGTATGGAAAATCATTATGAGGATATTGATGTCTTTTTTCGACATCATGGCTTGACATTATTAACGAACCAATTACAAATCATTCCACTAAATAACCTCACTAACATCATATAATATATAGTATCTTAATATCCATGAACTTAATTTTAGTTATTTTAATTTATTATATCAATCATTAGCCATATTAATCTCAATTTTGCACATGTTGTAATTTCATAAGAGATGGTCCTAAGCTACACAGAGCCCTTCTAAGGGTTTACGTTTTCGTGTTGTCATCATCTCTTCATCCTTTTTCTCCCGCACCCTCGACTTCCTCTCCTCTGTGCTCTCCTTGTCACTCAATACCCTCTAATGTTCTCCTACCTGGGCGGTATAGGAGGACCTGCTGGATTTTCTTTGTATTTAAAATTTTAATTTATTCAAGTAATACTTAATATCTTATAAGGAATAAGCAAATGATGATCTGGTCCTCAATTGTTTTCCACTAGACTTTTTACCATTTGATGTGCCTTTGACATTGATTCTACCCAGAGTTAGATTCCTGCTACATTCTAGGAGTTCTATTTGATTGACTTCTAATGGTGAATTTCTCCACATTTTATTATGGAATTCCATTAAGTACAATCACCGACTGGTTGGGCTCTGTTAACCATTGGTTTAGCTTGAAGGAATGTCATACAACCGGGATAACAGTCACACTGTACTATGACTCTCATGCTTTTCAGCTGTAATCGTGAATGCCATTTTTTCCCTTTTTCTTTTGTATGTCTTTCTACTCCCAGGCCACATTATATCAGCAGAAGGCATTGGATATTTATAGGCCACAACCACCGACTTGTTGGGCTCTGTTAACTATTGGATATTTACAGGCCACAATTTACCACAAATCTTACTGTCAAATCATTTATGCTTCTATGTTCACTAGAATATGCATCAAACTGTAGATAAAATTTCTATAATATCAATGATTTCGGGAAGATTTAGTATGAATTTCATAATAATGACATTACCGAGATGTACTCCCGGACACTTGGAGCCAGCCACTAGACATAGTATATAAACCATACTTGCTGATACAAAACAATGGTGCATTGAAATATTAAATGATACATAGACGAAAAAATAATAATAATGCTTAAATGGAAACATAGGGATTTATTTTAAAATATAATTTGGAAACATAGACGAAAAAATCACTTTTTTCAGTTTTCAAGTAGTTAACTGATACTATCAGTTAAAAAATTTCAACTTTTAGGTTCAGTTTTCAAGTACTTGTTTCAGTTTTAATCCATTGTCCTGTACTGAACAAAGTTTTCAAGTACTTTTAACAGTTTTCAAGTATCAAACTGTTTTCAATTTCCAATGTCAAGTTCAGTTTTCAAGTATCAGTCTTTTTTCAGTTTTCAGGTACTTAGTTAACTGTCATTTAACAGATTTCAATTTTCAAGTACTTGGTTCAGTTTTCAAGTTTCAAGTTATGTTTTCAAGTAAGACTTTCAAGTATCAGACTTTTTTAGTTTTACAACACTTTGTATCGGACCTTATAACGCACTTTCACACTATCACTCTCTCAACTTAGTTTCAAGTATCAGACCCTATTTATACACTCCCACTCTCCTATTCTCTTCCTAAAACACACTTTGACTCTCACACTTTCTCAAACTTAGTTTCAAGTATCAGACCCTTAGTATCAGCCTTTTACAGTACTTAGTTTCAAGTATCAGACTTTTTTTTGAGATGCACTTTCACTCTGTCAAACTTTATTACTAAGAATAAGGAGAAGTAGTAGCCATAAAAGCCATGACTCTCTTATTCAATTTTCAAGTTAACAGTACAGTTAACACTTTTCAATTTTCAAATTCAGTTTTCAAAGACAACACTTCGTTTCCAAGTGCGGAACAAAATTCTTTAACTATTCAAACTTAATAGATGTAAGGATGCAGGTATCAGGTAACAGTTTTTAATTCCAGATCAAGTTATTTTATTTTTGTTCCTTGTTTTGTGTTTTATACTTGTTCTACCAAGAGAATCTCATTTGACACGACGGTAATAATACTTATTATTAGGCTGTTAGCAGGTTTTAAGTCATTAAAATAACTTGCATAAATGGCAAACCTAGAAGTGAAAATATATGTTGAACTGAAGTGAAATATATTACTCACATCCAAGATATATGCACTTTGGTCTGTGTTCATGTAATTTTCATTTCAAAACAATTTATTGAACTGAAAATAAAAGTTGAAATAGATAGGACCATTGTATACGGTATACATCTTTAAACCGAGGCTTGTTTAGTTTAGTTTTGGACATGGGAAGGACTGGTATCTCTTTATAAGTATGGTATAAGGTGATGCAGTTCCCCTTTGTTTGATTGAGTTGGTTAGCTGGTTGGTTATTGGTTTCAGTTTGGTGAGAGTTGGCCTTGCTATTTTGGTATTGGTGTCGCTACCAGTGTCATTTTTTCAGGATTTTTTCCTGTTGGTTAGTAGTAGTAGTTATTTCAGTGAGACTCGTCCTTTTTATTTCAATAATGCTAAGTTTACTACCAAATGCTTACAACCCTCTCTCCCCCCCGCTATGTGGGCCACACCTGGCCCCATCTCTCCCTCCAATGAACGGCTGCCACGTGGCGTTCCTGCCACGTGGCGGCCACCCAGACAGCCACCGGGTCCCACCTCTCCCCCCTCCTCCAATGGGCGGCCGCCACGTGGCGGTTGTAAGAGGGTTGTAGGCATTTGGTTGTAGTCATAGCATAGCCCTTTTTATTTTGGTATATGGTGCTGCGACTGGCTTCACTTTTTCCTTGTTATGTTTATGTTACATTTCATTGTCTTAAGATCCAATAGTGCTCCTAAATGCAAACGTGGCCTCTCGCGTGGGCTTGCTTTAGCACAGATGATTGAGATTGGGAAGGGGCATGTGACGGTTGTTTGGACAGAAGAGACGAACACACCAGTTGGGTCTGGCTTAGCTTATGGAGTTGGGGTGAGGGTGAGTAAAATCCTGTGTCAAGTCGCACCTAAGACTGCAACAAGTTGGAAAGAAATTAATGAGGATGAAAAGACACACAAGCGATCACTCGTACTCGTAAAATATTTTTTATGTATCCTTTAAAAGTCATTCATTTTAAGAATATAGAGGTAAACCTCCCTAATGAGAATAGGAAACAGACATATCCTAAATATGAAGAAAAAAGGCATGCTGGAAGGACATCCTTTTCATGCTTTCAGATTTGCATAGCTAATCTATTTTTGGACACTGTCCATGAATTTCTCCAATTTTCACTTGAATGCTTGAGCCACTTGTGACAATTATCTAGAATCATAGTGGTTATGCATCTCTGTGCACAAAATATTTCATAATGTAGGTACCAATAGGAACAAAATCCAGTTGTCGTTGTTGGCTTATTTTTATTTTGCTTCTGGAATTCCCTTCTATAGATTATGGGTCGGACAGTTACCCTATGTATTAGATCCATAATCAATCTTGTGTAGATGTTTAAGCTTTTTCCATTATTTAACTGTATCTTCGGGAATAATGCTAACAACACACATCGTGTGAAATCCCAAATTTGTCCTATATGGATTAAGAAGTGGGAATTTGTTAGACTTATACATGAGGCTAAAACATTAGCTATTAAGTTTATTTTTACTTGATCCATTGGAAAATGATCAATAGTTGCTAGGCTATAATCTCTGACCATTGAAGTGTCAACTGGAGAACACTACAGGCTTTTAAGGACAATGAAGGGGAGAGTAAATCTCTGACCTTTGAAGTGTCAACTCAAGAACACTTCCAGTATTTTGAATTCTCTATCATATATCAGTAGTTACTAGTGGACTAATATTTACTGAGTATTTACTTCTGCTGCCAAGTTGGAAGTGTACTTTAGTGGCTAGTATTTTACAGTTATCAGTTTTGATTCCTGTCATTCCAGTGGCTAGAATTTTGCATTCTCTATTATATTTGTTTAAGTGTACTCTATCTGGTCTTTGACAAATTTATCTATTTTTCCACCTTATATTTGAATTAGCATGTTAGAAGGATATGAGCATTAGCTTGTTAACTATTAGAGATTAGATGCATTGTTCTTGGATCTATCTATAAATCATTCCTTTGCTTTTATGTTCTCTTTGTGCATATTGTAATTTCAAGAATAGATTGTGTCAATTCAAGAGGAGGCAGGAACACGAGGATTAACACTGACACAAGATGAAGTTGTTGAGAAAGTCTTAAAGCACCGATCAGGCTATGTCCAGGGTTTAGGCATGTATGCTAGGCCAACAACTTCCTCTTGCTCCATAGCAACATCCAGAACGTTCGAGACAGAGGCTAGACTAAGGACTGAGATGACAGTGATGAGGGAGAGTTTTGACACATAACGAGTAGAGATGAATACGAGATTAAGGGAGTCCTTAGCTGCTACGGCCTGTATAGAGAAGATGTCTCAAATACTTATGGAGCAAGGTGCTTATAGAGGCAATAACACCTTATTAGAGTAAAGTTTTTTCTTTGGGAGGTTCTTATAGAGATGTTTCATTTTATGTATGCTCAAGAATCTTTTTTCTAAGTTTAATTTTGGAGGTGAATGCGATTGTCAAACAATTAAATTTTATTATGAAAAGATTTATGTTTTTTTATATTTCAAATAAAATTCTAAATTATTATGCGAATATATGATTCAAAACTATTGTGTGTATGAATGAGCAGGGATTTTTTTTTTCCAGTAATGACGATGAGTCGTTTATCGAATATTATGATGAATTATGGATTCTTTGGTAAGGTACTAATGTTGTTGCTAAATTTAACCTATAGCATCGAGTTTTGTGTGTTGCAAATATATTAGATATTTGAGAATTTTGGAATTTTTTGCTACGCATTAATGTCTTGTTAAATTTAGCATATAATGACGACTTTTGTGTTTTACAAAAAATAATTTGGTAATGCATTAATTTTGTTGCTAAATTTAGCATATAGCAACGAGTTTTGTAGTTGCAAAAGAATTATATTTGGTAACGCATTAATATCATTGCTAAATGTGTTATATGACAAACATGTGTTGCAAAAAATATAACCTTTAGAAACGAATTTTTGAATTTTTTAATCTGTCAAAGTAGCAACCAAAAATTGGTCATGTTGCTAAAAGGTAAGGATATAGCAACGACTTCAGAATTTCGTTGCAGATACTTTAGGTGACGCACCTAAAACAACGGGTCCAGCAATGACTATCTTTCGTTGCTAAAAGTTTTGGTAAAGATTTTGTTACTTTTAGTAACAAAATTTTTCGCTGCTAAAAACCTAATTTTTTGTAGTGTCTCTAGATGCTTTCTAGATTTTTTTTATTCTAGTTATTAGTCTGGACAATTATCAAGGATTCTCGACCGTGGTGCTTAAGAATCTGTCTTAGACATGATGCACGACAGGACATGAGCTTGACAAGTACAATCAAAATCAACCACGGGAATACGTGACTTGAAATACAGGTGCTACTAATAGCCTTGATTAGGACAGTTACAGGAATTCTCAAGTCATGAGTGCGCTACGTCGAGCCACTATCAGAAGTATCAGGATCAGGAGTATCAGGGTTATCAGTTTCATGTCAAGATTCATGAGTTCATTTATAGTATACAATCACTTAGCTCATGTCAGAAAATCAAGATCCATATCAAGAATGTCATGTTCAGGAAATAAACAGGATTAACTAAAAATAACTGGATACAAGAGAACTAGGAAAACATCAAGTACTAAGCATTACTAACAAAAGAATAATGGCATACAGGCGTATAAATCAACAATTTATGATTGGAGCATAATCAGGCAAGAAAATAAATCATCCGTGCATAATGGGCCAAAACTATTATTGGCGCACAAATGGCCAAAAACAACATTAGCGCACAAATCACCAGTCCGGACATTTTTGGCGCACTTTGATACAAAAAGTTCTCCGAGCAAAAGAAGGCGCACAAATGATACTAAAGCGCACTTCTAGAACCTTGGAGCACAATGATAGAAGTGCGCGAGCCAGGAGCTTGGTGCACTTTCATCAATCTTGCCAGCAGGGAGGTTGGCGCACAAATGCCAAACTATCATTGGCGCATAATGACGAAAGTACACAAGCTATGAACTTGACGCACTTTCATCAAGTATGCCAGCAGGGATGTTTGGCGCATAAGCAAGCGTAGGAAGGTATACTAAAAGACAAAATACAAGTCTCAAAGCATGGCACATTAGTTGAGACACGACATTCGAGAACACGACAGTCGAGGTGATGCCAAAGTCAAGGCTCGCTCATCAAGAATACTCAAAAGAAAGGAATTAGTGCACCAACAGAGGCTTGACGTACTTTCTCTTGATTGACGAGGATGAATGCTCAAATGTGTGCCGCTGAGAATTTTTCTCAAAAGTGCGGCCAAGTTTCTGATAGCCTTGGCGCATTTTTGCAAGGGTCACTACCAAAATAAGTCAAATTAGCGACGTCTAAAAACGTCGCTAAATGGCCAAAAAATGTCGCTAAATAATTTTAGCGTCGTCTGTAGCGACGTTTCGATGAAGTCGCCTTTAAGCTAGTCGCTGACCGAAAAAAGTCGCAAAACGTCGCTATACCGACGTTTTCTAGTGACGTAAATGCGTCGCTATATTAGCAACGTTTAGCGACGCAACGTTGCTAAATTAGCGACGGGTTGTTTGTCGCTATATGTCGTTAAATTTTTTTTTTTAGCGACGTTGTGCGATTCATTTAGTGACGTTATATTGACCTGGCAATACTATCATGTCAGCAGATTTGCGACGGTCAGCGACGTTTGTAGCGACGTTTATAGCGACGTGGATAACAACGTGTATAGCGACGTTTATAGCGACGTATATAAACGTCGCTAAACGTCACAAAACGTCGCTAAAGATACAGTAAAAAAAATAAAAAAAAGATTATTGAATTGTTTTCAAACCATTCTTCCTGCAGTTTATGAATTCACAATTTGTACAAATAGACCCGGAGCAACCCTCCGTTGAATTTGTTGGGTTCGTCGACGTCAAAGGTATTTCTAGCTTTAGTCTTGCATACTGCCAACCAATCCGACCTCGCTGTCCCCCCGTCTAGGATAAGTTGTGAAGTACATGAGCTGAGCCTAACTTGATAGGACAAATGGTTCGTAGCCTTGATATCTACGCTTGTAGTATATATCCACAAGACCGTGCTTGTCAATTTTTCAACCATGATCTTGAATCGGATCGAACCATTCACACTTGAATAACACGATCTTAGCAAGTTCTGTGCCATAATTATATGTCAACTCCACAATCTCTCGTAAGATGCCAAAGAAATTATTGCCTGGATCGACGTCTTTGTAGTTCGAAGATTTGATACACAAACAACTATTTTTCGTGGAATCAAGATCCAAAAAGCTGTCTCTGATCGGAGAATTTGTTGACTTGAACCTAAAGCCATTCACATAGTAACTTGGCCATATTTTGACGACAATAATTAGTCCCTTGGCTAGAGTTCTAATAGATTCAGTCTCGAGTGTTATTAGACGATCGACCTAAATAGCAAAGTAGCGATAGTAAGTGATTTATTGTGCAAGTGCATACAAAAAAAGTAATTACCAAGCTTCTTACATATGCGCTCAACCAAGAAGGAAAATGGCTCTCATTTCTTGTTCTACTTCTTCGTCTGTTATGAAGGGTATAACCGACCTCAGCTCATCATTATATGTGCTGAAAAACAACGAAGCAACCACTGATTAGTAGCATAATAGTAGCTTATACTATTACATTGAGATGACGTAAACGTGGACGTATTAATTACTTACCCCTCTAGCTTCTCCACTTCCTCCTCATCACAATTGAGTAATATATACAACTGAGCAGCCCTTAGCTCGTCGTCATTCAAGTATCTCTTCTTCATTTTCCCCGAAGGCTTTTCGGACGCATTGAATACTTTCAGTATTGCATCATTAGATTCCTGATATCCGTCGTCGTTTTTCGGAGCTCTCGTTCTATTAGTAGCAACATGATGTTTGAAATACGTTGAACAAAAGTTTGTAATCTTCTCGAGAATATAAGCTTCACAAATAGAGCCCTCAACCCGTGCCTTATTTTTTACCTTTCTCTTTAGGTGATTCAGATACCGCTCGAAGTGGTACATCCACCGATAACCGACATGACCACCAACACATGCCTCATAGGAAAGATGAATTAGCAAATGCTCCATAGAGTCGAATAATCCAGGAGGAAACACATTCTCGAGCTTGCACAGTGTTACCACAATGTCCTTCTCTTGCTTTTCTAGACGATCGACGAGCAACTTAGTAGAACAAAGATCTCTGAAGAATATGCTGAGCTCTGTCAATGGATCCCAAATGACCTGCGGTAAGAATTTTCGAAATGTAATCGAAATTAACCTCTCCATGAATACGTGACAATCGTGGCTCTACATACCCGCCAGTTTGTTCTCCTTGAGGTCGACGCATCTTCTCAAGTTTGACACGTACCCGTCTGGAAATTTTAGACCCTGAATCCACCAACAAAGTCTCCCCTTATCCTCATTTTTCAGTGAGAAAATTGACTTAGGTTGCTTTAACTTTCCATTCCCCTCCTCTATCAAATGCAACGCATGACGTCTACATATTTCTTCTAAGTCTAACCTGGCCTTCGGATTATCTTTAGTCTTCCCCTTTATCTCCATTACAGTATTAATTATGTTATCAAACACATTCTTCTCGATATGCATGACATCAAGGTTATGTCTGATCAGATTGGTGCTCCAATATGGCAGATCCCAGAATATACTCCTCTTTGTCCAATTATGGGTGTGATCAAATCCGTCACACTTGTACCCCTTAGCAGGCTCTTCGATAGCACTTGATAAATCTTTTACCTCTTCCCATATCGTGTATCCGGACCACTTTGGCGGTGGATTGACCTTCTCCGCAACGCCCGCACGAAAAGCTTTCCTGTTCCTCCGGTACGGATGATCCTTCGGCAGAAATTGTCGATGACAATCGAAGAAGCACTGTTTGCCTCCGTGTTTCAAACGGAAAGCCTTGGTGCGGTCCATGCAATACAGAAATGAGAGACGACCATGAGTGCTCCATCCCGATAACATTCCATAGGCCAAAAAGTTGTTGATGGTGCACATAAGTGCCGCCCTCATATAAAAATTCTGCTTTCTAGAAATATCGTACGTGTTGGCACCTACTTCCCAAAGCTGATTCAACTCATCTATCAAAGGCTGTAAATATACATCGATGTTCCTCTTCGGATTGTTCGGACCTGGGATAATAACGGTTAGGAACATATACGGAGTCTTCATGCACATCCAAGACGGTAGATTGTACGGAGTGACGATCACAGGACAACACGAATACTGGGAGCCCGAAAGTCCGAATGGGGTAAAACCGTCGGAGGAGATCCCCAATCTGACATTACGCGGATTCGAAGCAAAATTTGGATACTCTCGATCAAAGTGCTTCCATGCTTCTCCATCGGATGGATGATCCAATACTCCTTCGATCTATTTTCGCCTGTGCTAACTCATATTTTCTGCAGTCTCCTTCACCATAAACAACCTCTGCAACCGTGACGTCAAAGACAAGTAGTGCATCAAATCGGTAGGCTTCTTTGCACCAACAGACTTTCCTCTTCCAGTGGCCTTATAGCGATCAGCACCACAGAATCTGCACGCATCTTCATCCTTGTCGTCTTTGTAGTACAACATGCACCCGTTGTGATATGTATCGATTTTCTTGTATCCAATCCAGAGCGATCTCACCATCCTATTAGATCGGTAGAAGTCTTTAGGCAACTTTGCACCCTCTGGTAAGATCTCTATAATCAAATTCATCAGTCGATTATAACATTCTTATGACATGTTAAAATCGAATTTGATGCTCAATAATCTTGTAACCACCTCCAACGGTGAATGATCCTCACAACCAGAATATAATAGAGTCCTTGCATTCTCCAACAACTCCATTAACTTCGCAGTATCGGCATTCGGTGCCTCCTCAGCTGCATCATGATTGTTCGGATCGAAACTAGGCCCCGCCGCATCAAAAACCATGTTCACCCACCCGTCGTCGTAAGCAACATGGTCGTGGACATCCATATACGGCTCCACATAAGGATCCAACTCCGATGTTAAAGACACAAGTTCTCCGTGCGCAGTTCACTGATAGTAATTCGGCGTGAAACCCTTCGAGTACAAATGATATGTGACTTCCACTTCTGGACGATATTTTAAGTTGTGACATCTCACACACGAACACTTAATTTTGGTACCGTCCATGTACTGAGGAAATGCCTTGGCGAACTGAAGGAACTGCTGTACACCCTCAATGAATTCATCTCGCACATCGCACATGTCATCAGGATGACGGTTGTACATCCATGAACGATGATGCAGATAGTAATTCATATCTATTTCTAGATACTTCTACAAAAATGAATAGACATCGTTCAAGTATATACATTCGTTAAATACAGTACATGCATTGATACTCCTAGTCCTAGCATATATACACAGGAATACCCAATTATGTTATACACCTACTCGTCTACACACATATAAGAATACTCAGGAATACAATACATGCACTGATACACCTAGTCCTAGCACTGATACTTCTTCGTTCAACTCTGTATCCTAGATACTCGTATTGCAGTGTATCAGTTAGTGTCAACTGAGCAAATTTGGGTTAGGGTTAGGGTTTGTGCACTGCGTTAAGTATTAGTCAGCTGGTTATAGGGGAGTGCCTGTCCATAGGAGTATATGTCATGTTGACAGCAGATTTGGGGAGCAACACAGTGAGTAGTGAGATGGGGAGAGGCTGTTGCACACACCATCTGCACAGACCTGACAATGCACATTTGATGTGCACATGAGTATTGCGGCAGACTTCACAGGGTCTGTGGACACCATCGTACAAAGCAGGGTACGACATTAGGCAACATCAATTTGAAGTTGCATTTTAAACTTGAGTATCACAACAGGCATTAGAAGATTGGGGGAATATCTGTGTATCTTATGTGTATCAACTGTGGTTGTGTGTAGGTGATGAATGGATATAGGTATAAGTTGTGAGTAAGATTCACTCGAGTTGATCACACTACAACTAAGGGCTTGATGTCAGTCTAGTTTGGTATCAGTAGTACACTGATGGGTTATCAGTAGTGGCGACATTAGTTTTCAGTCCACTGTGTTTATGTAGTACTATGTGTGTATCGCTGACTGATGAATGTATCAGTTAGATGCATTGTTAGTGAATGCTAGTTAGTAATTATCAGTTAGATGCTAGGTAGTGAATGCTAGTTAGTAATTATCGGCTAGTATCATGTCGTGTCTGCATCTGAGAGAGAGAGAGAGATCAGGTCGTTTACACCCTCTGTGACAGTCTGTGTTGTGTTTGTGTTAGTGTGTGTGTGTGTCGTGTCTGTGTCATGTCGTGTGCATCTGTGTGTGTGAGAGAGAGATCGGGTTAGGGTTATGGTTTACACCCTCTGTGACAGTCTGTGTCGTGTCTGTGTTAGTGTGTGTGTGTGTCGTGTCGGTGTTAGTGTCATGTCGTGTGCATCTGTGTGAGAGAGAGAGAGAGAGAGAGAGAGATCGGGTTAGGGTTAGGGTTAGGGTTTACACCCTCTCTCACAGTCTGTGTCGTGTCTGTATCAGTATGTGTGTGTCGTGTCTGTGTTAGTATCATGTTGTGTGTATCTGTGAGAGAGAGAGAGAGAGAGAGAGAGAGAGAGAGAGAGAGTTAGGGTTTACCTAGAGGAGGAGGAGGAGGAGAAGGAGGAGGAGGGGGACGCGTAGTAGGTGGCTGTGGAGGACGCCAGAGGCTGCACTTCATCGGAGGGAGGGGGGAGGGGGGAATTTTTGAAAAATTGGAGGAAGTCTTCGACAGAAGGGGGGAATCAAAATCTATATTAAAATTTTAGCGATGTTTAGCGACGTCAACTTATGACGTCGCTAATAAAAATAGTTTGCGACGTTATAGATGTCACTAACAACGTCGCTAAAAATCGAAAAAATAAACGTCGCTAAATACGTCGCTAAATCAAAAAACTCAGCGACGTTTAGCAACCTTAAAGAAGCTTAAAGTGACTATTCTTTCAAAAAACTTAATTACTGTCGCTAAACGTCGCTATATGTCGCCAACAACGACGTATATCGACGTTTATTTTTTGAGTCACTGAAATCTTTAATATTAGCGATGTTTTATTATGACGTCGCTAAAGACGTCGCTATTTCATCATATTTTGGTAGTGGGTTTGGTTAAATGTCATTCGTACAAAACGTACGAATGAGGAGTAAACTGCGCCCAGAGTACTCAACATATCTTGGCGACTTTTTAAGGAATTTGAATGTTGTGCTGAACGCAAACATTTTTATGAGATAGCACATAGTGCGCTCAAGTTTTCAAGGGTCTCATGCACACTTTTTGTAGAATTGCTCATTCTTCTCCGGCTAGCACCCTTTATGCTCCGACTTTGTTGTTCTCAACTTTTTTCGTTCAAGATCAAATACAAGAGCAACATAATATCAATGTTATAAAAGAGTCTTCAACACAGTTCTAAGCTACTAAAGATATACAGATAAGTAAGCTAGCAAATAAATGTAAACTTAGGTTTATCAAGAAGCTCAAAATTTATGGGTTCACTCGGTTGGCAAGATGTACTTGCCTACGGTCAAGTTCTAGCCTAATATTAACACTACTAAGTCACGCATGGCAAAGGCCAAGCTCGGCTACTGCTCTCGGTTGGGGAATGAGTGAAGAAGGAAAAAGAAGTAAACGGAAAAGAAAAGTGAAGGGAAAAGAAATGTTGAGTATATATAGGAAAAACTAGGATTGTAGGCCATTGGATCATAATCCATGCCCCTCACCCGGGTTTATCATAGCCATACACCAAGTAAACCAAGGGACCAACGGTCCAAATTATGCCAACTAAGAAAAATTTACAAAAATAACCTAAACAATGCATGAATGACATAAAGCATAAAGTAAGCAATTAAACAATAAACAAGCTATACACGTATAATACGTGTATCTCGGTACGTATACTAAAACAATGAGACAAGTCTCACAACTCTTTCCTAAGAAAATTTTGTCCTCAAAATTTTAGTAAGACACGGGGTATAACAAGAAAACTCAGGGGACATGCAATCAAGGTAAGCAAGGGCATACAAGAATCAAGCACAATCCTAGAACAAGACTAAGCATGCACAAGATAAGATCATGGCATGAGATATGCGAATAAATAAATCTCATGAGTCAAACAAATATGGGTATCGAGCACGGATATCATCCTCTCGCTCCCAAGTTGACTCGTCCGGTGAGTGATGCCCCCAAGCAACTCAGACTAATCGAATTATCCGGTTCTTGAGAATCTTCTCTCTCCGGTCCAAAATGGATACATGCCTCTTCTCATACGAAAGGTCGGTACCAACGACCAATTCTGAATGATCCAGGACATGGCTTGAATCCGATATATACCGTCGTAACTGGAATACAAGAAAAATATTATGTATCTCACAGAGCGACGACGGAAGAGCAAGGCGATAAGAAATATCTCCCACTCGCTCAAAAATATCGAACGAACCAATATACTGTGGACTAGGCTTTCCTCGCACACTAAATCTGATGACTTCTTGGGTAGGCAAAATCTGAAGGAATATATGGTCGCCGACAGAGAACTCAAGATGTCGCCGATGCGAATTGGCCCAATGACGCTGACGATCTTGAGCCACCTTAAGATCCTTTCAGACTTGCTTGACTACCTCAACTATTTGGGCTATTATCTCGGGACCAACTCTCACCAACATCATCCCAAGCTAACGGTAATCTGCACTTCCTGCAGTACAGTGTTTGGAAGGGTACAATCTGGATACTTGCCTGGAAACTATTGTTGTAGGAGAATTCCACCAAGTGTAAATTGTCTTCCCATGAACCACCATAGTCGAGGGTGCATGATCGAAGCATATCTTCAAGAGTCTGGATGGTACACTTGGATTGTCCATATGTCTGGGGATGATCAATTGTACTGAACTTCAGACGGTACCCAAACTCTGCTGTAGACTCTGCCAAAAGTAAGATGTGGATTTGGAATCTCTATCTGATATGATGCTGACTAGTACTCCATGATGTCTGACAATCTGATTTATATACATCCGGGCCAACTGTTCTGTAGACTGTCCTACTCTGGAAGGAAGGAAGTGCGCAACTTTCGTGAGTCGCTATTACCCAAATAACATCCCTGTTAGCTGGGGATCTAGGAAGACCGGTCACGATATCTATGGTAATATGTTCCTACTTTCACTCAAAAATTGGTAAAGGTTGAAGAAGTCATGCTGGTCTCTGATGCTCAACCTTGACTTGCTGACAAACCAAACATCGGGAGACAAACCGGGCTATCTCCCTCTTCATACCATTCCACCAGAAATACAGATGAATATCTTTGTACATCTTTATTCCTCATGGGTGAACGGAATACTGAGAACTATGGGCTTCTGACATGATCTCTTGATGAAGGTCTCCGTTAGGTACACAAAGACGATTACCAAATTGGAGAGTCCCATCACTGTGAATACTCAACTCTGTTTTGCGCCCTTTCTCGCATTCTGCTCTAAGTCACTGAAGCTTGACATTTATCGATTGTGCTGCTCTGATCCGTTCCACGTTGCTGGACTGAACTTGTAGACCTTCCATTAATGCTGCGTTGCCAGGAAATACTACTTATATGCCCATTTTCTGGAGATCTTCTAAAATTTCTTGCTGCGCCGTCAAGAAGTAAGCTTCTGCTCTCCAGCTCAAATCATATGCTACAACATTGGCCTTCCCAGGGTGATACTGAAGGTCAAGATCGTAGTTTTTTATCAACTCTAGCCATCTCCTCTGCCTCATGTTGAGATCATTATGAGTAAAGACGTACTTCAAACTCTTATGATCAGTATAAATCTCTACTCGACCTCCATATAGGTAATGTCTCCGAAGTTTGAGCGAAAAGACAACTGCTGCTAATTCTAAGTCGTGTGTTGGATAATTCTTCTCATGGTCCCGAAGCTGCCGAGACGCATAAGTTATAACTTTGTCATGCTGCATGAGAACACATCCCAATCCTTTGCCTGACGTATCACAATATACCGTGAAACCACCTGTCCCATCTGGAAGTGTCAAAATAAGTGTCGTGATCAACTTCTGTTTGAATTTCTTGAAAGAAGCTTGCCATCCATTTGTCCAATCAAAGCGCACATCCTTACGAGTCAACTGCGTCAAGGGTACACAAATTATAGCAAAGTCTGCCACAAATCGTCGGTAATATCCCGCTAACCCTAGGAAACTACGGACTTCTGCCACTGTTCTAGGTATTGGCCATGTCTCAATGGCTTCTATCTTCTTATGATCCACTTCTACTCTACCTTTAGCAATAATGTGACCCAAGTACGAAATACGATCAAGCCAGAACTCACATTTGCAGAACTTGGCGTATATCTTATGTTCTATAAGGACTTGAAGAACTGTGCGAAGATGTTGCTCGTGCTCTGCTACGTTTTGACTGTAAACCAAGTTATCCTCGATGAATACTATCACGAACTTGTCCAAGTATGGCATGAAAATATGATTCATGAGATCCATAAACAATGCTAGTGCATTGGTTGCTCCAAAGGGCATCATTAGAAACTCCCAATGGCCAATTTCAATTTGAACGACGTCTTGGGTATATCTTGCTCTTTGACTATGTTATGATGATATTTCGACTGCAAATTAATCTTGAAAAATATTGCTGCTCTACTAAGATCGAACAAATCTTGTTCTTGATGGTTACTGTGTTTAGGGTATGATAATCAACACATAATCATAATATTCCATCATTCTTCTTCACAAGAAGCATTGGGGATCCCCAAGGCGACCCACTAGCACGAATGAATGCCTTGGTTCTTAATTCTTTTATCATCCGGTACAAGACTTCTAACTCTGAAGGCGCCATCCTGTAGACTCTCTCTGACACTGGTGTTGTTCCTATAAGTAGATAATGGTAAACTCGATCTATCTTTATGGTGGCATGCCTGGAAGCTCTTCTGGAAATACATCTGGAAACTCACTGACTACTCAGGGCAACAGTACTTCTTCTATTACTGCCATGCTCATGATCGCTGATGAAGACTCTGTCTCGCCTCTAGAAAATGAGAATTCTTCTTCTCGGAGAATACGAAAGATAACCTTGCCAGCATGTCAATCTATCGTCACGTATTGGGCACTTAACCATCCATGCCTAGGACGACGTCATAATCTCCCATAGAAAATACTATCAATCTAGCGGGAAACTCTCGCCCGCACACTACGACCCGACACGAGATATAAAGTCTATCTACTCCCACGATACCGTTACCAGTAAGTATATTAAGTCTCACTGATAATGATTCAGGTTCTAATCCAACTCGTATTATAAATCGTGCAGACATAAAAGAATGAGATGCACCAGAATCAAACAATACTGAAGCTGAATGAGAGTTGACGAGAATGGTACATGCCACCACTTCACTTGAAGCTAGCTGTTCCTCTACGGTGAGTGCCATATAGCCCGGCCTCGCCCTCTCGGTGCTGGTCCTCTCTATTGCGAACCTCCTTGCCTGGCTTGTACTTGAGCCAAGGACTGCGCATACTGCTGTGGTCTCTGCTGCTGGAATACTTGAGACTGGGTCGGCAAAGGTCTCGGACCCTGGTTCTGCTGAACCGGCACCGGGGTCCTATACTGGGGTCCTGCCGGGGATGATAATGATGAACTAGCTCTCTGTAGGCAAGTTCCCACTCTGTGGCCTAGCTCTCCACTGGCTAAGCACAACCCTTGCGCTTTGCGACACTCTGAAACCACGTGTCATGATTTTCCACAATGAGAACACCCTGCAGAAGAAGATGTCCTTTGCTGCTGAGTTTGGGTTGACGATGTTAGCTGGACTGAGGCTGTTGAAACTAGCCTCCTCAGAGATCCGATAGTTAAAGCCCTAACTGTCGGGGCTGGTGCTGAAGACTGGATATAAGAACTTGTTGAAGTATGGGTTCTCTTACGACCTCCAGTACCATCTACGATTCTCTGGGAGGTATACTCATGACTCCTTGCTGCTTTAAACACAGCATCAAAAGTTTGAGACTCATGCTGTTCCACTGCCAATATGATCTCCAAGCGAAGTCCCTGCTGGAACCTCCTCCACTACAAAAATATACTGTTTTAGCGACGAAATTATCCATCGCAAAAATGTATATTTCTGTCGCTATTTGTATTTAGCGACTGATTAGTAACGAAAATATTCCGTCAGTAAAATTAATGTCGCTTCAAAAATTTTGTCGTTAATCCGTCGATAAAGTGACGGATTAGCGACGGGTTGAGCGACATAATTTCAGCGACGGATCAGTAACGTATAACTTTCGTCGCTAAACTTTCTGACTACTTGCCGACAAAATAACGACGGATTATGTGAGCCAAAAATTTGCCAAAATTTGCAGGATGTTTTGCACATTCAGGGCTCACAGAGTTCGTCACTAATCCGTCGCTAAGTCTTCACTCTCAGTGATGAATTAGCGACGGATGTTAGCGACAGACTCTGATACATGTTTGACACATTTGTATGTATCAAACGTTTTAGCGACGGATAGTCCGTCGTTAGGTAGTCGTTGGCCGGAGATTTTTCGTCGGTAATCCGTCGCTGAACTGAGATTTTCCAGAATTTTTGTCACTATAACGTCGCCAGTCCGTCGCTAAAAGTAATATTTTTTTCAGAAATTAATTTCTGCTGGGCATATACCTGTTATACTTTTACCAATTTT
The DNA here is from genome assembly GCA_036927795.1 of Iris macrosiphon. NCBI lineage: Eukaryota > Viridiplantae > Streptophyta > Magnoliopsida > Asparagales > Iridaceae > Iris > Iris macrosiphon. The sequence continues at coordinate 160,803,009 of JAYESA010000008.1, read as the reverse complement.
CACACAAATAAATTTTACACAAGTAAATTTCACACAAACTAATAAAACCCACACAAACATGTACAAATATTATATATTCAATAATATAATAAAGTAGAGTAATCCAAACATGTACAAATAACTGTTATACAAATCCAAAATGTCAAATAAATACAATCAAGTAAAAAAAAATACAACCATATCAAAAAAATCTCACAAACTCAAAAAATCCATCAAGTCGACGGTGGAGGCGGAGGCGGGGACGGCTGTCGGCTAGCCATTTACTGTGCTACAACCATAACGATGATATCCTATATGTCACGCCCCTGACCCGCCCGGACCGCCGCTCCGCCTTGCCCCGCCCCGTATGGCCGGAATTATCGAACCAGGCACGAATCACCGTGCCTCGGCGCGCCGGACGCGAATCACCGCGCCCGTCCCGCGGGTGCGAGGAAGGGGAACGACGTGGATTGTGGCCCGCGCGAGCGTATCGGGGGACGTGATGCCGCACGGGCCTGGAGTTGCGCCCGTTCAAGGCCTATATCGTTTAAGTTGATAGTTGGCTATTATCGCATCAATCGAGTAAGCAGCGGAAAGGGACTTGTTGCAATGCAATGCATTTAGTCAACTGAGTATTCGGGACAATCGAGGCAACTTGGGTTCCTTTAGCAAGGCACGCTCGTTCCATACATTATGCCCCCTTATACGATAACATTCTCGGGGCAACAATCGAAACTAGGATTCCGGGTCTTAGGGACTGTGGCACGCCTATCGCTCCCTCAGACGATCCAGTACCTGCAAGCAAGTAAACTGTTGGTGGGTCAGCACTTTATACAAGTACTGGTGAGATAAAACAACTGAACAGAAACAAGCATTCACTCAAACCAACACTAAGTAATAATGTTATAAAACATTACATTACTAGTGATCTTTCTAGTTTTACCTAGGTTCGTTTTATGCAGTTCTAGCAGAGTCATATTACTTGTTTGGAAACATCTTTGGAAACAGAGTTTCATATGCAATAAGCAAGCAAGCAAGCCGTTCATGATCAGGGTGTGCGCAGCGTGTCTCGTGCGACTCCAGGGTCAGATGCAAAGCTAGACACACGATGCACATCTTAGGGGCAGTCATCTATCCAAGCCAACACAATGACTTAGCTATATGCAGGACGGTCCCCGAGTATCTCAGGATCGGCAGCTGGTGGAACAGCATACCAATGACTCATTCATCTGATGCTAATGGCAGCTGTGACTCATGGTTTCTTTCCACTATCTCTGTAGCAGCCGTGACACATACAGTTCAGCTCTCCACCAAAAGCCATTATCCGACCGCGTGCGAATGCATGGAACACTATCAAATAAACTCTAGTATGCAGACGAGACGAACCATCAGAATACTATCGTTGTTGCGGGGCAAATCCGACTTATTACTTGAATACATTCAGGCACAGTATGGTTCTCTCGAAGCATAGACGATAGTGAACATATTCATGCATTCTAGGCAAGCGATTCAGGATTCTCGTTAAGCAGGCATTGTTTCAAAGACAAGCTATGTGAGTTCGTTCATTAACATGCAAGGCAGGTTCTATCATTCTCTTATGAAAACATTGCAAGCAAAAACTCAGGTTATTATTAAGGCGTGCAAGAATCAGAGAACGAAGTTCTGCCCACTCACCTTGATACATAACGCCAACGCGGAGCGGGGCGTTACACTATAGATCATCATGAGTAATGGCAGACGGAGCACTGGCTGGAGCCGTCGAAGGAGCTGGATGACCCATCGATGCCGTCGGAGTAGCTGGAGTCGTCAGAGTAGCTGGATGACTCAACGTAGTAGCCGTCGGAGGAGACGTCATAGTAGCCATCAGAAGAGCAGTTACTGCAGCATCATAAGTGTCTATCAACTGTCAGACCAGCCCATGTAGCTCATGCACAGTCGTCGTGAGCTGCTCTAGAAACATCGCACCAGAAGGAACGCTGGAGCATGGCACTGATGGAGCTGGAGTACTCGTTCGAGGAGCTCTGAAAAGAACCGACAGCTGGGATTCTAATGATCCGGTACCGTACACGCTGCTACATTTTCCTCTCCCGATAGCTTGTACCCACCGATCGTTTTTCTCAGGCGTACTGCTCTTAGCGCCCCCCTCTTACATCTCATACGTCTCCTACATTTATTTATATAAATAGGTTTAGAGTTAAGAATTTTAGAGTTATATGTGCTATATTTGATTTTTGTTAGATTATCATATTAGATACTAGATATCATAGTATATGTATATAATTTGAGTTATATTTGCTATATTTGATTTTCATGATATCTTAAAATAGAATATTAACAATGGTTCAAAGTATCGGATTCAAAATCGGTATCTGACCATTCCTCTGAGGTTTAAAGTAAATTGAATGAAATTATAATTTACAATATTTACAGTGTTGTTTCTTAAAATAGGATATTAACCACGGTGCATAATTTTAAGTATGTACAATGTTGTTTCTTAGTATTTTTGAAATTGAATGAAGTAGTAATCACCCTTGTCGATTAATTTATATGCGATAGATAAGATTTTCTCTTTTATATGCTTTTACAATCTTAATATAACCAAATATAAGTTCATAAACCATTATAATGGATAAAAAATTAACCTAGAAACTAGAAAATGTCATAGTTTGACTGTTTGACCTAGTTTGACTGTTTTGACCTAGAAACCTAGAATCTAATTAAATTATAAAAATAATCTAATTAAATTGACAAAATTTAATAAAGACAACTTACATATGCTTTGGCGGCCCGCTCATCTACGAGCTTCCCATCCTTCTTTCTTTTGTGGGTCCGTTGAAAGATTGATGATAAGTCGACGGTCTTGGGGTCTTTCTCGGCTCTGGCGGCCTCGTCGCACTGTAAAAATTAAGCAATTAATACATAAGCGAAACAATAGAATTATAAAAAAACTGATCTAACAAATTTTTTTAATACTAACCATCCGTAAAAAATGCTCGACGGTCGGAATGGATCCACCATTATGGAGACCACCCTTAGTGTCACGCCCCGATCCCCCGCAGGCTAATCGGCCGTCCCTGCTAGGCGAGAATGACCGCGCCAGCACTCCCGCAGAATGATCGCTTTGACCCATCTGGGCGTGATGCCGTACGAGCTTAAGCCGCGCCCGTTTAAGGCCGTGGTTCATGCTGGCGGTAAGAGGTCTAAGCCACAGAGTCGCACAAATTGTGCGAGTGTAGCAGAATTACAAACACATAGGCGATTGGTAACAAGTTCACTGAGTCGTCGATTGTGAAAACATTGAATAACACAAGTATAGAAGTAAAGAAAACTCTTTATTGATATTGAATAAGTGTTACAGGCGGCGCTAAGTCGAGATTACAAGTCGCTCAAGCCTCTCTCTCTGAAACAGTAAAAGCATGCAAAGTGGCTACATTTGTGGAATGATACATATGCGATATTCCAACACTATGTCTTGTATCTATGCTCCAGTTCCGGACGTAACGCTCTAAGGCCCCAGAGTGATCTCCATGCCTTAGCACGCACGAAGGAGGCATCCGCACCGAACGAGGTTCTCCCGCACCCTGCAAACAATCTGGTGGGTTATCAGTACATGAATGCACTGGTGGGGAGGCTACTCGCCCGCTCGACAAATCCAAACACGTTTAATAGGTTCCGTGTACCATCTATTAAGTTATCTTTCTAGTATTGTCCAGGATCAGTTTCATGGCAATATGAAAAGCCTAACTCGTGTGCCAGTGCGCCATGCGATATAAGAGAAAACACGGCGAGACTTACCAACTTACCGTTTGTCATTCCCTGTCCAAGGCAAACCAAGTAAATTCAAGCACGAGCATATATATATTACATCCAAGGCATTAGCATATGCAAACACAAGTGTTGTGAACGAGGCTATGTTTCGGGTGCACGGGTATACAGGTTATCCAAAAGTTTTGCATAATAGGTTCAAGTGTTCAATTATGTTCGAGTATTTATAATCATATCCGATTAAGTGTCTCAGTTCATTGGATGCGATGCAATGACTCGCACGCGGATTATCGCTAAGCGAGGATGACTTATCTATATGAACATGAGTCGCTGACATAGCAATTATGGACATAGTCGCAATAAGACGGTGGTCCCGATGCCCCAACAACTGACCGAACTTATCCATGCTAGGAACAAACTAGCACGACTACCGAATTTCCCCCTAGGCCGGATCGGTCCCGGTGCCACTGTGCCCCGTCCGTGGAAATCAAACTTGTGCACAAGCGTTCGCGACTGAATGAGTTCTTTTATTTGTTCTTCTTTATTCTGAGTAAACAACAATGGTTGTAGGCGCAGGTCATGATCCTCGCTACAAACCATCCCAGGCCGTTCCTGACTCAGTGGTTCATTTGTTACGAATTTCACACAACATGACATGAAAATCCATGATTCTTGTTCAGATGTAACTTGACATGATGCATTCCCCTGGTTCGGGGATTGCCTTGGCGACCTAACGGTCCCGGATACTTGTAGGTTCATATTGCACAACAGGACTATTCGATAGTCTTTCGGCTAACAAGATGCATGCACGATACACGATAGTGTTACTTGATTGTGGCATAATTTGTGTGACAAGCACTGGATCGAGGCAACATTTCAAGTTAACATATAAGCAGGCAAACATGCATTCATAAGAAAACTTAAGCATTTACGTTGGCTCGGGCCTAAGGGTGAAGCGAGGAGTAAAACCGTAAGGGAACATACCGAGCAACATAATCTAGGGTCGTGCAGTGTTGCAAGTGAAGCAGTGCACTTCGAAGAGTACATACATATCGTTCTACTCGAGGCTTAGCGGGGTTTAGTTGCACAAGGCAAAGGGAGCATACAAGGGTCTACATATATAAGCAAAGTTTCAATTCCATGTTCTAACACAAGCAATACAAGTTGGGATTATTCCCTTATCTAGGTGCATTGTATTCTTATTAGCATGCAGGAGGTGATTTACCTAGCGACTAGCATGTATCGTCCATATTTTAAGTGTGCTGGCTAAGCAAAGACAAGTTCATCATAGCCACCCACCTTAGCGATGATTCGCCTCGGTCGAGCGATACTCCGAGCGAGCCTCTGAAAGCGTAAGCCGGAACTCTTGAAGAGCCAAGTCTGGAAATCCTCTTGCTTAAAACGAGTATTCTCGCTGAAGCAAAGCGGGCCGGGACGTTGCACTTTTACCGTTTGAATCGGCAGTCTGCTTGAGCGGAACGGGTCGTTACATTATACACCACTCAGAAAAAGTCTCGTCCTCGAGACTTCCTGAGCGCAGGCCGTACTATTGCATTATCGAATCTATCCCAAGCGTAGCAATCGGTACCACTAAATTTGATTTTGTTCAAACGAATCTCCTACTCGTTCCTTATACCGTATCGCGTGTATTATGCTGAGTCGGTCTCATTTGCGCCTTAGCGCGAAACATATTGCTTAATACGGGGTACATTATAATCTATCTGAATGATGATCTAGGGCTGGGGTAAACTTATACAAGTCGTTATACTTGTTCATGTGGATATTCACTTGCACTAGCATCAAGATCAGCATATCGCGAGTCTGGATTGTGCACATATTTGAAGTGCACCTCAAACATACGCACGCCAACCAACTTAGCGATAGCGAAGTCTTAGCACTCGAGTTTCACATCTCATTGAGTCTTGGATCATGCACACGTTCAAGGCGTCCCTCAAGCATATGCATTCAACCAAACTTAGAGATAGTGAAATCGGACAAGCTACTTTGCGAAAATCTCAAGGGTTCTAGTTTATTGAATCACAGGGATACTTCCGGTAGGGTCAATCAAATTTCCATATCCTTTTCCATTCCAACTCAACTCAAGTATTTGTACTACCGTTAAGCACGATCTATTCGGTTTACCGACTAGCGTCCATCCGTTCGGGTCAAACATAGCGCACATTATCGTTCCCAAGCCTAACTCTAAGTCTTGTTGCCCCAGTTCTATAGCTTGTTCAAGCAATATGACAAAGTCAGTAACACAGGTCCTTTCACTCGGCATAGGGTCGTCTGCCTAATTGCTAGGTCAGCTCACAAGGTCATAGGTGTCACGACCCGATTCCTTGGAATCGTTGAGGCGTCCCCCGAATCGTGACCGCCGTGCGGGCTTGGAGTTGCGCCCGCACAAGGCTTTAATGATTTGCATAGCAAGCACATATTCAGAGTACGCAGATAAATTGAAACACAGATTTGAAACGTGGAAAAGTTCTCTTTATTGATAATGAACATCTATTACAAACTCCTGAACGAGTCAGCTAATTTGCCGCACGGGCTTACAAAAGTGTTGACTCAAAATGAGATAGCAGTCCTGTACATTACATCCTTTTATAATTTCAAAAGACATAGACCTCCTGGCTGGAGGATAGCTTTGCCTCGGAGCTGCATTTGTGTATGAAGAGTTGCAGGCTCCGGGTTCAAAAGGCTTCAAAGGGGCACGGTGAAGATGCGCCAACAGCTGGACTGGATCGGGAAGACGACTTCGGCTCCTCGCTCGGTTTGCCTTGGTGCGGAGAACCTGTTTCAACGAGGGTCAGCATATCGAAACATGCTGGTGAAGGCGAGCTAACCGAACTATACCAATCAACACGTTGTTTAATGAAGCATGCATATTTGTGGGTTTCTATCTTGCCTTAGTTCATTTACAAGTAAGCAGCATATAGAATTTACTGAAATGAACTTGCCACCGTTCGGTGGATTTTACCTGACTGTCTGAATGACCTGCACAATACTTACCTTGCCTTCCCTGGCACGAAGACACAAGTTAGTATGCAACAGGTTTAAATATACACAGGGATCACTGGCATGTCGCCACAAAGGGACGGGTTATAGTCTCGAGACGAGGGTGATATGCAACGCAGGTGGCGAGCCCCGCTACATAGCATCCCGTCCATGACAAACGACTATACGAACTCTTCCGCCCGGATCGGATCGGTCCCAGTGCCCTGGCGACCGTCCGCGGAAGCCAAAATACCTTGTGCACAAGTTGTCCGTGATCAAGCATTATTTAGTTCAAATTATTTCAAACGAATTTTGAACGAATAGGAGCAAGCTCCATAGCCAAACGGTTTTGCATAGTCTTACTGACAGTTTATTTCATAACAAGCATAATTCCATACTTAGCACGATTCATAGAACAGTTATAAACGAACTAGCATACAGGATGATAACCGTTCATAAGTTTAGTTGACAAGCAATATTCCCAAGTCTATTCCCTTTTTATCTTGATCTCTTTTATTATTACTTGGTATCGTTTGATCGGGGCAAAGAATAGTTCAAGCTTTTAGGGTGTGAAGCTTGGAAGCAGGGCTAGCTAATCGGGTTGGTAGCCACTCACTTAGATTTGGAAGGGAGAAGGAAAGAGGCGCTTCACGACTCCGCTCGCAAGCCGCCTACTGCTCGTTCACCTGCATTACGAACAGCTCGATTAATACCTCTTCCACTTTTCCAATCTCGAAATAGAAGTGCAGTTCAATGAACGAAAACAATGAAAACCATCGAAACCGTTCAAGGAAAACAAGCAAATCCCAAAACCAACTCAAAGCACGAAAGCAACAAGCGACATCGAAAACCGAGGCATAAAAGATAGCAGCGGAGAGGTCCCTCCTGACTCTGCCGCTAAGTCGATCCCGGGGGCACGGTCCACTGAATATGGGAATCGATTCCGAAGAAACAAATCCATAACGAGGACGAGTTCTTAATTCAATCTATCCCGATCGAACGATACCGACTTGTGTTTCTTAGCCGCGCTCCTCGAATAGGAGGAACGGGGCGCTACAATAGGTACAAGTTCAAGCACACGATTCATCGTGCAAATTCGTCGCACGATGTTCGCCCCAATTTCCTAGGTTCAAACCATTGGTCATTTGTACGGGGTATTCTACCCAAACTCGTTTCACTCAAGTTTCTAAACATTGAGCACGAATCATCCTATACACAATAACACGTTCATTTTTACGGGGGTCCAGTCCGTTCAGTAAAATCAACGGTATCCATTCCAAGTCTAGACCACCAAGCCAAGATTTGATTCTAAACCTTTTTGTTCATAATTCCAAGTCGTCAAACCTGATTCATGTATCCATTCACGAAACCATCAAGTATGATTTACTCCAGGTTCTAGGCTAACTTATCCTCGAAATATTTTCGATCACTTGTATTCCAAAATCGTCTTATCGTGTCGAACCAAAAGTCAAGATGATCCATAAGTTATCACGCTCCGGTCTCCCGCAAGTTCGATCATCCTCGTTGGACGTGAGATCACCACGTCAACGCTTCCGCTGGATAATCGTCCTAATCCGGACGTGACGCATGTACGAGCATAGAGTTACGCTCGTGCAAGACAAGAACATTTGAACGTTATGGTTATCTTCGAAATGATCAAGACACCATATATTTTTTACCTTGCTCCATCCAAGTTATATATCCATCGAGTCACGTCCGTTTATGCAGTGATTATAATTCGTCTAGCAAAATTATCCAACTTCAATGTTACCGTTCGGTAAATCCATAGTCTACTTCTAGTATTCCTCAAGAAACTAAGTTTCAATATTCAAGCCCAAGTCTATTCCATTTTGATACGTTCCATTCATCGAGTTCGTTTGGAATAATCATCGAACATGTTCCCGTGAGTTCGATCATCCCCGTCGTACGTGAAATCACCACGCCGGCGCTTCTACAGGATAATTGTTCCCGTTGGGATTGATTTTGAAGGTTATCGTTTCCGAACTTGATTTCAAGATCGTTCTTCCAAACTTCAAGCCAAATCCATTATCGCTTATCTCTTCCATCGGACCACAATATTTATTCTCGGCAAACTTCTATTCAAGCGATATTGTTTTCAAGTTCAATCCGAAATTATTTTGCACAATTCTCAAGTTTTCAACAAGTTTCTCTAACCGAGATATTAATTTCCATTTTCGTGAATCCCTTTTAGATATAAGCCTTACCATTTATTCAAGGCATTCCTCAATTCGTTCAATCCAACTATCGCACGAGACCTATGAATCCATTTGGACATTTCTAAATGATCCATACACCACTCGGAATTGAGTCATCCAATTAAATCCTCAATCGATTTGTATCTTCTGATACGAAATATCTTTCGAGCTATTTCCCAAAATCCAAGCACGATTCTCTATATTCGCTTAGGCGATAAATCTGATAGCGTTTCTATCGGTTGGCATTCTAAGTTTGACTTGTCTTATTCCTGAACGATATCCTATTCTCGTTTGCAACTTGCTAGCACCAAAGGGTCTTGGCGCGCGATACTTAACACAACTTAGCCGAAAGGCTGTGTGCATAGCTAACCGTTCAGGCGATATTTTATTTCGCATACTAACTAGCTGGGTAATCACGTATAGGCATTTCGGGTTTACACATATCATGTAAATCTAGCACGGGTCTATTCCCACAAGTTAGCACAGGTCGGCACAAAGGCCTATCGCATTACACTTTCGTACAAGCAATCATATCATTCACATGCACTTTTTGAAAGTATTTAGACTCATAGTTGGAATATTCCGTTGGGACATTGAGAGAGAGTGTGCTTATAACCCACGAACGAGCTTTCGAAACTGAAAAAATTAAATCGAAGTCCAAAGGCGTATAGCCAAGCTCTGATACCAATTTGTCATGTCCCGATCCCCGCAGGCTAATCGGCCGTCCCCACTAGGCGAGAATGACCGCGCCAGCGCTCCCGCAGAACGATCACTTTGACCCATCTGGACGTGATGCCGTACGAGCTTAAGCCGCGCTCGTGCAAGGCCGTGGTTCATGCTGGCGGTAAGAGGTCTAAGCCACAGAGTTGCACAGATTGTGCGAGTGCAGCAGAATTACAAACGTATAGGCGATTGGTAACAAGTTCACTGAGTCGTCGATAGCGGAAGCATTGAATAACACAAGTATATAAGTAAAGCAAACTCTTTAGTGATATTGAACAAGTGTTATAGGCGGCGCTAAGCTGAGATTACAAGTCGCTCAAGCCTTTCTCTCTGAAAAAGTAAAAGCGTGCCAAATGGCTACATTTGTGGAATGATACATAGGCGATGTTCCAACATTATGTCTTGCATCTGTGCTTCAGTTCCGGACGCAACGCTCCAAGGCTCCAGAGTGATCTTCACGCCTTAGCACGCACGAAGGAGGCATTCGCGCACCGAACGAGGTTCTCCCTCACCCTACAAACAATCTGGTGGGTTATCAGTACATGAATGCACTGGTAGGGAGGCTACTCGTCCGCTCGACAAATCCAAACACGTTCAATAGGTTTCGTGCACCATCTATTAAGTTATCTTTCTAGTATTGCCCATGATCAGTTTTATGGCAATATGAAAAGCCTAACTCGTGTGGCAGTGCGCCGTGCGATATAAGAGAAAACACGGCAAGACTTACCAACTTACCATTTGTCCTTCCCTGTCCAAGGCAAACAAAGTAAATTCAAGAACGAGCATATATATATTGCATCCAGGGCATTAGCATATGCAAATACAAGTATTGTGAACGAGGTTATGTTAGTGTTCAATTATGTTCGAGTATGTTATAATCATATCCGATTAAGTGTCTCAGTTCATTGGATGCGATGTAATGACTCGCACGCGGATTGCCGCTAAGCGAGGATGACTTATCTATATAAACAGGAGTAGCTGGCATAGCCATTATGGACATTGTCGCAATAAGACGGTGGTCCCGATGCCCCGAGAACTGACCGAACTTATCCGTGCTAGGAACAAACTAGCGCGACTACCGGATTTTCTCCTAGGCCGGATCGGTCCCGATGCCCCGGTGCCCCGTTCGTGGAAATCAAACTTGTGCACAAGCGTCCGCGACTGAATGAATTCTTTTATTTGTTCTTCTTTATTCTGAGTAAACGACAATGGTTGTAGGCGCAGGTCATGATCCTCGCTACAAACCATCCCAGGTCGTTCCTGACTCAGTGGTTCATTTGTTACGAATTTTATACAGCATGACATGAAAATCCATGATTCTTGTTCAGACGTAACTTGGCATGATGCATTCCCCTGGTTCGGGGATTGCCTTGGCGACCTAACGGTCCCGGATACTTACAGGTTCATATTGCACAACAGGACTATTCGATAGTCTTCCGGCTAACAAGATGTATGCACGATACACGATAGTGTTACTTGATTGTGGCATAATTTGTGTGACAAGCACTAGATCGAGGCAATATTTCAAGTTAACATATAAGCATGCAAGCATGCATTCATAAGAAAACTTAAGCATTTACATTGGCTCGGGCCTAAGGGTGAACCTAGGAGTGAAACTGTAAGGGAACATACCCGAGCAACATAATCTAGGGTCGTGTAGTATTGCAAGTGAAGCAGTGCACTTCGAAGAGTACATACATATCGTTCTACTCGAGGCATAGAGGGATCTAGTTGCACAAGGCAAAGAGAGCATACGAGGGTCTACATATATAAGTAAAGTTTTAATTTCATGTTCTAACACAAGCAATACAAGTTGGAATTATTCCCTTAGCTAGGTGCGTTGTATTCTTATTAGCATGCATGGGGTGATTCACCTAGCGACTAGCATGTATCGTCCATATTATGTATCGTCAACATTTTAAGTGTACTGGCTAAGCAAAGACAAGTTCATCGTAGCCACCCACCTTAGCGATGATTCGCCTCGGTCGAGCGATACTCCGAGCGAGCCTCTGAAAGCGTAAGCCAGAACTCCTGAAGATCCAAGTCTGGAAATCCTCTTGCCTAAAACGAGTATTCTCGCTGAAGCAAAGCGGGCCGGGACGTTGCACTTTTGCCGTTTGAATCAGCAGTCGCTTGAGCGGAACGGACGTGTATTATCGTTTGCTATCGGGATGTGATGCCTTGCGAGCCTAGGGTTGCGCCCGCACAAGGCAACATCGTTAAAGTTGTGGCTATCATCGAGTCGAGTAAGCAGCAGAGGGACAATATTGCAAGCATTTATCCATCTGAGTATACGGGACAAATCGAGGTACATGGTTCTCTGAATACAATGGCATCGTTCCATACATTATATCCCTCTATACAAAAGCAGCTCAAAGCAATCGATACGGCTCAAGGCATCAAAATCAGATTTTTGGGTCTTGGGGATGAGGCACGCCTATCGCTTCCTCGGGCGATCCAGCACCTGCGAATAATTAAACTGTTGGTGGGTCAGCACTTTGGAGAAAGTACTGATGAGTTTAAAATCAACTGAACAGAAGCAACATTCACTAAAACCAATACTAAGTAATTATGTGATAAAATATTACATTACCAGTGATCTTTCTAGTTTTACCTAGGTTCGTTACATGCAGCACAGGAACGGATTCATATTACTTCTTTTTGGAAATATCTTTAAAAATAGAGTTCATGTTTGTTTCATTCATTTAAGCACACAAGGCAAGCCGATTGTTCTACTATCAGGGTGTGCGCAGCGTGTCTCGTGAGCTATACCCAAAGACTCTAGGGACAATGCACCATCTAGGAACTATCCTTCTATCAAGCCAACACGATGAACTAGCTATATGCTTTTCGGTCCCCGAGAAACTCAGGATCGGTAGTGGTAATCCAGCTAACCAATGACTCCTTTATCTGCTGCTATTACCAGCTGTGACTCATGGTTGCTCTTCATTATCGTTGTAGCAGCCGTGACAAAGGTTCAGCTCTTCACCAATAGCCATTGTCTGACCGATGCGAATGCTTGAAACACTATCAGATAAACTTTAGGATGCAGACGAGTTGAACAAGCAGACCATCTATCTCTGTGCGGACAGGCTGCTCACTCTGAACAAGTTCAAGAATAATGTGGTCCTTTCAAAACATAAGCGATCTGAAAACATGTTCAAGCACTCTCTTACTCTTTAGACAAGTATTTCAAATTCTCTTAGTTAAGCAGCCATGTTCGTTTTAATGACAAGCTATGTGAGTTCTCTTATTAAGCACGCAGAGTCAGGTTCTATCATTCTTCTTATGAAACCATCTTCTTAGAACAAGCATTCAAAAATTCAGATTCATTATTAAGGCATGCAAGAATCAGAGAACGAAATTTTTGCCCACCCACCTTGATCAGTCATCTCCTGGTTCAACAAGGAGCTCTTAAGGAAGATATCATTTTTGAGTCAGCAACTCGATATCTTATGTACATAGTGCCGACGCGGAGCGGGGCACTACATACTTACCCACCAATAAAAAGTTTTGTCCTCAAAACTTCAAGGAGAAACTTTTCGATATCCCGAGCAGCGATAGTCCTCATCCCTCACCATCCTCAATCGAAAACTCTAGCAAAACACAAGCACGAAAGCACAACTCTCAAGCAACAAATCAAATCCAGAAAACTTTTGCACAACTTTGAGAATATCTATGGACTTATTGTATGGAACGCTCTATTGCAATACAATATCGAACACATCTCAGAGTCGTAGCAACGGAGTGGGCAAATAATCGAGTCGCTCTGATACCATTATGTCATGTTCCGATCCCGAAGGTCCCGACAACGCCCCCGCCGGGCGCGAATCACCGCGCCTCGGCGCTCCCGCGGGACGTATAGTCGTTTGCCATCGAGATCGGGGCGTGACATAATTATGAATCTATCTTCTTAGAACAAGCATTCAAAAACTCAGATTCATTATTAAGACGTACAAGAATCAGAGAACGAAGTTTCTGCCCACTCACCTTGATCAATCATCTCTTGGTTCAACAAGGAGCTCTTAAGGAAGATATCATTTTTGAGTCAGCAAATCGATATCTCTTGTACATAGTGCCGACGCGGAGCGGGACACTACACTTAGCACGGGCAGCCTTCGCCTTCTCGCACTTGGAGGTGTTCATCTTCTTCTTCATCTTCTCCAAGTACTCCTCCTTCAGCCACTCCTTGCGGTGATCCGGTCCAAGTAACGCCAACGCCTTCTGGTCATTGATCATATCTCTCAACCTTTTACTGGCGACGGTCTTGTAGCACTTTCGGATATCACTATCTCTATGATCCGGCCACCAGTACAACCTTTGCAAATTAAAAAAATATTATTTATCATTGTAATAAAAAATATTATTATAAATAAAATTCATATACATACTCTGAGCTCCTCCAGCCAAGCGAATCGACGATCGAGCGGGATGTCACTGAAGATGATATAAGGGCTATCAAAGCAACCCTGCAGATCCTTTCTAGCCTTGATCGAAAAAAATTTGAAATAAGTAGACAATATACAATTAGAATCAAAATACAAAATACATGTGTGAATTGACAAATAAATACCTACCTCGCTCCATCGGCCCATAGCTCGGGACGACAAATATTGGCTGGCCACTCAGGTAGAGTAGGGGGGTCTGCAAATCCTGGACGGAGGACATATACTCCGTTTTCCACAAGATGGCCTGAAAATGGATTTGCTCCTGTGGGAGAAACTTGTGGAGTAACCAGTGTAGTTGTGCCTGTAGTGGCTGGAGTAGAAGAAGGGGTAGCAGCTGATGGCAATCTGGGAGATGGAGTAGCTCCTCCTACCGAAGAACGAGTATATGGCGGGGATTGTCACGTCCCGATCTCCTGCAGGAATCGACCGTCCCCATTGGGATCGAATCACCACGCCAGCGCTTCCGCGGGACGATCTTTCCCATCTGGACGTGATGCAGCACGAGCACAAGCTGACACAAGCTGCGTCCGTGCAAGACCATGATCCGAACATGCGATAAAATGTCTAAGCCACATAGTCGCATAGATAGTCCGAATGCAGCGAAATAAGAAACGAACAGGCGATTGGTAACAAGTTCACAGCTTTATTACCCTTCTGAATAATAGCTGTAACATCAGCTTTATTATTAGAACCTAGTTTTTTTTTTCTTGGCTAAATTTCACTTTAATACCCTCGTCTATTGCACTTTTTCAAGTTGATATTCTAAATTTTTTTACTCGACAATTTGATACCATCAACTATTGAATAATTTTAACTTGATATTCAAAACAAAAAATTTCAAAATTGTCCCTCCCTCTCTCTCTCCTTTCGACGGCGGCTGGACGCAGCAGGGGACAATTGGCAGGAGGAAGGGGGCACAGGAGGGAGGAGGGAGGAGAGGAGCACGAGAGGAGAGAGGGTGGTGGCGGCGGCGGGTGGAGGGAGGGAGGGGGGGGGGGTGGGATGCAGTAGGAGGGGAGGGGGGGGGAGGGGGGTGGTCTCCCGGTGGAGTGGTGGGGTGGTCTCCCGGTGGAGTGGTGGGAGGATGGTTGTGGGTGGGAGGGGGTAGTTTAACTTTTATTTTTATTTTAGGATATCAGATTCTAGATAAAAATAGTTTATAGTATTAAGTTGAAAAAACGGATATAGCTGAGGGTATCAAATTACAAACGGTTTTTTTTAATAAAAGTAATATATTTATATATAATTATAAAAAAAGGAGGAGTTTGGGATAATTATAGGGAGGGGGAGAACTCGCCAACTGAGTTGGCGGGGCCCAGAGTTCGAGAGGAACTCGCCAACTCAGTTGGCGGGCTCTGGGCAGCTCGGTATGTATTTTTTTTAGTAAATTTATTTATGACTTAATGCGGGTATGCATTTTTATTAGTAAATTTGTTTATGACTTAATTTAGTGTCTATATAACACTTAATATATCCAGGTCATTCGTTGCACTAGAGCGTATCTGCTCTGTTTATGTGGTGCAATTCTATTTCCTGATGCATCGGGAAATATGGTAAATGTGCAGCTTCTACCATTCTTGGATGATTTGACAAAACCTACTCAGTATGCGTGGGGAGCTGCTACTCTTGCCTTTTTATACGCCAATCTGACAGAATTTGTGAGATCCAATCGCAAGAGTATTTGTGGATGTATTTCACTGATTCAGGTATGAATGAAAGACCTAAAAAAGTTAGAGTAATTTTATACGCAAATTTTGTTTGTACTAATGTCATATTTTTGTTTTATAGTTCTGGTCCTACGAGCACTTCTATATTGGTAGGCCTGTTACTAGCATTCTCAGTGATGTTGGAGTATTTTCAGTTGCTATGTGCTGGCCCACAGATGTAGTGGATTATCAACACTACCAATACATGAGTGTATCACTTTATCGTAGCCAATTTGATACACTGCAATATCATGAGGTAATTTTAAATATCTAATAAATATCTTTTAATTATTTCAGTTTTGATCGTAGATAAACATCACATCTATTTGATACAATATCTTTAAATAGGTTACTTGGTTACCTTACTCATGTGAAGATGAGGCTCCAGAAATCAAGATGACATAATATGCGTTTACTTTACACAGATCTCATATTATATATGATCGGTTCACCATGTACCATCCGGCAGACCGTGTTCTTCGATAATTCGGAATGAGCCCAATAATTTCCGATGATCCATCGACAGTCGGTTATGAGGCAGCAAATGCATTACAACGAATCCTTGGTCTCGTTGCTGACTGGAATAATCGGTTCGAGAATTATAGTGTGAGGGATATGTCTCCCAGACTAAGATCTGTTGAGGAATGTAAGTTATAAGTTACTCATTATTCGTATTGATTTAGTATAAATAATTTGCTAAAATTTTGTTTACATTATGCAGACATGGGTAACCTGGACTATAGGCAATGGTGGGGATGCCCTCTTATGAGCAACCGAGCATACCAATATGAGGAGCAAAGGTTCAAGAGTAGATCCGTAGATGATTATACTATACGTGCTTTTGTCCGATGGCATGCATGATTTGGTATGACTTCATTATACTTTCAAAAATACATATACATAGATATGATAAATATATTAATTTACAAGTTTCATATTTCAGAGTGGTGTATACCGACAACATTTAACTATATCGCCATTTCCAATAGATTTGACATATACTCTCAAATTACAATTCGGTTGATCACAACTATATATAATTCCACGAGCATTATTCATAACACTAGCTGAACAACTAAAATTATATTTAATTGCTAAATTACTTATAAAGCTTCAAAAATGAGAATGACTAGGAAATGATTGTCCCTTAAATACTTCATCAGTTATAACTTTTACAACATCATCATCTACCGTATAGTCTACATTTTTAACTAAATCATCACTATTTTCATCGTCGTTGTCACTATCATCATCATGGTTAGATTCATCTGATGAATGACCTTCTTGGAAAAATAAAATAATTTGTTGAGAAGAACTAGCACCCGAACTAACATGCTGATATTCAGAAAAATATTCATTATTTCTATTATCTAATGTTGCTGCTACTTTAATAACATATATTTTTATATACCGTGATTGTGAATTAATCTCAAGAATATAATTTCATGCATCTTCACTATCTATCAAAAAAATAATTAGAACAAAAAATAGACTTCAGAATAAAATCATAATGAATAGAACAACGTTCAATAATATGATTACATATATTTTCAAAACTAATATTCGGATAAGTTGAAAAAATTATACTTTCTCCTCCTTCGTAATTTAACCCATTTACTTTACCGCCGTGCGAGCATACAATTCTTACGCTACGATCCATGACGGTTGAGAACTTTTGCTACAGGAAACTCAGATGAACTTTAGCTGCAGGCAAAACTTTGACTGAACCTTTGCTAGAGGCAGAGAGACAGAGAGTGTTGGAGACTTTGCTAGAGGGAAGAGAGGAAATAGAGGAAATAGAGTGAGTGTTGGATGATTTGGTTGAGATAGGAAATATATAGAGTGAGAGTGTTGAATGTAATAGCCGTTGTGCAACGGCTATAATGCTTTCCAAGTATGTGAACGGATCCTTACTCGCCAACTGAGTTGGCGGGCAGAGTGCAACAGTCACTGCCCTCCTCCTAAACCATCACTCGCCAACTTAGTTGGCGGGCACAACCTCCAACTCAGCATGCCTCGCCAACTGATTTGGCGACCTGCATGTATCTCGTCAACTCAGTTGGCGGACCCCAACAACTCGCCAACTGAGTTGGCGAGTTCTCCCCCTCCCCATAATTTTTCCAAACTCCTCCCTTTTTTTACAATTATATATAAATATATTACTTTATATAAAAAAAATCGAATTACAAATAAACTTTTTTCTTCTTCTTTCTAAATACTACAATAAAAAAAACAAAAAAAATAAAAAAGACGAAAGAAATCATTGAGACTTAAAACTGAGCAGTGTGTATGGTCTCCAATTAAGAAGAAGAGTCAACATCAATTCATCAGTCCCTGTCACATTCAAGTGCATCATCACCTATCTATAACCATCATATACAAGGCTGTTCCAAGTAAGGCTGCTCGCATACACAAAATGAGATTAACAAAAATTAAAAAAAAAATTAAGAAAGAAAAGTTGCTCGCCAAATGGCATGCAAATATCTGCAAAAAAAGAAGAAGTACAATTACTCATTTACATTTACAAAGTAAGTATACAGTCTTTAGAGTTTTTGTAAATATATTTATATGCAAAAAAAAAAATACCAGCATTACTAATTTTGATGTCTGAACTATATGCTAAGAGTTATAATGTTTGATTGTATTTGGAAATCCATTTAATCATGAAGCCAGCATAATTAAGCCGATCCAAATAATAAATTTACTAATGTCTATGAATATCGATTACTAGACCTTATTTTATACTTTGGGAATAACTTTGTGTATATCTCGGTGAACTAGCGACAGTCGCCTCCTTACACTGGGTCGATCTTTATACATGACTATTAATTATGAATGACATTTACTTATTCTTATGTGTTTTTATATATGTATGGTATGGGTCCATAAATTAGAAAAAACAAAACCATATTCATTCAATCTGTAGCTAATCAAACATAATGAGCAAACATATTAGGGCTAATTAGGGTTTAGATCCTGAATTTATACCAGTTTAGAGTTTTAAGTTCTGATATTTTCAATTAAAAATTTTGGATCCTAAATTTTTGTTTTAGATTTCCTCCTCCTCATTAATACCATGAATGTGAGTACCACGACAAAAACTAACACATGTTGAAAGGAGGTTATAATAGAAAGAAAAAAAAAATTAGGTTCTAAACTTTTCAATTGAACATGTTAGAAATTAAATTCTTATCCGATATAAAATCTAGGATCTAAATACTAATTAGCCAAACATATTATATTAACCACATGGATGCCAACACTGTTGAGATACAACACAATAAAAAGAAAAATACAACTCACACACACGTGGAGGGGACACATCTTAACTTCTTTAACATACTGTGTACTTTATTCAATAGAGAATGACCTTTAAACAGGCACACACACAAAACGGTGGAGAACTACAAAAATGGA
Organism: Iris macrosiphon; assembly: GCA_036927795.1. Classification (NCBI taxonomy): domain Eukaryota; kingdom Viridiplantae; phylum Streptophyta; class Magnoliopsida; order Asparagales; family Iridaceae; genus Iris; species Iris macrosiphon. Next base: position 160,783,758 of record JAYESA010000008.1, on the reverse strand, counting down.
AGAAATGGCTCACAGCCACACAATGCAACTAAGGAATAGGACAAAGTCCTAACAAAATTAATCCAACAATCAACCCCCTAATTTTGTTGTTCCAGTTCATAGCAGCGCGGGGTGTTCATCTTCGCTTACCTCTACGAGTAGAGTTTTCTTCTCCTTTTCGGGACATTCTGAAGAAAAATGACCATAATTATTGCAATTATAACATCTTACCCTTACTTTATCAAATCTTCCAATCCTGCGGTTTTGGCCACGAGCAGCACCAGAGGAGCCCTCGGCTTCACACTTCTTCTCACGTGCCTTCCACTCGGCTCGGGTGAGAAGAAGATGCTCCTCGCTATTGTCGTCATCGTATCCACTGAGTCGCTCCTCATGGACTTTGAGGCGCCTAATCACCTCCTCGACCGTCATTGTTTTAAGGTCGTCGAATTGCTCTATTGTGGATGCGATCTGCAAGAACTTCTTTTGGACTGCCCAGAGAAACTTCTTGACGACATGAGCCTCCTCAACCTTGTCGCCCAATGCACGAATTTTGTTGATGATGGTTGTTATCTTGACAGCGAAGTCATCGACCGAATCCGTTTCCTTCATGCACAACCCCTCGAACTCAGTTTTGAGGGTTTGTACCTTAGCCTCCTTCACACGATCGGCGCCTAACTGCATCGTCTTCAACGCCTCCCACGCATCTTTGGCCGTTTGCTTTTCGTCCAGTAGGAAGAGCGTTTCCTCGGGGATGTCCGCGTATATGGCCGCCAATGTCATTTGATCCTTGCGCACATCGATGTTGGTGTCCTCGATAGCTTTTCACACTCCTTGAGCCCTCATATAGACCTTCATCTTGATTGTCCAGGCTGCATAATTGCTCGTCGTGAGCATCGGATAATGCAGCGAGACGGCGGAATTCCCCTTCGCCACCATACTCATCGGTACCTCGTCGCCGGTGACACTACTTCCCGGAGAGCGGAGCATGTATTTGGGCATGAACGGATCAAGTGCTCGACCCTTCTGAGCTCTGATGCCAATTGTTGAGATACAGCACAATAAAAAGAAAAATACCATTCACACACACGTGGAGGGGACACAGCTTAACTTCTTTAACATACTGTGTACTTTATTCAATAGAAAATGGCCTTTAAATAGGCACACACACAAAACGGTGGAGAACTACAAAAATGAAAGAAGTGGCTCACAGCCACACAATGTAACTAAGGAATAAGACAAAGTCCTAACAAAATTAATCCAACAAACACCACAATAGTTTTTGAACAGAAGACCAATGATCGACTTACATAACCAGAGAGAAAGATAAGAATAAACCTTGTGAAATGACAAGACACATTGCTGATGAGATGATTATAGAGTAGTTGAAAACGAGGAAGACGTACGAAGACGACAGTAACTCTTGAATCAGTTTGTGGCGGGGTTGGGGCCGCTGGGGACTTGGTGCTTGCCGTCTCCAAAATGTTCTGTAGAGTCACCACCCGGATGGAAGTTCGAAGCAGATGGTCGAGAGAAGAGAAGACGACGAGACCCAAATGAGGAGGATGTAGTAGATATCATCGTCCTCATCTGCTCCGTCGGACCAACCAAAAGAAGAAGGGCGACGAAGACGAGGAGGAAGGAGTGGTAGTAGTAGGAGGAAGCCATGTAGTTAATTAGTTCTTCCTACTCAATTAAGAAGATGGCTAGATGGAGCTCACACAATGAATTAATGTCCATGAACAAAGAATGTAGAAGTTATGTATGTGCTGTGTTTGTGTGTGAGGAAAAGGCCAAGCATACCAAGACCACAAATCAAGAGTGCGCGCAGATGTTGACAAAGAGATCTAGGTCATTAACTGAAAGTTACACGGCTGGCTACCCCTTCGTTCCCTAATTACCACTTTTGGAAGGAATTGGTTGTTAAGGTTCATTCAATGGGGGATGACATGTGGCGGGGGATGACATGCATATATGCAAGTTAATTTCTGCCTTCCTTGGACAAAAGTCCAAAGACTAAGAACCAAAGACGTACGTACCCCTTTCCTTCCTTCCTTCCTTCCTTCCTCACTCCATTGCAACAAGGAAGAGGAGAGGAGAGGAGAGGAGAGGAGAGGAGCACGGAAGCTGAACTTTGAGTATAAATGCTTTGCTTGTTTGTATACATGTAAGAAGTAGCCTATGGTAATGATTCGGTAGAAATCATTGGACAAATGTGTGAGGATTCATACAGTTAACACTTAAAAACTACATTGTTTTAGCGACAGAATTCGTCAGAATAATTAACGTCGCTACGGAAATTTCGTCGCTAATCTATCGCTTTATCGACGAATTAGCGACGGAATGAACGACATAAAACTAGCGACGGATCAGTGACGTATAAATTTTGTCGCTAAACTTTTTATCAAGGAGGGAGCACTTGACATTTCACTTTGAGTACGGAGACTACTTACTGACGGATTAGCGACGGATTATTTGAACCAAAATTTGCTAAAATTTTCATAAGATTTTGCACATTCAGGGCTCACAGAGTTCGTCGCTAATTTGTCACTCTCAGTGACGGATTAGCGACGGATGTTAGCGACGGACTCGGATACTTGTTTGGCACATTTATGTGTATCAGACGTTTTAGTGAAAGAATAGTCCGTCGCTAGGTAGTCGCTGGCCTGAGATTTTTTGTCGAAAATCCGTTTCTGACATGAGATTTTCCAGATTTTTCGTCGCTATTACGTCGCCAGTCCGTCACTAAAGGTAATATTTTTTCCAGAAATCAATTTCTGCTGATCATATACCTGTTATACATTCACCAATTTCCAAACAAATAAATTTCACACAAGTAAATTCCACACAAACTAATAAAACTCACAAAAACATGTACAAATATTATATATACAATGAAATAATAAAGTAGAGTAATCCAAACTTGTACAAATAACTGTTATACAATCCCACAAAGTCAAATAAATACAATCAAGTCAAAAAAATACAACCAACTAAATTTTTTTTCACAAACTCAAAAAATCCATCAAGTCGACGGTGGATGCGAAGGCGACGACGACTGTCGACTAGCCATGTACTGCGCCACAACCATAGCGATGATATCATATAGATCATCAGGAGCAACGACATACGAAGCAGTGGCAGGAGCCGTCGAAGGAGCTGGATGACCCATCGATGTCGACGGAGGAGTTGGAGCCGTCGGAGTAGATGGAGGACCCAACGTAGTAGCCGTCGGAAGAGCCGTCGTAGTCGCTGTCGGAGGAGCCGTCGTAGTAGCCGTTGGAGGAGAAGGTGTTGCAGCATCACGAGTGTCTATCAACTGTCGGACCAACCAATGTAGCTCATGTAGAGACATCGCACCAGAAGGAACGCCGGAGCCGGGCACTATTGGAACCGGAGTAGCCGTCGGAGGAGCTTTGGAAAGAACCGACGGCTGTGATGCCAACGATTCGGTACCGTACACGCTACCGCAATTCCCTCTCCTGACAGCTTGTACCCACCGATATTTTCTCTCAGTCGGCGTACTGCTCTTAGCACCCCCCTCCAACGCCTCATACGTCTCCTATATTTATTTATATAAACAGGTTTAGAGTTAAGAATTTTAGAGTTATATCTGATATATTTAATTTTGGTTAGAGTATCATATTAGATACTAGATATCATAGTATATGTATATAATTTGAGTTATATTTTCTATATTTGATTTCCATGATATCTTAAAATAGGATATTAACCAATGTTCAAAGTATCATAATCAAAATCGGTATCAGACCATTCCTATGAGTTTTAAAGTAAATCGAATTGGTATCGGAATCAAAATCGGTATAGGAATCGGTATCGGACCATTCCTATGTCATAGTTTGACCGTTTGACCTAGATTTGACCTACTTTGATTATTTTGACCTAGAAACCTAGAATCTAATTAAATTATAAAATAATCTAATTAAATTGATAAAATTTTATAAAGACAACTTACATATGCTTTGACGTCCCGCTCATCTACGAGCTTCCTATCCTTCTTTCTTTTGTGGGTCCGTTGGAAGATTGCAAGAAAGTCGACGGTCTTGGGATCTTTCCTGGCTCTAGCGGCCTCGTCGCACTGTAAAAAATTAAGCAATTAATAAATAAGCAAAAAAATTAGAATTATAAAAAAACTGATCTAGCAAAAATTTTTAATACTAACTATCCGTCGAAAATGCTCGACGGTCGAAATGGATCCACCAGTATGGAGACCACCCTTAGCACGGGCAACCTTCGCCTTCTCGCACTTGGCCTTGTAGGCTAGGGTGTCCATCTTCTTCTTCATCTCCTCCCAGTACTCCGCCTTCAGCCACTCCTTGCGATGATCTGGTCCAAGTAACGCTAGCGCCTTCTGGTCATTGATCATATCTCTCAACCTCTTGCTGGCGATGATCTTGTAGCACTTTTGGATATCACTATCTCTATGATCCACCAGTACAACCTCTACGAATTAGAAAAATAATTTTTATTATTGTAATCAAAAAATTTATATATTATTATAAATAAAATTCATATACATACCCCGAGCTTCTCCAGCCAAGCGAATCGTCGATCGAGTGGGAAGTCACTGAAGTTGATATAAGGGCCATCAAAGTAGCCCCGCATGATCTCCCCCAGATCATTCTCAGCCTTGATCGGGAAGAATCTAAAATAATTAGACAATATACAATTAGAATACAAAATACAAAATAAATATGTGAATTGACAAATAAATGCTTACGTCGCTCCATCGGCTCATAGCTCGGGACGACAGATATTGACTGGCCGCTCTGGTAGAGTAGGGGGATCTGCAAATCCTGGACGACGGACATATACTCCGTTGTCCACAAGAAGGCCTGAAAATAGATTTGCTCCTGTGGGAGCAACTGGTGGAGTAGCCGGTATAGTAGTACCGGTAGTGGCTGGCGTAGAAGAAGGGGTAGCAGCTGATAGCAATTCGAGAGATGGAGTAGCTCCTCTTACTGAAGAACGAGTATATGGCGGGGATAAACCATCCGCCGCATCTACGAACTCGTCCTCAGGTCGTGTGCGAGAATCTAGGGTAGCAGACGTAGTGGACGGAGGATGATGAGAAGATGATCCTATCTGAACTTGTCGTCGTCCTCGTCCTCGCCCTCGTTCGCCATACTATAGGTAAATCTGCAGCAAATAAAATAATGTCATCAAACAGATAATTATAAAGTAATGGTGTGGTGAAATAGGTAAATACTAGTGTGATGATGAAATAAATAATAATTGTGTCATGAACTAATTAAATAAATACTAAACTAATGCATATGTATGTACGTACTAATCTTCTTCATCTTTCGAATTATTTTTCAAATCGTCTTCATCTTCTACTTCTTCATTTTTATTTTCACTTCCACTATCACTATCACCTTCATCTTCCAATTATTGTTCCTTGCTCGATACCTCCATATCAGATTTCTCCTTTATATGAGGTAAATCTTCTATCTCAATCTCTTCGTTAACTCTATCATTCTCTACGGTAATGTCAACCCCCATGCCATCTGTAACCTCCGTATCCTGAAATTCGTGCTTAAATATTGTTATTAGGTTAATTTGGGGCTATTGGAATTTTTTCATAATTTTTAGTTAATTAAAAACTAGTAACACTAATTTCCTAGAACTTGTAAGAATTTATTTTAGGGTCAAACGTAATGAAAAATATTCCAAACTTTTATTTTAGGTTCTAAATAATCAAATATATTTTCTAGAATTTTTTGGGAATTTTTTGAGTATTATGAGTATTTATTGGGAGTTATTTAGGCTAATAACTAATTTTTAGGACTTGTAGAATTTATTGTGCAAGTCCAGAAATATAGAATGGACCCACGTTATTTTCTAGGGTTTATAATATTATTATATATTTTCTGGAATTATTTCAGAATTTTTGGAATAATTTTAGTATTTATTTTTAGTTAAATGGGTAAAACTAATGTTTAGAGCTTCTCCTAATTATAGTAGTAAACCTATGAACATAAAATTGTCCCAAGTATTTTTCTAGTGTTTTTGGGTTTAAAATATATTTTCTGTAATTTTTTTCAGATTTTTATGATTAATTTTAATATTAATTTTGAGTTATTTAGATTTAAAATGACTTAAATAATGTTTTGATAAAGGTAAATCAAAAACAAATAATATAACCAAAACCATCCAATCAAATTATGACACGTGTCATCCTATCAATTTTTATTCAGCCGCTCAACATCTATCTATCTATATATATATATTATAATAACCTTAATTATCCCATTATTTTAGAGAGAGAGATTTGAGGAGATGTCATCTAGGGTTTCCTTCATCTTCCAGAAGCCATTGCACATAGCTCCGGACTCCAAACGAGGCCCAATTTCTTGCGTTAGAACGATATTGAGGTTATCTTTCTGATTATATAAATTGTTTTACGAAATTATGAGTATTAAATTCTGAAAAATTCGTACAGCACAGCATGTCCGAAAATAGACTTGTTTCGATGTTTTCATGATTTCGGGAGAAACAGAAATCAGAATCATGAACCGTTTAAATTTTCGGAAAACTAATATCGAGATCATTGACATATATTTTTCCCAGAATTTAATTCGAAGTATTTATATACTGTTAATTCTGTAGAACTTTTAGGTTATAATTTAACCATCGGTGCACGATACGAAATTTGTATGTGCCATAATTTCCAAACGAATTTGAATTCGGACGAGCCGTAAATTCCAGCATGTTTTTGATGCTGAAATCTACAGAAAATCATACATGAAAGTCGAGTTTGTGTTGGTTGACTTTTTGGTCAACAGATCGCCTCGATTCGCGTGCCATGAGTCTCGAGTTGATAAAATTTAGTTCCTTTGGAAAAAATTTAGAAATTAACCTAAAAATCAGAATAATAAGATTAAAATAAGATTTTAGAGTAATTATTTCAGAATTAAATAAATTAAAATAAATTATCTTTTGACATGGTAAGTTTGTAATACATAGCCTATTTGGACTGTGACTTGGACTCTGATTCATACCAGCTAAGGACCACAGGCGAGTACATTCTCTGACAGTTTCCATTATGTTGATTATCTCTATAATTCTTGTTGTATAGCATACATGACTCTGACACTGTTATTTACACGAGTTGGTATCATCGAGACCTGTCACGAGGAGTCGTGATTGGAATCCATCGTGCTAGCTGGGGAAAAACGAAGAAATATTAGTAGCTTATGTGATCATACCCAACTTTACATGCATCATAGCTCACCCACACCTCACGTCGGTGCAGCCTTACCATTACATGCCTCATCGCTGTTACATGTGGTTAGCCTGACTGTACAAGGATGATCGCTTATCAATGTAATAAGTCTTATCAGTCCCAAGCCGATCACATGATATGCTGATATTTTCACACACTTAGTTAGATGATTCTTAACATGTATCTCTAGTATATTGATCTAACATCTCTACATGTTCTAGCTATTGTTCTCGTACACACTTACATACCAGTTCATTGTTCTTGCGTGTACTTGTATTTCTATTTCATTGCTAGATGTATATTGATGATGATGTTCCAGTATTACTTTATTCCAGTATCCCCTTATTCCAGTATTTCTTATTGCCAGTTATTCATATCTGTCTTGTATTTCTTTATACTGTGTTATAGTTTTTGTCAATATATGTGGAACTGCTGTTAGTGCTTGTACTTCGTTCCAATCCTGACTGAATATTTTTTCCAGACTGCGACTTAGAGGACTTATTTCTGACATACTTGGAGACTTGGATGTTATTGATTGCAGGTTAGACTATTTATTATTGTCTAGACTTGTCTTGTATTTCATTGCTTGCTTCGATATCTCATCGTGCTTTAGCTTATGTGATTGAGTATATTCCATATTATATTATGATATCTGTGTCTCCTTATGGAGTTGGATATTCATGTAAGATTATCTAGATAGTATCATGACTTAGACAGCGTTCTACCGCCGATGCTGCGGCGTAGGCTGGGCGTACCCACGCTCTCGTGCCCCAAAATCCGGGTACGGGTCGTGACACATTTTTAGTGGTGGCCCATGCAGGTCAGACTTCGCAAGTTGTGCAATGTCGTGATAGTGCGACCTCTTAGTTGTACTACTGCGTGCCTGCTATAGAATATAGGATATAGGATACTAGGATGAGAGAGGATACTCAATCACAAAAATTCTTGAGAGATTCCTGGGACGACCCCTTGAGAATCTCATTATAATTTCTAATTTAAATCCTTCCCCCTTGTTTTCGTCCGTCCTCACTTATTGATATTGAGTTTGATTCTTGTTGACCAGTTGTTAAATTTAATTCTTGGTATCGTTGTTGAGTTGGTTGCTTATCGAGATGAATTTTACGGACTAAACCTTACGGTATCATCTGATGACATATATTGATGAGGACAGTGAGAAAGGTAAAACGTTTACTTTGGTTATGGAGCCTAGAGTTTATCGCAGCCATATTAGCTGTCGTGTCGGAAACGTAGGAACTTGACTTCGGATGTACATATCTTAGTTATGAATTTAGGGTTTCTCGCAGCCATACCGGTTGGCGTGGCAAAGATTCTAGATGACATGATTATAGAGTTGCATACCTTAGTTATGGAACCTGTCGTTTATCACATCTATGCTTACTGGCGTTGCGAGGATTCTGAGTGTCATGATTTCTGACAGACGTGTATGATTATCAGGTTGTTTTTTAAAATGGTTCTTAAAGTCTCATCTCAATACTTATCTATTTTCGTTATTACATGACTTTGTTCTATCGCTTATTTTCTTTACTAGCAGTAGGAATACCTTCAGTTCCTTAGTCCAGTTCCTCCTAGAGTTTTTTTTTTTCCATTAGGATTCCTTGTTAGTGTGATAATGGGTGACTTGCAATTATGTCTGTGTCTTGTATTAGTGTTGACTGAGTATGACTTGTGAGTTTGTAAGTATTTCTTAGTTGGACATGTGAGCAGTAGGCATCAATCTAAAGTTAACCCGTAGCATAGTACCTTGTAGCAATAGTTCTGAAATAGGTGTCATTATAGTTAGTATTGGTACTGTAGCTAGAATTTTCTTAGACCGTAATTATTGGTGTTGACCGTAACAAAGATTAATGAAGAGGTTATGATTTGTCAGAGAGAGACAATATGCCTTAAATTTCGAGGATAAACATTAATTTAAACAAAGAGTTGAGAACTTAATATGACAGGATTGGCGATCTTGTTAAAACGTTAATTTTATGAAGATTATGAAATGATTGGATTTGTCATTAAATTTTGAGAAAATTAAGAAGATTATCATTGTATTTATTTGACTGCAAGATATAGATTTATTTTGAATATTGCAATTGAAGATTTTGCGAGTATTATATTATTTGAGTATTGTGTGGAAAAAGAATCGAGGAGTAAGATCCTTAATGTATTAGTGTTTGAATTCAAATTTTTGGGATGAGAATTTAAATTTTATAAATATGCATTGATTGGATTTAAATTAGAGGAGTAAGATGATTAATGGATTAGTGTGTGAAATTCAAACTTTTCGGATGAGATTTCTTAAATTTATAAATATACATTGAGTGGATTTAAAATTAGAGGATTGAATACTAAGTTTTGTATTTAGTAATTAGCATAAAGTTTTTGAGAAGATTATGATACAAATGGAATTCGATTTTAAATTTGAAGATTTTAGGAATATGATATTTATAGAATTTTGAAATATTGTGAAATAACAATATGGATTAGTTCATGATTATATGATTTGATGAATTTAATTTTGATGGTAACAAATAAATAAATAAAATAATTGAGGATTTTAAATTTTGAGGACGAATTTTTTTTTAAGGTGGGTAGACTTGTAACCTTTGTATCATGAAATTCGTGCTTAAATGTTGTTATTAGGTTAATTTGGGGCTATTGGGATTTTTCCAAAATTTTTAGTTAATTAAAAACTAGTAACACTAATTTTCTAGGACTTGTAAGAATTTAATTTACGGTCAAAAATAATTAAAAATGTTCCAAACTTTTATTTTAGGTTCTAAATAATCAAATATATTTTCTAGAATTTTTTCGGAATTTTCTGAGTATTTTTAGTATTTATTGGGAGTTATTTAGGCTAATAACTAATTTTTAGGATTTGTAGAATTTATTGTGCAAGCCCAGGAATATATAATAGACCCACGTTATTTTCTAGGATTTATAATATTATTATATATTTTCTGTAATTATTTCAGAATTTTTGGAATAATTTTATTGTTTATTTTTAGTTAAATGGGTAAAACTAATGTTTAGAGTTTCTCCTAATTATAGTAGTAAACCTATGAATATAAAATTATCCCAAGTATTTTTCTAGGATTTTGGGGTTCAAAATATATTTTTTGTAATTTTTTCAGATTTTTATGATTAATTTTAATATTTATTTTGAGTTATTTCGATTTAAAACGACTTAAATAATGTTTTGATAAAGGCAAATCAAAAACAAATAATATAATCAAAACCATCCAATCAAATTATGACACGTTTCATCCTATCAATTTTCATTCAGCCGCTCAACATCTCTCTCTATATATATATTATAATAACCTTATTTATCCCATTATTTTAGAGAGAGAGATTTGAGGAGATGTCATCTAGGGTTTCCTTCATCTTCCAAAAGCCATTGCGCATAGCTCCGGACTCCAAACGAGGCCCAGTTTCTTGCGTTAGAACGATATTGAGGTTAGCTTTCTGATTATATAAATTGTTTTACGAAATTATGAGTATTAAATTCTGAAAAATTCGTAGAGCACAGCATGTCCAAAAATAGACGTGTTTCGATGATTTCACGATTTCGGGAGAAACATGAATCAGAATCATGAACCGTTTAAAGTTTCAGAAATCTAATGTCGAGATCATTGACATATATTTTTCCCAGAATTTAATTCAAAGTATTTATATACTGTAATTCTGTAGAACTTCTAGGTTAGAATTTAACCATCGGTGCACGATACGAAATTTGTATGTGCCATAATTTTCAAACGAATTTGAATTCGGACGAGCCGTAAATTCCAGCATGTTTTTGATGCCGAAATCTACAAGAAATCATACATGAAATTGAGTTTGTGTTTCTTGACTTTTTGGTCAACAGATCGCCTCGATTTGCGTGCCATGAGTCTCGAGTTGATAAAATTTAGTTCCTTTGGACAAAATTTAGGAATTAACCTAAAAATCAGAATAATAAGATTAAAATAAGATTTTAGAGTAATTATTCCAGAATTAAATAAATTAAAATAAATTATCTTTTGACATGGTAAGTTTGTAATACATAGGCTATTTGGACTGTGACTTGGACTCTGATTCATACCAGCTAAGGACCACAGACGAGTATATTCTCTGACAGTTTCCATTATGTTGATTATCTCTATAACTCTTGTTGTATAGCGTACATGACTTTGACACTGTTATTTACACGAGTTGGTATCATCGAGACCTGTCACGAGGAGTCGTGATTGGAATCCATCGTGCTAGCTGGGAAAAAACGAGGAAATATTAGTAGCTTATGTGATCATACCCAACTTTACATGCATCATAGCTCACCCATACCTCACGTCGGTGCAGCCTTACCATTACATGCCTCATCGCTGTTACATGTGGTTAGCCTGACTGTACAAGGATGATCGCTAATCAATGTAATGAGTCTTATCAGTCCCAAGCCGATCACATGATATGCTGATATTTCATACACTTAGTTTGATAATTCTTGACATGTATCTCTAGTATATTGATCTAACATCTCTACATGTTCTAGCTATTGTTCTCGTACACACTTACATACCAGTTCATTGTTCTTGCGTGTACTTATATTTCTATTTTATTGCTAGATGGATATTGATGATGATGTTCCAGTATTACTTTATTCCAGTATCCCCTTATTCCAGTATTTCTTATTGCCAGTTATTCATATCTGTCTTGTATTTCTTTACACTGTGTTATAGTTTTTGTCAATATATGTGGAACTGCTGTTAGTGCTTGTACTTCGTTCCAATCCTGACTGAATATTTTTTCCAGACTGCGACTTAGAGGACTTATTTCTGACATACTTGGAGACTTGGATGTTATTGATTGCAGGTTAGACTATTTATTGTTGTTTAGACTTGTCTTGTATTTCATTGCTTGCTTCGATATCTCATCGTGCTTTAGCTTATGTGATTGAGTATATTCCATATTATATTATGATATCTGTGTCTCCTTATGGAGTTGGATATTCATGTGAGATTATCTAGATAGTATCATGACTTAGACAGCGTTCTACCGCCGATGCTGCGGCGTAGGCTGGACGTACCCACGCTCTTGTGCCCCAAAATCCGGGTGCGGGTCGTGACACCATCAACACCGGCCAAACTAATATATGCAAGTTGAGGCACGACCACCCCATCCTCTTGGTATGCTAGATCCCCAACATTATATGTGTTTCTAGCTTTAGTTTTGCATACAGCCCACCAATCTTTATTATTGCGTCGTCGACTAGGATAGCTCGTATAATACACTTGAACCGTTTGACTAGCCAACATGTACAAATGGTTCCAAACCTATATATCTTTTTCTATATTTTATATCAACAAACCCAAACTGTTTGTCAAATTTTTATCCTTGCTTGGGTGGTGTGTCGAACCAGTCACATTTAAACAACATAATTTTTGTCACATAAGAGTAATCCAACTCCATGTCATCTCTTAGTACACCGTAATAGTCAAATTCTGGATCGGCATCATAGACTAAACTCCTCACACATACTCCAGAATTCTTTGTATAATTAGCCTCCTCATCGAATAATGATTGACTAACACTACCAAAAAAGGTCAAATTAGCGACGTAAAAAAATGTCGCTAAATGACAAAAAATGTCGCTAATCACTTTTAGCGACATAATTAGCGACGTTTTACAGAAGTCGGAACTCAGCACGTCGTTGAAAGGAAAAACGTCGCTAAACATCGCTATACCGACGTTTTTAGCGACTTAAATGTGTCGCTAAATTAGCAACGTTTAGCGACGCAACGTTGCTAATTAGCGACGTGCTCAAACGTTGCTAAACGTCGCTAATTAGCGACTTATATAGCGATGTTATAGCGACGTCTTTAATGACTTGGCAATACTGCCATGTCAGCAATTTGCGACGTACATCGACATTTTTAGCGACTTCATTAGCGACGTGTAGAAACGTCGCAACTTAGCGACGTATTTAGCGACGTGTATTAATGTCGCTAAACGTCGCTAAAAATGTCGCTAATTGTACAGTAAAAAAATAAAAAAAATTACTGAATTATTTTCAAACTATTATTCCTGCAGTTTATTAATTCACAATCGGTACAAATAGACCCGGAGCAACCCTCCGTTGAATTTTTTGGGTTTGCCGACCCCCTTGGGTTGAACACTCAACACCGGTAAATTAACATATATTTAATATGAATAATATAATAAAATTTAAAGAAAATAAAATATCCAACAAATATCATCGTAAAGAATACAACAAATATATATCCATATAATGAGTCTCATCCTAAATAATATAAAGAATACAAATATCCAGCAACTATACTACTGCGGATCTGCAGGAGGATGACCACTGGCGTGCATGAAGGATAAGAACAGATCATACTGCTCCCGTAAAATTGACACCGATGTCGATGGAGAAGGCAGTGACGTCGGTGGAGTCTGTGTCGATGTAGGCGCACCAGGAGGACGTATCCGCTCCAAGTCTGCGAGTCGCTGGTTGTAAGAATCCATGGTAGATAACATCCTCGTACTGCTATGAACCATTGAATCCTGCATCATCGTCAGCCTCTCGCCCATGGATAGCTGTGATGCCTGCAGCTCCGTCACGTTGCACTCTGTCGAGGATCTAAGATCATTTGTCAAATCTCGGAGCTCCGTGATGCTGCGATCGAGCATATCGAATAGTGCGATGATCGGATCGTCCGCCTGCGGCTGGGACCGGGGGTGCTCCTCCATCCTTCGTAGCAACTCGTCACGGAGAGACGCAATCTGACGGTAAACGGCCTCCTGGACTCTGGCCGACGATTGCAAGGGCTGTGGGGAATGCGCACTTGTCGGGGAGGCCCTAGATGTCTGCATCGCAACCAGGGCACCGTAGGATCCCGTACCGGAGTACGTACCCCTCTGGAGACCACCAGCTGCGGTCACCCACAGGTCATTCACTGACGGAGCTGGAGCAGGCTGCGAGAAAGTAACAGCCTCTCCAACTGTAGGTGCACTAGCAGTCGCCCGCTCACGCAGCCTAAGATACTCGGCCTAAAAAAGTTTAGAAACTCGATAATTGCCTAAGTTATATTAAAATTAACAAAAAGTAAAGTAACACTTACATAGGTCTGCGATGCCCTCTCATCAATGAGATTTTAATCCTAGCGATGGGTGGCCAAGAAGACGGTCACCATGTTTGCATCCTCACCCCTCTGTACCTGTTAAAAATATATTATTTAGTACTAAACTTAAATATTTTTTCCTACTACCATTTTATCCTACTTATATTAAAATAATATATCTTAAATAAAAAATATACCAAACGATAAAAATATTCCGTCATCGAAATCGAGCCACCACACCACTTGGCAGCATTCCGCCTAGCCACCTTGGCCTTCTTAGACATTTCCTTGTAGCTCGGATCGTCGAATCTAGCCCTCATCGTAGTCCACTGCTCAGGCGTGATCCAACCTTGGATCGGTTTTCCAGCACGATCAAGAGCCTTCTGGTCATCCGGAGTATCACGGATAAGCTTGGCGGCAATGGTAGGAAACAACTGCTCGATCAACTCGGCCCGGTACGGAGGATAGAAATACGTTTGCTACAATAAATAATTTAGTAAGTGAGCATCACAGATAAGTTATATAATATGCATAAATTAGAGGGTTTATATAATATACTTTTACCTGGAAGTGCGCAAACCAGAATGCCTTCCTCTCCTCCGGAGCTTCAGAGTAGTTGATCCAAGGGCCACCGTAGTTATTCCTCAGAAATAGGCCCAGGCGTCTCTGAACCGACGATGGAAGATATCTATATAGAGATAATTATTTTGATCGAAAAAGTTAATATATGATGAATAAAGAAATACACGATATATATGATGCTAAACCATCTAATTGACTTACTTTGTACCGTTGGCCCAAATCTCTGTCCTCGTCTCCTCCCGCATGGAGGATCTTGCTGATGCTGGGACAATGTCGACACGACCTCCTCTACATGCTCATCTGTCTCCATGGTTCCTTCAGCAGAAGGAACGCTGGACGAGGGAGTACTATCACGCCTAGAACTACTCATCCCAGGAGTGATGCCACGTAACGTTGTCGCAGTCGGAGATGTGACTGATCGATATACTGGAGTACTGGGCGACGACGATCCGGAACTAACAGTAGGCTGTACCGGAGGAGCACTCTGTCTACCTCGGGACCTGTCGAATCCTCCGCGCCGTCCTGTCATACCTGATAACAACATATGATGAATAAAGAAAAACACAAATATATAGTACATTCTACAGTCAAAATGTGATGCATATCTCACAGCATTATACAGTAAAAATATAATACATATATTTGTTAAAATAGTACATTCTACAGTCAAAATATAGTTACATTCTACAGGCAAAATATTTTATTTTCAATCATCTTCAGAAAATTCATCTTGTTCGCCTTCCTCGTCCTCCTCTTCCTCTTCCTCCTCCTCGTCTTCACTTTTATCTACTTCGTCTTCATCTTCGTCTTTCTCTTCGGATAATTCTACATCTTCTACATTATTACTCGTGTAATGAGTAACTTCCGTTGAGTCCATATCTACAATATTTGTTACAAGAGTTAGATCGGCCTCCTGATAAGCTATTTCGTCAATGTCAAAGGTATTTCTAACTTTAGTCTTGCATACTGCCCACCAATCCGACCTCGCTGTCCCCAGTCTAGGATAAGTTGTGAAGTACACGAGCTGAGCCTGACTTGATAGGACAAATGGTTCATAGCCTTGATATCTACTCTTGTAGTTTATATCCACAAGGCCATGCTTGTCAAATTTCCAACCTTGATCTTGAATCGGATCTAACCATTCATACTTGAATAGCACGATATTAGTAGGTTCTGTGCCATAATTATATGTCAACTCCACAATCTCTCGTAAGATGTCAAAGAAATTATTGCCTGGATCGACGTCTTTGTAGTTCGAAGATTTGATACACAAACAACTATTTTTCGTGGAATCAAGATCCAGAAAGCTGTCTCTGATAGGAGCATTTGTTGACTTGAACCTAAATCCATTCACACAGAAACTTGGCCATATTTTAACGGCAGTAATTGGTCCTTTGGCTAGAGTTCTAATAGATTTAACCTCGGGTGTTATTAGACGATAGACCTAAATTCCAAAGTAGCGATAGTAAGTTATTTGTGGTATAAGTGCAAAAATAAAAAGTAATTACCAAGCACCTTACATATGCGCTCAACCAAGAAGGAAAATGGCATCTCATTTCTTGTTCTACTTCTTCGTCTGTTATGTAGGGTCTAACCGACCTCAACTCATCATTATATGTGCTAAAATATAATGAAGTAACTGCTGATTAGTAGCATAATAGTAGCTTATACTATTACATTGAGATAATGTAAACGTGGACGTATTAATTACTTACCCCTCTAGCTTCTCCACTTCATCCTCGTCGCAATTGAGTAATATATATAACTGAGCATCCCTTAGCTCGTCGTCATTCAAATATCTCTTCTTTATTTTCCTCGAAGGCTTTCTGTACGCATTGAATACTTTGAGTATTGCATCATTAGATTCCTGATATCCGTCGTCATTTCTCGGAGCTTTCGTTCTATTAGTAGCAACATGAGGTTTGAAATACGTCGAGCAAAAGTTTGTAATCTCCTCGATAACATAAGCTTCACAAATAGAGCCCTCAACCCGTGCCTTATTTTTTATCTTTCTCTTTAGGTGATTCAGATGCCGCTCGAAGGGGTACATCCACCGATAACCGACAGGACCACCAACACGTGCCTCATAGGAAAGATGAATTGGCAAATGCCCCATAGAATCGAAGAATCCAGGAGGAAACACCTTCTCGAGCTTACATAGTATTACCGCAATGTCCTTCTCTTGCTTTTCTAGACGATCGATGAGCAACTTAGTACAACAAAAATCTCTGAAGAATATGCTGAGCTCTGTCAATGGATCCCAAATGACCTGTGGTACGAATTCCTGAAATGCAATCAGAATTAACCTCTCCATGAATACGTGACAATCGTGGCTCTTCATACCCGCCAGTTTATTCTTCTTGAGGTTGACGCATCTTCTCAAGTTTGACACATACCCGTCTGGAAACTTTAGACCCTGAATCCACCTACAAAGTCTCCCTTTATCCTCTTTCTCCAGTGAAAAAACTGACTTAGGTTGCTTTAACTTTCCATTTCCCTCCTGTATCAAATGTAATGCAGGACGTCTACATATTTCTTCTAAGTCTAACCTGGCCTTCGGATTATCTTTCGTCTTTGCCTTTACCTCTATTACAGTATTAATTATGTTATTAAACACATTCTTCTCGATATGCATGACATCAAGGTTATGTCTGATCAGATTGGTGCTCCAATAGGACAGATCTCAGAATATACTCCTCTTCGTCTAGTTATGGGTGCGACCAAATCCGTCACACTTGTACCCCTTAGCAGGCTCTTCGATAGCACTTGATAAATATTTTACCTCTTCCCATATCGTGTATCCGGGCCACATTGGCGGTGGATTGGCCTTCTCCACAACGCCTGCACGAAAAGCATTCATGTGCCTCCGGTACGGATGATCTTTCGGCAGAAATTGTCGATGACAATCGAAGAAGCATGGTTTGCCTCAGTATTTCAAACGAAAAGCCTTAGTACGGTCCATGCAATATGGACATGAGAGACGACCATGGGTGCTCTATCCCGATAACATTCCATAGGCCGAAAAGTCGTTGATGGTCCACATAAGTGCTGCCCTCATATAAAAATTTTGCTTTCTAGAAACATCGTACGTGTTGGCACCTACTTCCCACAGCTGATTCAACTTATCTATCAAAGGCTGTAAATACACATCGATGTTCCTCTTCGGATTGTTCGGACCCGGGCTAATAACGGTTAGGAACATATACGGAGTCTTCATGCACATCCAAGGTGGTAGATTATACGGAGTGACGATCATAGGCCAACATGAATACTGGGAGCCCAAAAGTTTGAATGGGGTAAAATCGTCAGAGGAGAGCCCCAATAAGACATTACGCGTATCCGAAGCAAAATCTGGATACTCTCGATCAAAGTGCTTCTATGCTTCTCCATCGGATGGATGATCCAATACTTCTTCGATCTGTTTCCGCCTGTGCCAACTCATGTTTTCTGCAGTCTCCTTGACCATAAACAACCACTGTAACTGCGGCGTCAAAGGCAAGTAGTGCATCGAATCGGTAGGCTTCCTTGCACCGACAGACTTTTCTCTAACAGTGGCCTTATAGCGATCATCACCATAGAATCTGCACGTATCTTCATCCTTGTCATCTTTGTAGTACAACATGCACCCGTTGCGACATGCATCAATTTTCTCGTATCCCATCCAGAGCGATCTCACCATCCTCTTAGATCGATAGAAGTCTTTAGGCAACTTTGCACCCTCGGGCAAGATCTCTATAATCAAATCGATCAGTCGATTATAGCATTCTTGCGACATGTTAAAATCGGACTTGATGCTCAATAATCTTGTAACCACCTCCAACGGTGAATGATCCTCACAACCAGGATATAGTGGAGTCCTTGCATTCTCCAGCAACTCCATAAACTTTGCAGCATCGACATTCGGTGCCTCCTCAGCTGTATCATAATTGTCCGGATTGAAACTAGGTCCCGCCGTATCAAAATTGTCCGGATTAAAACTAGGCCCCGTCGCATCAAAGACCATGTTCACCCACCCGTCGTCGTAAGCATCGTGGTCGTGGACATCCATATACGTCTCCACATAAGGCTCCGACTCCGATGCTAGAGACACAAGTTCTCCGTGCGTGGTCCACTGATAGTAATTCGGCATGAAGCCCTTCGAGTACAAATGATATGTGACTTCCACTTCTGGATGATATTTTCTGTTGCGATATCTCACACACAGACACTTAATTTTGGTACCGTCCATGTACCGAGGGAACGCCTTGGCAAACTGCAGGAACTGCTGTACACCCTCAATGAATTTATTCCGCACACCGTACATGTCATCAGGATGACGGTTGTACATCCACGAACGATGACGCAGATAGTAATTCATATCCATTTCTAGATACTTCTACAAAAATAACAGTATGTATCCTATAAATCATTACATACAGTGTGATTCTCTAAAGAAGAACCTGACAATTAGTTGGGTAGGTAATCTATATTTGAAGTCACATAGAAGAAGCAAAGTAGGATATATATGATTATAATTGTGCATCACCGTCAAGAAGGGCCTACTACGTAAATTTATTGGCGCAAGAGAATAACAGGGGGGAGACAAATTGGTTGACACTTTATTCTTTTCCATTGTGCAAGAAACTTGAACTTGGCAGTTGGAACAGTTGTCAATCTACACAAAATAGTCACATAATTATATGTAAGATATTGCCTATCCCTATCCCTATCCCTGCAGACAAGTTGCATGTAATATTGCTTATGTTTAATAAGTAGGTAGCTGTTAGTCGATAACTGATAAACAATTTGATATTAAGTATATAACTCATGTAATGTACTAATTAATATAGCCAGCAGTCCAGTTTGTAAAGTCAAAAATATTAAATTCTCTTCAAAGCTAGGATAAGGCCAACTAACTATACTGCTGACTCAGCTATGAATTACTACATTAGTAACTAGTGCTAATTACACTGACTACTAACTGATGCTACGAGTTTAATACTGATACTGAACTTCTAGCAACTGAATTAGTATTATAACTGGGACTTGATACTGAGGTATGGCATAGGCTGATACTTAATACTGAGCTCTGGCATTGGCTTGATACTGATACTAAGCTCTGGCATAGGTTGATACTAAATCTCGAGTCTAAAGCATTGCACTATGTACTTGATGAAATAGGTACATTGGATTGCACTTGAACACTTGGACCGATGCTGTTCTAGCACACTAATACTATATTGAATAGGAATGTATCAATACTTCCTCCTTATTTTGACTTTGCCTCAAGGTCAAAGTATGAATATGTTCTGATAAACTCATTATATGGGATCCAAGTAGCAGTATGGACATCCCCTTCTTTCCACTGAACCAAAAGGTCTATTGCAGCTCTATTCCCTTTCTTGACAAGTTTTCTATCAAGGATCCAGTCAGGTTCTAATAAGGATTCCTCAGTAGAATTAGGAACCCTAACCCCAGGTCAAAAACCCTAACCCTAGGTCAAAAACCCTAACCCTAACCCGAGGTCAAAAATCCTAACCTTAACCCCAGGTCAAAACCCTAACCCTAACCCATGTCAAAAACCCTAACCCTAGGTCCTGATCCCAGGTCGTGTCAGTTTTGGGTTAGGGTTGGTATCACGTGTGTGTGTGTGTGTGTGTGTCGTGTCTGTGTTAGTGTCTGTCACGTGTGTGTGTCATGTCAATGTTAGTGCCATGTGTGTCCTGTAAGAGAGAGAGAGAGAGAGAGATAGATAGTTAGGGTTTACCTAGAGGAGAATGAGGGGATTGCCGGAGTAGGCCGCTGTGGAGATGCCGGTCGCCGGAGAGGGGGGTGGGGGAAATCGAATTTTTTTGAAGAAAAATTTGACAGATGGGGAAATCAAAACTGATCCCTAATTAACGA
The DNA here is from genome assembly GCA_036927795.1 of Iris macrosiphon. NCBI lineage: Eukaryota > Viridiplantae > Streptophyta > Magnoliopsida > Asparagales > Iridaceae > Iris > Iris macrosiphon. The sequence goes on along the minus strand of JAYESA010000008.1, from coordinate 160,762,962 downwards.
AATTTTAGCGACGTTTAGCAATGTCAAATAAAAATGTCGCTAAAAGAAATATTTAGCGACGTCAAAGACGTCGCTAAATACGTTGCTAAATATTTTTAATATAAACGTCGCTAAATACGTCGCTAAATGTCGCTAAATTATAAAATTCAGCGACGTTTAGCGACCTAAGATAACTTATAGCGACTATTCTTTTAAAAAACTGAATTATTGTTGCTAAACGTCGCTATATGTCGCCAAATAGCGACGTTTAGCGACGTTAATATTCGGAGTCGCTGAATTAGCGACGTTTTAATTTACCGTCGCTAAAAACGTCACTAATCCCACAATTATTAGTAGTGTAATAGACTTATCGGTGGTTCTAAATTTGAATCCATTGATGGTGTATCCATCCCAACACTTTGCCCTCTTGCTTGGTCCGATAGCTAATGCTCGAAGTTGTTCGTTCTGTAAGTCTGTACCCGGACGAAAAAACTGAAACATCACGTATCATATAGACATTAGACAAAGATTGGTCTGAATGCTAAATTTAGAATGCTTAATATTTATGATCCGTATATAATTATGGAACCACGATGGAAATTTTCTATCAACCTCTCTAGCAAGGTCATCTTCATTAATATTAGGTATCTTCATTTTTACCTCAGCTCTAAAAGTACTGTGATAATAAGGAGAACAGTTAGAGCTATTCTTTTCCAAGTATATACAAAATTAAAATATCTAGGAAAGATGTGTCGCTTACTTCTCAATATCTTGCATATCTTTTATACCACTATTTAACAATATATATCGATAAGCGGCTTCAAACTCATCGTCTTCCAACCAACGTACTTTAGTAGCACTTGTAGGCTTCCCTCCCATATTGAAGATAGTGTGGATTACACTATTCGGGGCATCAACCCCACTGTCATCATTCCTTGGGGCTATATTATAATTTTTTCTGACATGAGTATCAAAGTAGATAGAGCAGAAGTTTGAAACCTCCTCAATGATATATGCTTCACATATCGAAGCTTCTACATGAGCCTTATTGCCAACCTTCTTCTTCAGGTGATGTATATACCTATAGATAATATATTGAATCTTAGAATTATTTGAATAAAGAAATTATTAGTATAAAGAATTTATACCTCTCAAATGGATACCTCCATCGATAATGGACGGGAGCACCGACACGTGCTTCGTATGCAAGATGAATTGGCAAATGCTACATACTATTAAAAAAATGGAGAGAAAGCACCATTTCTAACTTACACAATGGCAATATAATCTTCTCCTCAAGTTCTATTATATGTTGCACCGTCAACTTTCTTGAACACAAATCTCTAAATAATATAGATAATTCGGCCAACGGAGTCCATACTTGATGAGGCAATATCTTTGTCAGAGCAATAGGCAGTAACCTCTGTATAAACACATGACAATCATGACTCTTCATTCCCGTCAGTTTGCGTACGTTGAGATCAACACATCTTTCCAAATTTGACACATAGCCGTCAGAAAATCTCAACTTTAAAATCCAGTTGCATATTATCAATTTATCCTCCCTACTCAATGTAAATGGCGCTGGAGGCTTGACCCAATAGCCGTTGCCACTTCATTTTAGGTGCAAATTTGAACGACTGCAAATAATTTCCATATCCTTTCTTGCTTTGACATTGTCTTTCATTTTTCCCTTGATATCCATCACCTTATTGAAGATGTTGTCAAATACATTCTTTTCGATATGTATGATATCAAGATTGTGCCTTGTGAGATTATTATTCCAATAAGGTAAGTCCCAAAAGATACTCTGCTTCGTCCAATTATGCCTACGTCCGAACCCTTCAAAGTGATTGGACGATATCGGATCTTCCATCAAAGTCGGCAATCTATCTACCTCTTTCCAAACTTCATCTCCTGTCAGTCTCAACGGGGGAGGATATAGTTCCTGTTTACCAGCTCTAAAGGCATCTCTGTTCCTTCTCCCCAGATGCGATGCAGGAAGGAACATATAGTGACAATAAAAAAGTATGCTTTTCTTCCATTCTGGAGACGGAATATCTTACTCTTTTCCATACATATCGGAGAAGACAAAATAACATGAGTACTCCACCTCGATAACATCCCATATGCTGGAAAATCGTTGATGGTCCACATAAGAGTCGCTCTTATCTGAAAGTTCTACTCCTTCGATATATCATATGTCCAAAAGCCAAATTACCACAATTGTTTTAACTTATCCACCAACGGCTGCAAGTAGATATCGATGTTCTTTTTTAGATTTTTTGGACCGGGTATGATAAGTGTCAAGAACATATAAGGAGTCTTCATACACATCCATGGTGGTAGATTGCAAGGAGTCAAAATCACCGGCCAACAAGAGTAATGAGATCCCGACTGTTTGAAATATCACGCCCCAATCTTTCGTAGGAATCGACCGTCCCCGCTAGGCACGAATCACCGCTCCTGCGCTCCCGCAGGATAATAGTTTCCACCTGGACGTGATGCCGCACGAGTATAAGCTGCGCCCGTGTAAGGCCATGATCCGAACATGCGGTAAAATAACTAAGCCACATAGTCGCACAGATAGTCCGAATACAGCGGAATAAGAAACGAACAGGCGATTGATAACAAGTTCACAGAGTCGTCAATAGCGAAAGTATTGAATAACACAAGTATGGAAGTAAAAAAAAATACTTTATTGATATTGAATCCATATTACAAGCGGCGCTAGGCCGAGATAACAAGTCGCTCAAGTGCTCTCTCTCTTGAAATAATAAAATCATGCCAAGTGGCTATAATTATGGAATAATACATAGGCGATGTTCCAATATTATGTCTTGTATATGTGCTTCCGCTCCGGACGCAATGCTCCAAGGCTCCAGAGCGAACTCCATGCCTTAGCTCGCATGAAGGGGTTTTCGCACTGAACGAGGTTCTCCCGCACCCTGCAAGCAATCTGGTGGATTATGAGTATATGAATGAACTGGTGGGAAGGCTTCTTGCCCGCTCAACAAATCCAAACACGTTATATAGGTTATTAAGTTATCTTTCTAGTCTTACCTTAGGATCAATTTTATGGCATAATGAAAAGCCTAACTCGTGGGACAATGCGCCATGCGATATATAGTAACACGGCGAGACTTATTTACTTACGATCCATTCTTCCCTGTCCAGAGATAAAACCAAGTTAAACCAAGCACGAATATATAAGAAAATCCACAGAAATTGCATAAGCAAACACGAGTGTTACGAGAGGGTTCCTGATTCAGGCGCACGAATTTCACGGATGCTCAGGTGTGTTACAGAAGATGTTCCAGTGTTTAATTATGTACAAGTGTGCACAGATGTATAATACTCATATCCATTCAGGTCTTTCAGATTACTGGATGTGATGCAATGAATCGCACGTGAATTACGGCTAAGCGATGATGACTTATCTATATGAACAGGAGGTCACTGGCACGATGCCATAGAGGACGATGTAGTCTCAGGACAGAATAGTATGCAAGCAGGACAAGGTGCATTGCATATATCCCGTCTGACGCAGGCGACTACAGTCAGGAGGTTTTGACCGGTAAGATTGGCCCCGGTGCCCCGGAGACCGTCCGCGGAACGAGATTTGAAAATCTCCCTTGTGCACTAAGTTATCCGTGACCATACAAGTCTATAATCTTTCCGGCCTCTTGTTAGGTATAAGTACAAGTACAAGGCAGGATATATCAGGCACTAGTTCAAGTTCAGGGTAGGATTATTCACAAATATAAATTGACTCCCTGAGCCATTCTAATTCAGTACTGATCGAGTATTGCTCTACGAGCTATGATTCTTACTTTATTGACATGGTGCAATACCCTGGTATAGAAACTGCCTTGGCGACCTAACGATCCCGAATACTTTCAGATTCATACTCACACGGAACGACTATTCGATAGTCTTCCAGAGAACTTAGATAAATGCAAGGCAAGATAATGTTATCGGGGGTCGTGGCATGAATTATGTGACAAGCCTTGAAACGAGGCAATGAGTACAAGTTATAATATAAGCATACAATCATGCATTTGTATTAAATATAAGTATTTACATTAGCACGGGTCTAAGGGTTAGTGCGAGGAGTAAAGCCGTACAGGGACATATCGAGCGACATAATCCATAAGGCGAGCAGTGTAAACAAGTAAAGCAGTGCACTACGAAGAGTATATAATGATCTACTCGATCGAGGCATAGCGGGGTCTACTTGCACGAAGCTAAGGTAGCATACGAGGGTCTAATTATAAGCCAAGTTTTATTTTAATGTTCTAACACAAGCAATACAAGATGGGATTATTCCCTTAGATAGGTGCGTTGTATTCTTTATTAGTATGCAAGGGGTGATTCACCTAGTGACTAGCATGTATCGTCCATATTTTTATGTATGCAGGCTAAGAAAAAATAAGTTTATCGTAGCTACTCACCTTAGCGATGATTCGCCTCGGTCGACCGATACTCCAAGCGAGCCTTTGAAAGTCTAAGTCTGAACTCCTGAAGGGCCAAGTCTGAAATCCTTTCCAAAGTAGGGTCGGGTCGTTATACTTGCGCTATTTGAATCGTCTATCCGCTTGAACGGATTGGGTCATTACATTATACAATACTAAAAAAAAGTCTCGTCCTCGAGACTTCCTTAGCGCAAACCGTTCTATCTCATACTATCGAATCTATCTCAAGCATATCAATCCTGTCGCGTGTGTTCTGGGTTTGTCTTATTGAATGACTCTATCATTCAATCCAAGATCTGACTCAATCTCTACTGTGCCTTAGTGCGGAACATATCTCTTAACGCGGGGTACATTATGATCCATCTTGAATGACGATCTAAGGATGAGGCAAACTTATCTAAATCGTTATTCTCGTCCATGCGAATCTAACATATTCACTTGCACTAGCATTCGAGATCAGCATATCGCGAGTCTGGATCGTGCACATATTTAAGGCATCCCTTAAATATATGCATGTCAACCAACTTAGCGATAGCTAAGTCTTTGCATTCGAGTTCAACATATCATTGAGTCTTGGATCGTGCACACATTCAAGGCATCCCTTAAACATATGCATTCAACCAAACTTAGCGATAGTAAAGTCGGACAAGCTACTTGCAAAAATCTCAAGGGTTCTCGTCTTATAAATTACCATAATACTTCCAACATGGTCAATCAAAATCCAATTCATTTCCAATCCCACTCAAATCAAGTATTGCACTACCGTCAAGCACGATCTATCTGATCAACTGACTAGCATCCATATCCTATCGTCCATTCAATTTGTGTCAAACATAGCACACATATACCGTTCTCAGTCTAACACTAAGTCTTGCTTCCCCAGTTCTATGGCGTATTTGAGCAATACTCTAAAGTTGGTTACACAAGTTCTTTCACTCGGCACAGGTCGTCTGCCTAATTACTAGGTCAGCTCACAAGGTCATAGGTACAATTCATCTTCATGACTCATTCTGTAAATTTGTTGCATGACGCTTGCCCCAATTCCTAAGGTCAAATCATTATTCATTTGCACGGGATATTCTATCCAAGCTCATTTTACTCATATTTCTAAATACGAGCACGGATCATCCTACTCACATTAACACGTTCGTTGTACAGGGTCCGAGTTCGACCAGTCAAATCCATGATATATCCGTGTTGCATGTCGAGCCTAGCAATTCGCATACTCTATCTCCTCAAGCATGTTTGATAGAACCCATATATCCATTCTAAGTCTAGACTACCAAGCCATGATTCAATTCTAAATCTTTGATCTCAATCATAACTCCAAATCGTCCAACCAGATTCGTGTGTCCGTTCACGAAACCATCAAGCGTGTCTTACTCCATGTTCTAGACTAACTCATCCTTGAAACACTTTCGATTTACTTGTATTATCAAATTTGTCTTATCGTGTCGAACCACAAGTCAAGACGATCCTTTAATTGTCACGCTCCGGTCTTCCGCAAGTTCGATCATCCTTGCTAGACATGAGATAACCACGCCAATGCTCCTACTGGATAATCATTCTAATCTGGACGTGACGCATGTACGAGTAGCGAGTTACGCTCGCACAAGATGAGAACGTCAAACATTATGGTTATCATCAAAACTATCGAGAAACCTTATCATTACACTTTGCTTCATCCAAGTTATATATATAATCCTTCAAGTCATGTTCGTTCATGCCGTGATCATAATTCGTCTAGTCAAATCATCTAATTTTAATATTATCGTTTGATCAATTTGTGGCCTTACTTCTAGCATTTCTCGAATAACTAAGTTCAAATATTCAAGCCAAAGTCTATCCACTTTTGATATATTTTATTCATCGAGTTTGTTTGAATAATCATCGAACATGTTCCCGTGAGTTCGATCATCCCCGCCGGACGTAAAATCACAACGCCAGCGCTCCCGTGGGATAATCGTTCTATGCTGGGACTGATTGTCAAGGTTTATCTTTCGAACTATATCGTTCTTCTAAACTCCAAATTAAATTCGTTATCGCTTAACTCTTTCATCGAACCACAATATTCCTTTACTTGTATCAATCCGTGCTATCTTCGAACTATCGGTACCATGCCAAGTCTATAAATTCGAAACCACGATATCCATTCTCAGGCTAACTTTTATCGAGCGATATCCTAATCAAGTTCAATCTATTTTGATTTAATTTAAAATCGCTCGCACGATCCACCAAGTTTTCTTGACCAAGATATCGATTTTATTACTTTGAATCCCTATTCGATATAAGCCTTATCACTTGTTCAACACATTTTCAATCATTCAAACCAACAATCGTACGAGACCTATGAATATCGCTTGAACATTTCTAAAATAATTCATACACCACCCAGGAATTGAGTCATTCAATTAAATCCTCAATCGTGTTCGTATCACTCGCTAGTATATTCACCAAGTTGTTCCTTTAAACTCCTGTACGATATCTAAGCATTGCTATGATAAATCTTATTTTCGTATATATCCTTTTGATAGTCATCCAAGTAAACCATATTTAATTTTGTATCTACTTACACGAAATATCGTCCGAGCTATTTCTTAAAATCCAAGCACGATCCTCTATATTCGCCTTAGCGTTAAACTGATAAGGTTTTATTGGTTGCCATTCTAAGTATGACTTGTCCTTATCTGAATGATATCCCAATCTTGCTTGCAAACTAGCTCACACCAAAGGGTCTTGGCGTGCGATACTCAATACAACTTAGCTAAAAGGCTGTGTGCATAGCTAACCGTTCGAACGATATTCTATCTCACACACTAACCAGCTGGATAATCACATATAGGTATTCGTGTTCGCACATATCTTGCGAATTCTAGCACGAGTCTAATCCCACAAGTCAAACACATGTCGGAACAAGGGTCATCGCATAACTATCTAGTACAAGCAATCATATCATTCACATGTACTTTTTGAAATTATTTAGACTTATTGTATGAACATCCCAATGGGTCAACGAGAGAGAGAGAGCGTTTGTACATAACCCACGAACGAGCTTTCAAAACTGAAAAAATTGATACGAAGTCCAAAGACGTAAAGCCGATGCTCTAATACCAATATGTCACGCCCTGATCTCTCGCAGGAATCAGCCGTCCCCGCTAGGCGCAAATCACCGTGCCCGCGCTCCCGCAGGACAATTATTCCTATCTGGACGTGATGCCGTACGAGCACAAGCTGCGCCCGTGCAAGGCCATGATCCGAACATGCGATAAAATGACCAAGCCACAGAGTCGTACAGATATCCCGAATGCAACAGAATAAGAAACTCACAGGCGATTGGTAATAAGTTTACAGAGTCATCAATAGCGAAAGCCTTGAATAACACAAGCATGAAAGTAAAATAAGCACTTAATTGATATTGAATCAGTATTACAAGCGATGCTAGGCCGAGATTACAAGTCGCTCAAGTCCTCTCTCTCTTGAAATAATAAAAGCGTGCCAAGTGGCAACAATTGAGGAATGATATATAGGCGATGTTCCAACATTATGTCTTGTATATGTGCTTCAGCTCCGGACGTAACGCTCCAAGGTTCCGAAGTGAACTCCACGCCTTAGCTCGCACGAAGGAGTTTTCGTACTGAACGAGGTTCTCCCGTACCCTGCAAGCAATCTGGTGGTTATCAGTACATGAATGCACTGGTGGGGAGGCTTCTCGTCCGCTCAAAAAATCCAAATACGTTATATAGGTTCCGTGCACCAACTATTAAGTAATCTTTCTAGTCTTGCCTTAGGATTAGTTTCATGGCATAATGAAAAGCCTAACTCGTGTGTTAGTGTGCCGTAATACGACAAGACTTACCTACTTACCATCCATCCTTCCCTATTCAGAGATAAAACAAAGTTAAACCAAGCACGAATATATGTAAGAAAATCCCTAAAAATTGCATAAGGAAATATGAGTGTTACGAGCGGGTTCCTGATTCAGGCGCACGAGTTACACAAATTCTCAGGTGTTGCAAAAGATGTTCAAGTATTCAATTATGTACAAGTGTGCATACATGTCTAATACTCATATCCGTTCAGGTATTTCAGATTACTGGATGCAGTGTAATGACTCGTACGCGAATTTTCACTAAGCGAGGATGACTTATCTATATATATGATCATGAGGTCACTGGTATGATGTCGTAGAGGACGACGTAGTCTCAGGGAAGAATGGTGTACAAGAAGGACATGTTGCATTGCACACATCCTGCCCGATGTAAGCGACTACAGTCAGGAGGTTCCTACCGGTCGGATCGGCCATGGTGCCCCAGAGACCGTCCGCGGAACGAGATTTGAAAATCTTACTTGTGCACCAAGTTGTCCGTGACCATGCAAGTCTCTAAACTTCCAGGCCTCTTGTTAGGTACATGTATAAGTCAGGATATATCAGGCACTAGTTCAAGTTCACGACAGGATTGTTCACAAATATAAATTGACTATACGAGCCATTCTAATTCAGTACTGATCGAGTATTGCTCCACGAGGTGTGATTCTTAGTTTATTGATATGGTACAATCCCCTGGATCGAAAAATGCCTTGGTGACCTAACGGTCCCGAATATTTTCAAGTTCATACTCGCACAGAATGACTATTTGATAGTCTTCTAGGAAACTTAGATGAATACAAGACAATATAGTGTTACCGGGGGTCGTGACATAAATTATGTGATTAGAATTGAGACGAGACAACGAGTACAAGTTACAATGTAAGCAGACAAGAATGCATTTATATGAAACATAAGCATTTACGTTAGCACGGGTCTAAGGTATAGTGCGAGGAGTAAAGCCGTACAGGGACATATCGAACGACATAATCCATAAGACGAGCAGTGTAAACAAGTGAAGCGATGCACTACGAAGAGTATATAATGATCTACTCGTGGCATAGCGGGGTCTACTTGCACGAAGCTAAGATAGCATACGAGAGTCCAATTATAAGCCAAGTTTTATTTCAATGTTCTAACACAAGCAATACAAGATGAGATTATTCCCTTAGCTAGGTGCATTATATTCTTTATTAGCATGCAAGGGACGATTCACCTAGAAACTAGCATGTACTGTCTATATTTTTATGTGTGCAGACTAAGCAAAGACAAGTTCATCGTAGCCACCCACCTTAGCGATGATTCGCCTCGATCGAGTGATACTCCGAGCGAGCCTTTGAAAGTCTAAGTCTAAAATTCTGAAGGGCTAATTCTGAAATCCTTTGCCTCAAACGAGTCTTCTCGCTGAGCAAAGTGGGTCGGGTCGTTGCACTTGCGCCGTTTGAATTGGCTATCAACTTGAACGGAACGGGTTGTTACACGAAAGGAGTGAATCCATCAGAGCATAAATCCAACCGAACATTCCTGGACTCCGCATCAAATTCAGGATGACACAGATCAAAATATTTCCATGCCTCTCCATCGGAAGGATGAGATATTTCTCATTCATCCATCTTTTGTTCCTTGCTATGCCATGTCATGTGTTGTGCTATATTTATGGACATATACATCCTCTACAGCCTCTTTGTGATCGACAAAAACTGTATATACTTGTAGGGACGCAACCTTGCTCGGGCAGTTGACTTTCCTTTGTCCCAAATTATCTTGTACCAGTCCGCATGCCAGAAAATACATTTATCTTTATCATTGTTCTTCTTGTAGTACAGCATGCAACCGTTTCGACAATAATCTTTCTTTTCGTATCTAATTCGAGTTTTGTATCATCATCTTTGACTTGTAGAAGTTTTCAGGCAACTGCTTCGATCCTTTTGGCAACAACTCTCTAACAAACTGAATTATTCGGTCGTAGCATTTCTACGATAAGTTAAAATCAGACTTTAGGTTCAACAGCCGCATCACCACCGACATGACAGAATGGGAATCATAATCCGGGTATAACGGAGTATCGACATTCTTGAACATATCATAGAATTCCTTCGCATCAATATTAGGATCCTCTGGATCAAAACTTGGACCGGCTGCATCAAATGCCAACTCACACGCCAGGTTTTGCGGTCGATATTCAAAGTTATCTCCGAGAGTGGACTCTTCTACCTCCGTATTGAAGGAGTAATGATGATATTACGAAAATAAAGGTTATCCTTGAGCTATCCACTCCTTGAGTTCAGTACGAAACCCTTCTTGTAGAGATGCTCCCTCACGAGATCCACCTCTTTGAATGGTATATTACGATATTTGACACAAGGATACTTGATGAGCCTCCCATCCATGAAATGAGGTTGACTACGGGCGTATTTGAGAAATTTCTCAATGTCCGCCATGAAATCATCTGTCAAACCAATCCTACTCTCATGTTGCCGATTGTACATCCATGATCGGTCAACTAAGTATAAACTCATTGATTCTGCATGTACCATATATATTATTTCAAACAATATGGATTAATTAGATTCAAGATAAGTTAAGATATTTTCTAAATGATTAGTTAGTTGGGATACTTGATGAAGAAGTTTCATAAAGAACTAAATATTGTAAAAGCTAGAGTTAGGATACTTGTTTTACACGTATCCAAAATCATACTTTCTCGACATTCATCCGAATATGGCCGATACATGCCTTAGCATAGTAAGGTTGTAAAAGCAAGTAAAAAATAAACTTATCTATCATATGTAAACTAATCGGCAAGGGTGACTACTAAGAAACAACTAATCGGTAGTATCGACGATTTCAGATTGGAGTATCAGATTTTTTTGTATCGGAAAGCAAATAACTATTAGCAAATTATTGACATTTTAGAAAATATATGTTATACATTTATGCATAATTTTGAGTATTTTCGGGATTGTTTCTTAGTATTTTTGAAAATGAATACTAGTGTTTCATATTGTGCCCGTACGAGTCTGTGTCTAGTATTTTTTAAAATGAATACTAGTGTTTCGTATCGTGTCCGTATATTTATGCATATGTTATACATTTTTAGAAAATAACTATTAGCTAAACCTACTAGTATTTCGTATTGTGTCCGTACGGGTCCATGTTTAGTGTATCACGTCTGTACGTGTCCATGTCCAACGTATCGTGTCTATACGTGTCCAGTACCCAAAATCTAAATGCAATAATTAACAAAATTAAAATGAGGGTTAGGGTTTACCTTAGCCGGCCGGAGGAGGAGCTGTGAGGAGAGGGGTGGCGGGTCGCCGAAGAGGGAGAGAAAGCGGTGGCAGGTCGCCAGAGAGGGAGAGGATACGGGGGTGGGTCGTCGGAGGAGGGGGCGGGTCGGGGTCGGGGTCGGGGTAAGCGCGAAGAAGGGGGCGGGTCGCCGGAGGAGAGGGCAGGTCGGGGTCGCCGCGAATGAGGGGGCGAGTCGCCGGAGGAGAGAGGAGGGTTCGGGGGAGGAGGTTCTCTGAGAGAGAGAAGAGAGAGAGTGTGAGAGTTGGGAATGGGAAAAAACAAAACGCGCCAGGAAATTTAATTTTTCACAGCGATGGATTTTCTGTCGCTGATGAAAGTCAACATTTTCACGACGGAATAGTGACAAAAATTTAAATAGGTTATCTACATAAATGAATTTGTTGTTAGTCCGTCGATAATCCGTCGCTGATTCAGCGACGTATTATGTTTCGTCGCTATTTTTCAGTATTTTTGTAGTGTAATATATAGTTTTTGCTTTTGGAACCAAGACCCATATGATGGTTAATTTGCATGGGACTCGTAGGTTTAAACATCTATATATTAAGCTATTATTTAGATGAGGTTTTGATGACTTTAATCTCGGTAGTAAAGACATTTGTGGGAGATAATAATTTGTAATAGAAGAAATCTTTCTCGACGCTGACCTGAGTTGCTTACTCCTTAGAGGAAGTTTGATTCAAGTTTTGGAGGCTTGATAATGAATTTTAGATTCTTTATCCTTATTTGGTATGCCTAGAATTGAGAATTATGGAGGAATATGAGTAGTTTCATATTCTCAGTGTTGTGGAAAATTAATTCTTAAGATCCCGTTTGGTAATAGTTTTTCTTTCCTTAAAATGTTGTTTGAATATTTTGTTTGGACAATAACACCCTTATTTTACTTTTAAATTTTTTGCTTCTATCCCAAACATGTAAATTTTGGTAATAGAAGTATGAAATGATATTTATGAAAAACTAAATAAAGGGATTAAGATTATTTTTCATATTTTCAACCTAACCTAGTCTAACCTAGTCTAACCTAACCAAACATGGCTATGAAAATATTGAATTTACTTTCTATGAAAAAGGAGAAAAATGAATTTCTAAAAATAATAAATCTTCATTCATTCAAACGGCCTCTTATTGTTTGAATAAAAAAAAATTTAGTGTTGGGAAGAGAAATTTTACGTAAAAAAAAATTGCAATATAAGAAGTCGCATTGAACTGCTTATGAAAATTTACAAAACATTTCAAGACCAACACAGTAAAACAGTCTTAATTTAAATGTTGGAAGGTTTTAATTCCTATTAAATCATCTTGTTCCCTATTGGGTTCCGTCACAACAAACGGTAATGACCCCTCCAAAGTGAAAGGACTGAATTTGGGTTTTTAGTTTCTTTTGTATTTTTGTATGCCAAAAACTAGCAGATGGGTTTTTTGAAAATTATGTCTGTTGCTTATCCCAAAGATGGTTTAGCATTTCTACGAGGCAAGCTTACAATAGTCACAGTCTTATCATCTCGAATACCAAATCAAGTGAAAAAAAAAAATCTACATTGGAGAAATTTGGTCAATTTACAGAAAGAAGAAGAAGAAGAAGTAGAATTCTTCCAGTATTTATATATAGAGGGATGAAACGCGATCTCTAATGACACATAGCAGAAGACGTTATCGTCCGGGACATCACACGAGAACAGAAGCCAGAAAACGTCATCTCCCATGGCGCACTAGTGGGATGCCGTTCGAGTTGGGACCAGATGATGTTGCGACCAGACGTATCGATACTGCGCTCTGATACCATGTCTGAGATTAACCACAGTGAAAACTGTTGATATTTTTGCCTTTGGACTAGTGAAAGATAGTCCCACATTGGCCATACCACCAAGTGGACATCTCAATATAATACTTTCACTACAAAATTACACTGTTTTAGCGACGGAATTATCCGTCGCTAAAATACAATTTTTCGTCGCTATTTCAAATAGCGACGGAATTCTTCCGTCAGAAATATTAACGTCACTACGGATTTTTCGTCGCTAATCCGTCGCTCAAGCGACGGAATGAGGGACATAATTTCAGCGATGTATAATTTGCTTCGCTAAACTTTCTGACTACTTACCGACATAATAGCGACGGATTATGTGAGCCAAAAAATTATCAAATTTTCGAGAAGGTTTTGCACATTCTGGGCTCATATAGTTCGTCACTAATCCGTCGCTAAGTCGTCACTCCCAGTGACGTGGACTACTTATTGAAATCTTCTAGAAAGAGTTGACGGACTCTTCTAGTCTCCCCGATTAGCAAAGGATTTTAGCGACGGAACCTGATACATGTTTGGTACATTTGTGTGTCTCAGACGTTTTACTGACGGAATTATCCGTCGCAAGATAGTCGCTGATCTGAGATTGTCCGTCGGAAATCCATCGTTGACCTGAGATTTTCTCGATTTTTTGTCGCTAGTATGTCGCTAGTCTGTCGCTAAAGGTAATATTTTTTCCAGAAATTAATTTCTGCTGAGCATATACTTGTTATACATTCATCAATTTTCACACAAATAAATTCCACACAAACTATGAAAATCCACATAAACATGTCCAAATGTTATATATACAATGAACTAATAAAGTAAAGTAATCCAAACATACCACAAATCCAAAAAATTCAACGGTGGAGGCGGATGCGGTGTTATACAATTCAAGTCCAAATATACGACGGTGTTATACAATTCCACAAAGTCAAATAAATACAGTCAAGTCAAATAAATACAATCAAGTAAAAAAAATAAAACCAACTCAAAAAAATACCACAAACTCAAAAATCTATCAAGTCGATGGGGGAGGCGGAGGCGGAGGCGGCGGCGGCTGTCGGCTATCCATGTACTGCGTCACAACCATAGCGATGATATTCTATAGATCATTGGGAGCAACGACAGATGGAGCAGTGGCAGGAGCCATCGAAGGAGATGGAGGACCCATCGATGCCGTCGGAGGAGCTGGAGCCGTCGGAGTAGCTGGAGGAGCCGTCGTAGTAGCCGTCGGAGGAGCAGGTGCTGGAGCATCACGCGTGTCTATCAACTGTCGGACCAGCCCATTTAGCTCATGCACAGTCGTCGTGAGCTGCTCCAGAGACATCGCACCAGAAGAAACGCCGGAGCTAGGCACTGATGGAGCTAGAGTAGCCGTTGGAGGAGCTCTAGAAAGAACCGACTGCTGGATGCCAACGATCCGATACCGTACACGCTGCCGCCTTTCCCTCTTTTGACAGATTGTACCCACCGATCGTTTCTCTCAGTCGGAGTACTGCTCTCAGTGCCCCCCTCTAACGTCTCATACGTCTCCTATATTTATTTATATAAATAGGTTTAGAGTTAAGGATTTTAGAGTTATATGTGCTATATTTGATTTTGGTTAGAGTATCATATTAGATACTAGATATCATATTATATAATTTAACCAAGGTTCAAAGTATCGGAACCGAAATCTGTATCGGACCATTCCTTAACTCTAAACCTATTTGAATCTTAGTATTTTTAAAATTGAATGAAATAGTAATCACCCTTGTCGATTAATTTACATGCGATAGATTAGTTTTCCACTTTTATATGATTTTACAATCTAAATATAATCTAATATAACTTCATAAACCATTAGAATGGATAAAAAATCAACCTAAAAACTAAAAAAATGTCATAGTTTGACTGTTTGACCTAGAAACCTAGAATCTAATTAAATTATAAAAATAATATAATTAAATTGACAAAATTTTATAAAGACAACTTACATCTGCTTTGGCGGCCCGCTCATCTACGAGCTTTCCATCCTTCTTTCTTTTGTGGGTCTGCTGAAAAATTATTGAAAATTCGATGGTCTTGGGGTCTTCTCCGGCTCTGATGGCCTCGTCGCACTGTAAAAATTAAGTAATTAATAAATAAGCAAAAAAAATTAGACTTACAAAAAATTGATCTAGCAAATTTTTTTAATACTAACCATCCGTCGAAAATACTCGACGGTCAGAATAGATCCACCAGTATGGAGACCACCCTTAGCACCGGCAACTCTGGCCTTCTCGTACTTGGCCTTGTAGGAAGGGGTGTCCCTCTTCTTCTTCTTCTTCTTCTTCTTCTTCTTCTTCATCTGCTCCCAGTACTTCGCCTTTAGCCACTCCTTGATACGGTCCAAGTAACGCTAGCACCTTTTGGTCATTGATCATATCTCTCAACCTCTTGCTGGCGACGGTCTTGTAGCACTTTCGGATATCACTATCTCTACGATCCGTCTACCAGTACAACCTCTGCAAATTAGAAAAATATTTTGTATCATTGTAAAAAAAAAATTATATATTTTTATAAATAAAATTTATATACATACCCCGAGCTTCTCTAGCCAAGCGAATCGTCGATCGAGCGGGATGTCACTAAAGTTGATATAAGGACCATCAAAGTAGCCCCGTATGATCTCCCCCAGATCATTCCTGTAAACGCCCTCCCCCCAAAAAAGATATTTTATGTGTATTTTATATTATTATATTTATCATAGATGTTGAATTTCTTTAGAGTATTCTCTTAGTTAATTAGAAAATAAATTTCTTGATATATTTACTTATATAAATATTTATTTAGATTTATTTTTAGGCTATTTTAGATTTTTGGAGATTTTTCTAGAACTTTTGGGTAATTAAAACCTAGAAAACATAAATTTCTAGGACTTCCATGATTTACTATGAGACCATACTTGCATGTTGTTACTACCAAATATTTTTTTTAGAGTTAAAATATTTAAATTTATTTTATGTAATTTATTTAGAATTTTAAGGAATTTTTGGATTTTTGGAATTATTGAGACTTTATTTGGATATATAAAGTCTTAATATTAGATAGATGTTAATTTAGTGTTAATAGATATTAATAAGATTATATATAAATTATTTATATTATCTTTAATTCTATTTAAGATTATAAATTATTGAGATAAATTTAAACTATATTTTAAATTAATTCAAATCCCGAGCCTACTAGGAAAGCAACTTCATGCATATCATATCCTTATTTGAACTGATTCTAATCCTATCCAAATTAGCCAATCCTAATCGTATTCAATTACAGTAGTCTCCACCATTATAAATACCTATTAGACTTATAGAATAAACTCATCTTTCATATTTTTCTTCCCCAAACTTCTCTTTTTTTCGTCCAAAAATAGTCAAAATTCGTCATAAATTCAGCCTCATTTTCTAGTAGTTATGACGACTTAAAAAGACGATATCACCTAGCTCCGGACTCCAAACGTGCTCCAGTTTTTCTTTGTTAGAACCATATCAAGGTTATTTTTCTGAATATATAAATTATTTTAATAATTTCTGAACCTATTTTCCAAAAAATTCTAAAAGTGTCAGCTTTCTGAAATCAGACTCATTTCGGTGTTTTTAAGATTTTAGGAGATCCCGAACTCAGAATTATGAGCCGTTTGAAGGTTTGAAAAGTTGACATAATGAAATTCCATAAAATTAATTTTCCAGATTTTAACATGCAAGTTTAATCTACTGTAAAATTCATGTAACGTAGACGTAAATAGGAAACCACAAAAAATTGTCATATGTGTGCCCTTGTGGCCATAACTCTTTACTGACTTGTGACTTTAAGAAACCGTCGATTCTGGCATTCATGTAGCACTGAAATATATTGGATTCCACACACAAATCTAAGATTTGAGTTGGTTGACTTTTTGGTCAATGGATCGCCTCGATTTGTGTGCCATGGATCCCAAATCCGTAAATTTGACTTTCTTTGGACCGAAATTAGGGTTTAATAATAAAATCAGATTATAATAAGATAAAAATACTATTTTAGGTTATTTTATTCAAAATTAAAATAGATTAAAATGAAGGAACCTATTCACCCACTTTTGTAACCTAACTTGTTTAATTTATGTGACGGGTAGATCGGACGACGTCTTGAGTTGGTACTTCATCATTTTTCGGAGCAGACAAGTATACCTTACCAAATTGCCTATAGTACTTTACATGCTTATCATATTTTTATATATTCATTATATATATATTTTCTTTTAGTCATAATTATATATTATATTTAGTGACACACACTTGACACATAGTATCATGGGAGGGGAGGACAGTCAGTAGGCGTATGGGCTACCCACTTTGGTAAACCGTAGTAATTGGACGCACTATGATATTTGTGTCGCGATGGTCGCTACCCTCGAGGTATGTCGATTTGGTGTTACGATGGTCGCTACCCTCAAGGTATGTCGATTAATAGTACATGTACGTTTGAGTATTCATGAGTTATGAGATAGAGTGCGTATTAGAGTAGCCTACACCTGTCCATACGTTAAAAAGTTGTCCTCATTATGCATTTTCATATAGATTGTCTTGTACAGCATACTTGTATATTTTTTATATATTCTTTATGCAAATTTTACTGTATTCAATTGGCATGCTTCTATGTATCTTGTTACGTCCCTCTGAGGACCTTGTCCCTTTCCAGGTGTAGACGATCATGACTATTCGTAGGAGCACAGATCAGGACTTGCTACTTTTTTATCTTTAGAGGAGGTCTTCCCTTCGAGCCTCTCTGATCATTAGATGATGTACTTATTATATTTACCTTTATATTCTAGTTTGGTAGTGGATTTGTCTCCATCCAACTATTAGTTCTTCTCGACTAGCTCATATTTGGTTCATTGACATATTTGATCATTTATTTTTTATAATTTTTGTGGATGAGATTTAGTTATGCCCTGTGACTTGTGACAATTATATACCACTTGTGAATTATTGTTCATAATATAACGTACGTATGTGTTATGGTTTACATATATTGGAGTCTCCATATACATACGACTGACATGCTTACGTATTCCTAGTCCTACGTATTTTGGGACTGGGGCATGACATATTTTTGTGGTGGCCCATGAAGGTCGAGTTAGCCGTTTCAGTTATGTAACTGTATCGAGCGGGCCTGCACCCAGGATTAGAGTTTTAGGTCTCATCCACATTTGACTATGACTCACCTTCCTTCCAACCCGTTCTATTTTAAAATAATTGCATCCTGCTTGATTCGTGTACTTCTCCTAATATTTCGTCCATCTTTCAGAGAGATGAATTTGTGCATGCTGGTCGAGATCATATTGTCTCGGTTACGTAACTGTACGAGCAAGCCTGTGTATAGGATTAGAGTATATGTTCTCATCCATTTATTTAATCACCTCCCTTGATTTTGTTTTGCATTATTATTTGATTGCTTGCATTGCATCTTGCTTGATCCTTTCAAAACGTCTATCTTATCTTTTCTTTCGTGCTTGATAGGGGTTAGGAAGGTGACTTGTACTAGGTATATACACTCCATTATTCAATAACACTATTAGTTGAGTTCTTGTAAGTTGGGTAGCATGTCTCACAACCTAGCATCCCATACTCCTTATGACCCATTAATAAAGTATAATTTAATGACACTGAATATAAGCTAGTGTAAGAGGATAGGATTACCTAGATCGTAGAGTTTTAGAGGCCCATACCCTAATTGGCCAATCAGACACTTAGGCATGTATTAGTTTGGGAACGTTAGGGGCACAAACATAGAAGCCATAGATACATGTATGACCTTACTGTTAACACTACCATAACATGAGCATGATTATCCATTGTGGCATAGGATTTTAGAAGTATGGCTAGATATAGAAGCTTATATAATATGATGGCTAACAACTATAGATTGGTCTTTTAGATAGATACCCTGCCCATGAACCTTGTGGGTGTCACAAGTAGTAGTGGTTACCCTTCACCTCATCAACACCTTCTCCTTGATTTAATTATCTCCTCTACTGTATTCCTTCTCAAGCGCGATTCTAGGTGCAAGTGCTTCATGCGCAGAAACCCATTCGTACCTTTGTTCATCATAATCTCACATACTTTTATTTTTGGACTACCTTGACTTATGCTGCTATTATAACCTAGTTTTGCAAGCTTATCATTTATCGAGCTTGTTCATGACATATGTGTTATTGGGGTCTGATCAACCACACTAATATATTGTCTAATTAGAATTAGTGTATTACGGTCTGATCAACCTTAATGCATTTGGTTCGCTCTTCGTACGACTATTTTTTTGGATTGAGATATAGTTGACTTAGCCTATTAGACGAATATACTTGCCCTCTAGACAGTTCTGAGCATATTATATCAAAATAAGATTTTAATCCACAACTGCCTTGACAACTACGTTTTGAATTCTTTAATCGCTCTATTTTTTTGGATTGAGATATAGTTGACTTAGCCTATTAGACGAATATACTTGCCCTCTAGACAGTTCTGAGCATATTATATCAAAATAAGATTTTAATCCACAACTGCCTTGACAACTACGTTTTGAATTCTTTAATCGCTTTGAATCCCGTACTTGTATTCTATCACCTCCTTCTTGAAATCTTTATTGTTGTTTTTCGTCTTCCCCTATTTTGGAAAGACGAACGCTCGTGCTTGGTATAAATTTAATACACAGAGAGTACTAGATATACCCCATAGGCCAAACATATTACTTTGTGACTATCTTTTGTAATTAAGGGCATATCACATGTGATATATTTGGTGTTAATTTTTTGAGGATATATTGAATAACACGATTAAATAATTTGAGGAAGTCTTTCTTAAAGGTATAGTCTTATGTGATAGATCGGTAAATTTTAAGTTGGGTAGAAGTTACATTGTCAACTTGAGGTAAATTTTTTTAGATTGTGATCAAGTAAAATTATATTGAGAGATTTAAGACATTTTAATTTTGAGAATTTTAGAAGAATGATTAAGATGATGAGGATTTAACTTTAAATATAAGAATGCCTTATGGAATAAATTTTAAAATCTTGATATTGCAGACCAAATATTTATAATTTGAGCACATGATTTAAATTTTGAATATTGGAGATTGAATTAGCGATTTAAATTTTGAGGAAAAAAATAGAACTCTAAACATGAACATTGATGGATTGAATTCAAAATTTTATAATTTGATGATTTGAATTAAAAGTTAAGCTTTGATTGTTGGATCACCTATTTGAAATATTGATGATAGAAATTAAATTTAAAATTTGAAGAGTACAAAAATCTTAAGTTAAAGATAGGAATAAGATTTGATTAGAATTATTTATTATTTAAAATCTAGAAGAGATTACGATAGGTTAAATTTTTATTTAAACAATGGTTATTTTAATTTTGAAGTGATTGCGATGGATTTGAATATATTTTGTTATTTAAATTTTTGGAAGAGATTGCGATTGACTTGCCTTATATATGAATATGAAGGATTTAGAAACTTATGCCTTATTTTTAATTTCGAGGACAAAATTCTTGTAAGTTGGGTAGATTATAAACCCCTCCCCCAAAAATAGGTATTTTGTGTGTATTTTATATTATTATATTTATTATAGATGTTAAATTTATTTAGAGTATTCTCTTATTTAATTAGAAAATAAATTTTTTGATATATTTACTTATATAAATATTTATTTAGATTCATTTTTAGGCCATTTTAGATTTTCGGAGATTTTTCTAGAATTTTTGGGTAATTAAAATCTAGGAAACGTAAATTTTCAGGACTTTCATGATTTACTATGAGATCATACTTACATGTTGTTACTACCAAACATTTATTTTAGAGTTAAAATATTTAAATATTTTTTTTTGTAATTTATTTACAATTTTAAGGAATGTTTGAATTTTTGGAATTATTGAGATTTTTTTTGGATATATAAAGTATTAATATTAGATAGATGTTAATTTAGTGTTAATGGATATTAATAAGATTATATATAAATTATTTGTATTATCTTTAATTCTATTTAAGATTATAAATTATTGACATAAATTTAAACTATATTTTAAATTAATTCAAATCCTGAGCCTACTAGGAAAGCAACTTCATGCATATCCTATCCTTAATTGAACTGATTCTAATCCTATCAAAATTAGCCAATAATAGTCGTATTTAATTACAGTAGTCTCCACCATTATAAATACCTATTAGAATTATGGAATAAACTCATCTTTCATATTTTTCTTCCCCAAACTCCTCTCTTTCTCGTCCAAAAATAGTCAAAATTCGTCATAAATTCAGCCTCATTTTCTAGTAGTTTTAATGACTTAAAAAGATGACATCTCCTAGCTTCGGACTCCAAACGTGCTCTATTTTTTTTGTTAGACCCATATCAAGGTTAGTTTTATGAATATATAAACTATTTTAGTAATTTCTGAACATAATTTTCCAAAAAATTCTAAAAGTGTCAGTTGTCCGAAATCAGACGCGTTTCGGTGTTTTCGAGATTTCGGAAGATCCCTAAATCAAAATTATGAGCCGTTTGAATTTTTGAAAAGATATGATAAAATTTCATAAATTTATTTTTCCAAAATTTAATATGTAAGTTTAATCTACTGTAAAATTCGTGCAACGTAGACGTAAATAGGAAACCACAAAAAACTGTCATTTGTGCGCCCTTGTGGTCATAACTCTTTACCGACTTGTGATTTTATGAAAGGATCAATTCTAGTGGTCATGAAGCACTGAAATCTATAGGATTCCACACACAAATTCCAGATTTGAGTTGGTTGACTTTTTGGTTAACGGATCGCCTTGATTTGCGTGCCATGGATCCCAAATTCGTAAAGTTGACTTTCTTTGGACCAAAATTAGGGTTTAACGATAAAATTAAATTATAATAAGATTAAAAATACTATTTTAGATTATTTTATTCAGATTTAAAATAGATTAAAATGGAGGAACCTATTCACCCACTTTTGTAACCTAACTTATTTAATTTATGTGACAGGTAGATCGGACGACGCTTTGAGTTGGGACGTCATCCTTTTTCAGAGCAGGAAAGTATACCTTACCAAATTGCTTATAGTACTTTACATGCTTATCATATTTTTATATATTCATTATATATGTTGTAAACCTCCTCGACCAAATTTAGGTCTACCCGACTTAGATAGAGAGACTAGGGTTAGTTTTAAGCCATTTAGAATTAAAACATAGTATTTTAGATTAATGTACACAACATTCGTATCACCTTGTGTACCTCATCGTTGCTTCGATATTTGGAGCGCTACACTAGCATTTGCTTTCCAATAAATTTTACACACTTTTCCTATACGTGCCAACCTTCCATTCTGACCTTTGTGTAACTCATAAATACACTCTCTTGTGCTTCATTTTTGTCACACAATATTCGTTACAAACGTCCATTCATAAATTCAAATAAATTCAACTTTGCATCTTTGTCCGTTCCAATCGAAATTGGAGACACAAGCTCGACCTGTTTTGTACAACCCAATTTATGATAATATTCTATTCTGAGTTTACTACGTCAATGACACTTGTGTCCCACCCAATTTTAATCCTATGTATTTCTAATTAATTAAAGAGCACCACTTACACTAATTTTAATTAAATTGGTGTAAGGACCCAACCTTACCCAAAACTAGACCCATCTCCAACCCAAACCCCCACTCACACCCTCAAGGTTCATACTAAACACCACACACCATTCTAACCCACTACATCACACCAACCATGGTATTTTGCCTCATCAAATCCGAAATCCTATTATTTGAGTAATTTCCTAATTGTTAGGGACTTTTATGCAAATATGCAATGAGGTGTCCCCCTCCCATTGGACCCAACACATGAAAAAACTCATCCCCCCTCTTTGACCGGTCCACCATAATTCCCCCCATTGGTTGTGCTATATGCAACTTTTTCCCCTATATCTCCACCCTCCATTCAAAACCCACACCATCATCTAACCTCTATTCAAACCAAAGCCATCTCCACCCTCCATTCTTTCATGTAGAAACTATCCCCATCCCTAGTAGGCAACCGAACCTAATTCCTAGGCTAGCACCCCCTCTTTTCTCTCCTACATAAAAACTCTTTCTCCATTATTTTGCATCATCATCACCATCCTTCCTCCACCAACCCAAACCCTAAACAAACCCTAAACCATACTAGCAGCCAACCGATCCTTACCCTCGTCGGACCTCCCATCTCCGGCCATCCCCACTGTTAGCCAAGCCCGACTCCTCCCCAACCTGTTCACCATCTCCTCCCATCATCACCTCGACTTCCTCCTCACCTCCTCAACACAGCCTCCTCATTGTCGACTCCTCCCCGACCTGTTCACCATCTTCCCACGACTTCATGGCCTCCGCTCTGCCTGAGCAACAGCCGGCTGCAACCCCACAGCAGTCGACCAACACCATCACCAGCTCCTGACTCCTCCTCACCGATCACCGTCGTCTCTCCACACTCTGGCCATCCCCGGAACATCATCACCCTCATCATCATTAACATCATCACCATCATCATCATCATTAATATCACCATCGTCACCACCACCCTCACCGGCCCACGAGCAACGGTCACCCTGTTCACAGCCATCCACGACATCCACCACCTCGTCATCACCACCGAGCTACCCCGACTACACCATGACAGTCCAGCACCTTCCCACGACCATACAACCACCCTCGCTGGAGCCGAGCAGTTCTCCCTGACCATTCACCGATCACCCTCGACCCATCTCACCCCGTCGGAGCCGAGCACCATCTCCGGTCAGCCTTACCCTCCCCGGTCATGTGCACACCAACGCCAAGGCTCGTAACTTGCCTTTTTCATGTTGTGTATGTGCATATCTTTAATAGTAATTAGTATTAATACTAATTAGGTTTAATAATGATTAGGTTTAATAATTACTTTAATAGAAATTAGGTTTATTATTTATGTTACGGGAAATTGGTTGTTAGTAGTGGGTATCATATATTTCTATATGTTTGGTATGACCCTAGGTGTATTAATATAAATATACTAGTGGGTAATACTATGTAATATATTAAGGTGTTATATATATATATATATATTAACGTATTTTGGTAACTCACTGCCTTGTGTACCCTCACCTACTAGCTAGACCCTGTGTTAGTGCTACACGAGATATAGAGATTTGAACATGTGTTAGTGTTAGTCGTTGTCTTGTTGTGCACAATATTCGAGGATATGACACCTGTGCATTTAGACGTGCACACTTGACCCTGCTAGTTGACTAGTACCACCCCTGCTTGCATTAGTTTCTAAGTGCAGTTGCGCTAGTGTAATGACTGTTAATTATATTATATTATATTATATGTATAGTTGCCTGGACCTTTCGGGCGAGACTTCGGGAGCAGGATATTGGTACTCGCAGCTTGAGGACCCATACAAGTATACCTTGCCTTGTTGTACTGTTTAAATATAGCTATTATTAGTTACATATTTTATTTAATATTATATAACTGTGCGCGTTTGAGAAAGACTCGAGTGCAGTCAACGAAGGCATTGACGTTAGGACTTGTGTCTGACCTAGTATCTAGTGGACTCACCTAAAGTTGTGGAGTTATCAATATGACTCTCCAGGCCTTGACACGTAATATTGTACATCACAGAGTGAGTTCATATAGGGATGCGTGCTTCATGTTTGACTGACCATCGGTGTGAGCAGAACGTTTGACGGTATTTAGCTTAGTTGCATATTTCTTTAGTGACTTGCATTATAGTACGAGATATCCACGTCGTATTCGTGACTTGTACATTGGCATTGGGCGGGGAAGATAATTAGTAGGCATATAGGACAGACAATTGGCTACCGTAGTTTCATAGTAACCTACGGGATCGTGAGCCTCAGTGTTACCCAGTTTTGGGCTATGTGTTACCCGGTTATGGGCTCAGTATTACCCGGTTATGGGCGTATATGCTTGTCGATACATCCGACAGAGGTTACTAGCTGCGCGCTATCATGATCGATGATGTAGTCAGCATATACTCCTGGCATCCATTTTACAGCTGATTCCAGGTACTTAGCCTCTGGCTCGACTCTACGCTTTATACCTTTCACCTACCCATACGTACCAAGGTTGTCTTCAAGTACATTTCACTTAGCTGGTTAGTTCACCCTCGAGTTTTTATAGTATTTACTTTATGGCATGTATTTTTGTATCTTGTTACGTCCCTATGAGGATCTGGTTCCCTTCCAGGTTATTTGTGCAGTTTACAGGATGCTTGATCTAGTGGAGTGTGGACATCATTGTAGGTATATTTATATTTTCAGCTATTACAGTCACGCACTAATTTCTTTTTTTGATTCTGCTTTTATAGCCTAGTGTTTATAGGCCTATGTTGTTCTTTTGGCTTATTCGAACAGATGTATTATTGGGCCACAGACTGATGATGCGTATCGTTCTTTCTTGAGATTTATTTACCATGGATTGAGATTTAGTTCAGTTATTGCATGTTATAATTAGATTATTAACTAGATCACTTAACCTTGGACAACGTAAGTGCACTCCATCGGGTCCATTAAATTGAAAAACCCTATAGAGTTGTTTCAGCTGGCCATTGCCACGTGTCTGGTCCCATACGTTTTGGGACTGGGGCGTGATATTGTTTTAGTGGTGGCCATGCAGGTCAGAGCAATTCATTTCGGTTACATTACTATACCAAATGAGCCTGCAACTTAGGATTAATATTGAATAAGATCTCAATCGATAACTGATTTTAAAACTCCTATTGTATTCGATTATCGCCCTTGGACTTCATAACTGTATTCGTTCATTTACCGTCGATATCGTTATTATTGTTCCTCATCTTCCTTATTTCGGAAAGATGGATGCTGGCGCTCGGTGATTTCCTCCAGGAGCAGATCCTCGTCAAGACAAAGAAGGCATATTTGATAGGATGCTTGAGTAGATGGTTAACCATGGTAGAGAAGGTTGATAAGTTCTTTCTTGTTGCTAGAGCTAGTATAGACTGTTGGCATAAGAATTAGACATAGAAGTAGAGACTTAAAACTAGACCCTACCCTTACTTAAAGTAGCAGAGATTTGTAAGTATTAGAAGCTAGTAGTAGAAGCTAGAAAGATTGTTTGCTTCTAAGGCTCTAGAATAAATTGGGGAAGACATAGCTAGATGCTAGAAATTAGTTGTAGTCTTATGGTAGTGATACAAGGAACGACCTTATGAACCTGACAAGACAGAATTTTAGACTCATATATAGAAGAAGATTATCGGGTACTAATAAAAATAGGGTATGAAATAGCACTTAGGGTAGCAACCATAGTGGTTAATCCCTAGTTGACTTGTGACTTACAGTACCAGACCTAGAATTTTTTTACCCTTTAGATAAAGATGATTACATGACTAGGCTAAAATAGATACGTGGATTGCTAGATTGGTTGTTGATTGACTTGACAACTTAGGTACTACAGTATAGCTTTCAAATCAGATTAGATGTAATTGATTTATTTAGATTGCTAGTGTCTATTACGCTCATAGTTTCACCCTTGAAAACTCGAGTAGTTGAGCTAGTATTTGAGCTAGACAAATGGGTTAAAGGATGAAAGTTTTGATAGATTTTATAGTCTTGAGTTAGATAGTGAATTGTCTATAATGGATGGCAAGTTTTGAATAAGATGAAACCCATGTAGCTTGGATAAGGAGTGTAAATAAAATATAGAAGTCCTATAGGAATGATAAGCTGAATATTGTGGATTGCACATTAACCGCTTTGGGCCAGGGATTTAGATTTTTGACTATTAGGGTGTAAGCTTGTTTGACCAAATCCTTAGTAGTAGGTGGATATATGGGAACATGTTTTCAATTTACCCTAGCCGGTAGATTTTTAGATTTTAGGATTGGTATTCTTATTATTATTGGTTTCATTTTATTTTAGGGTATTTAGAATGATTGAATATATAATTATTACATAATTTCTATATATTTTTAGTACTATGTATTGAGTAAAGACTTATGTTGTATTTTATTACATATACTTCTCCTAGGAATTGTTTGAGTTGAGCTTCTATACTAGGTATGACTAACTAGCTAGATTAGACTTGTTGCTGCTAAGAGCGATTGTAAGAATTTAGGATCTAGGATTTCAATATGGATATTATAGGATGATGATATTATACCTATGAAAGAATGTTGACATATTAACCGTCCTAGTTGTAGAAGAAGGTTAGGACAGTATTTGAGGTACGAATCAAACCAACATCAGGATCATGAGTGTTCCCAATATGTCAATAGAGCCTATCAGATAGTACAAAGGTCAGCTCCACCGGTCATAGGTACGTCCGTAGCATTGCTTGATAATTTATAGTTTATTATGTGTTTATTTTAATTTCGAGGACAAAATTCTTATAAGTTGGGTAGATTATAACCCCCTCGACCAATTGAGGTCCACCCGACTTAGATAGATAGACTAGGGTTAGTTTTAAGACATTTAGAATTAAAACATAGTATTTTAGATTAATGTACACAACATTCGTATCACTTTGTGCACCTCACTGTTGCTTCGATATTTGGAGCGCTACACTAGCATTTTCTTTCCAACAAATTTTACACACTTTTCTTAGACGTGTCAACCTTCCATTCTGACCTTTGTGTAACTCATAAATACCCTCTCTTGTGCTTCATTTTAGTCGCACAATATTCATTATAAACGTCCATTCTTAAATTCAAATAAATCTAACTTTGCATCTTTGTCCGTTCCAATCGAAATTGGAGACACAAACTCGACCCATTTTGTACAAGCCAATTTATGATAATATTCTATTCTGAGTCTACTACGTCCATGACACTTGTGTCCCACCCAATTTTAATTCTATGTATTTCCAATTAATTAAAGAGCACCACTTACACTAATTTTAATTAAATTGGTGTAATGATCCAACCTAACCCAAAATTAGACCCAACTCCAACCCAAACCCCCACTCATACCCTCAAGGTTCATACTAAACACCACACACCATTCTAACCCACTACATCATACCAAACATGGTATTTTGCCTCATCAAATCCGAAATCCCATTATTTGTGCAATTTTCCAATTGTTAGGGACTTTTATGCAAATATGCAATGAGGTGTCCCCCTCCTATTAGACCCAACACATGAAGAAACTCATCCCCCTCTTTGACCGGTCCACCCAAATTTCTTCCCCCCATTGGTTATACTATATGCAACTTTTTACCCTACATCTCCACCCTCCATTCAAAATCCACACCATCATCCACCCACCATTCAAACCAAAGCCATCTCCACCCTCCATTCTTTCATGTAGAAACTATCCCCATCCTTAGAAGGCAGCCGAACCTAATCCCTAGGCTAGCACCCCCTCTTCTCTCTCCTACATAAAAACTCTTTCTCCATTATTTTGCATCATCATCACCATCCTTCCTCCACCAACCCAAACCCTAAACAAACCCTAAACCATACTAGCAGCCAACTGACCCTTACCCTCGCCGGACCTCCTATCTTCGGCCATCCCTGCTGTCTGCCAACCTTGACTCCTCCCCGACCTGTTCACCGTCTCCTCCCATTATCACCTTGACCTCCTCCTCACCTCCTCAACACAGCCTTCTCACCGTAGACTCCTCCCCGACCTGTTCACCATCTTCTCATGACTTTACGGTCTCCGCTCCGCCTGAGCAGCAGTCGGCTGCAACCCCACACCAGTCGACTAACACCATCACCAGCCCCTGACTCCTCCTCACCGATCACCGCCGTCTCACCACACTCCGGCCATCCCCGAAACGTCATCACCATCATCATCATCAATATCATCACCATCATCATCATCATCAACATCATCACCATCATTATCATTATTAACATCACCATCGTCACCACCACCATCACCGGCCCATGAGCAGCGGTCACCCCGTTCACAACCATCCACGACATCCACCACCTCGTCATCACCACCGAGCCACCCCGACTACACCACGACAGTCCAGCACCTTCCCACGACCACGCGGCCACCCTCGTCGGAGCCGAGCAGTTCTTCCCGACCGTTCACCGATCACCCTCGACCCATCTTACCCCGTCGGAGCTGAGCACCATCTCCAGTCAGCATCACCCTCCTCGGTCACGTGCACGCCAACGCCAAGGTTCGTAACTTGCCTTTTTCATGTTGTGTATGTGCATGTGTTTAATAGTAATTAGTATTAATAGTAATTA
The DNA here is from genome assembly GCA_036927795.1 of Iris macrosiphon. NCBI lineage: Eukaryota > Viridiplantae > Streptophyta > Magnoliopsida > Asparagales > Iridaceae > Iris > Iris macrosiphon. Next base: position 160,733,297 of record JAYESA010000008.1, on the reverse strand, counting down.
GGTTTAATAGTGATTAGGTTTAATAATTACTTCAATAAAAATTGGGTTTATTATTTACGCTACGGGAAATTGGTTGTTAGTAGTGGGTATCATATATTTCTATATGTTTGGTATGACCCTAGGTGTATTAATATAAATATAGTAGTGGATAATACTATGTAATATATATATATATATATATATATATATATATATATATATATATATATATATATATATATATATATATATATATATATATATATATATATATATATATATATATATATATATTAAAGTATTTTGGTAACTCACTGCTTTGTGTACCCTCACCTACTAGCTAGACCCTGTGTTAGTGCTACACGAAATTTGGAGATTTGAACATGTGTTAGTTTTAGTCGTTGTCTTGTTGTGCACAATATTCGAGGACATAACATCTGTGCATTTAGACGTGCACACTTAACCCTGCTAGTTGACTAGTACCACCCCTGCTTGCATTAGTTTCTAAGTGCAGTTGTGCTAGTGTAATGACTGTTAATTATATTATATTATATTATATTATATTATATTATATTATATTATATTATATTATATTATATGTATAGGGTCGCTGGACCTTTCGGGCGAGACTTCGGGAGCAGGATATTAGTACTCGCAGCTTGAGGACCTAGGCAAGTATACCTTGTCTTATTGTACTGTTTAAATTCAACTATTATTAGTTGTATATTTTATTTAATATTATATAACTGTGCGCGTCCGATAAAGACTCGGGTGCAGTCAACGAAGGCATTGACGTTAGGACTTATGTCTGACCTAGTGTCTAGTGGACCAACCTAAAGTTATAAAGTTATCAATATGACTCCCCATGCCTTGACACGTATCATTGCACATCACAAAGTGAGTTCATGTAGGGACGCGTGCTTCATGCTTGACTGGCCATCGGTGTGAGCAGCACGTATGATGGTATTTAGCTTAGTTGTATATTTTTTAGTGACTTGCATTATATTACGAGATGTCCACGTCATATTTGCGACTTGTACATTGGCATTGGGCGGGGAAGATAATTAGTAGGCGTATGGGACATACATTTGGCTACCGTAGTTTCAGAGTAAACTATGGGGTCGTGAGCCTCAGTGTTACCTGGTTAACGGCTATGTGTTACTCGGTTATGGGCTTAGTATTATCCGGTTTTGGGAGTATATGCTTGTCGATACATCCGGCAGAGGTTACAATCTGTGCGCTATCATGATCGGTGATGTAGTCAGCATATACTCCTAGCATCTAGTTTACAACTAATGCCAGGTACTTAGCCTCTGGCTCGACGCTATGCTTTATATCTTTCACCTACCCATACGTACCAAGGTTGTCTTCAAGTGCATTTCACTTAGCTGGTTAGTTTACCCTCGAGTTTTCACAGTATTTATTTTATGGCATATATTTTTGTATCTTGTTACGTCCCTCTGAGGACCTGGTTCCCTTCCAGGTTATTTGTGCAGTTTGTAGGATGCTTGATTTAGTGGAGTGTGGACATCGTTGCAGGTATCTTTACATTTTTAGCTATTACAGTCATGTACTACTTTTTATTTTTGATTCTGCTTTTATAGCCTAGTATTTATAGGCCTATGTTGTTCTTTTGGCCTATTCGAACGGATATATTATTGGGCTGCAGACTGATGATGCATATCGTTCTTTCTTGAGATTTATTTACCATAGATTGAGATTTAGTTCAGTTGTTGCATATTAGAATTAGATTATTAACTTGATCACTTAACCTTGGAGAGCATAAGTGCACTCCGTCGGGTCCATTAAATTGGAAAACCCTATGGAGTTGTACCAGCTGGCCATTGCCACGTGTCTAGTCCCATACGTTTTGGGACTGGGGCGTGACATATGTGTTTTCTTTCAGTCATAATTATCTATTATATTTGTTGACACACACTTGACACATAGTATCATGGGAGGGGAGGACAGTCAGTAGGCGTATGGGCTACCAACTTTGGTAAACTGTAGTAACTGGATGCACTACGGTATTTGTATTGCGATGGTCGCTACCCTCGAGGTATGTCGATTTGGTGTTACGATGGTCGCTACCCTCGAGGTATTTGATTAATAGTACATGTACGTTTGAGTATTCATGAGTTATGAGATAGAGTGTGTATTAGAGTAGCCTACACCTGTTCATACGTTGAAAAGTTGTCCTTATTATGCATTTTCATATAGATTGTCTTGTACAGCGTACTTGTATTTTTTCTATCTATTCTTTATGCATATTTTACTGTATTCAATTGACATGCTTCTATGTATCTTTTTACGTCCCTCTGAGGACCTGGTCCATTTTCAGGTGTAAACGATCATGACTATTCGCAGGAGCACGAATCAGGACTTGCTACTCTTTAGAGGAGGTCTTCCCTTCGAGCCTCTCTGATCATAGATGATGTACTTATTATATTTACCTTTATATTCTAGTTTGGTAGTAGATTTGTCTCCATCCAACTATTAGTTCTTCTCGACTAGTTCATATTTGGTTCATTGACATATTTGATCATTTATTTCTTTATAATTTTTGTGGATAAGATTTAGTTATGCCCTATGACTTGTGACAATTATATACCACTTGTGAATTATTGTTCATAATACAACGTACGTATATGTTATGGTTTCCATATATTGGAGTTTCCATATATATACGGCTGGCATACTTACGTATTCCTTGTCCTACGTATTTTGGGATTTGGGCGTGACAATTCCCAGTCTTGATCGGGAAGAATATGAAATATGTAGACAATATTCAATTAGAATAAAATAAAATAAAATAAATGTGTGAATTAACAAATAAATGCTTACGTCGCTCCATCGGCCCATAGCTCGGGACGAAAGATAATGGCTGGCCGCTCTGGTAGAGTAGGAGGTTCTGTAAATCCAGGGCGGCGGACATATTCTCCATTTTCCATAAGAAGGCCTGTTAATAGATTTGCTCTTGTGGGAGCTACTAGTGGAGTTGCCGGTATAGTAGTGCCGGTAGTGGCTGGAGCAGAAGAAGGGGTAGCAGCTAATGGCAATCCGGTAGATGGAGTAGCTCCACCTACAGAATAACGAGTATATGGCGGGGAAAAACCATCCGTCGCATCTACGAACTCGTCCTCAGGCCGTGTGCGAGAATCTGGGGTAGCCGACGTAGTAGATGGCGGATGCTGAGAAGATGATCCTTTCTGAACCTGTCGTCGTCCTCGTCCTCATCCCGCCATGCTATAAGTAAATTTGCAGCAAATAAAAAAATGGTGTCATCAAACAAATAAACATAAAGTAATACAAGGTGTGGTAAAATAAGTAAATACTACTATGATAATGAAATAATTAAATAAATATCTAAGCTAATGCATATATATGTACATACTAATCTTCTTCATCTTCCGAATCATCATCGTCTTTCGAATTATTTTTCGAATCGTCTTCATCTTCTACTTCTTTATTTTTATTTTTACTTCCACTATCACTATCACCTTCATCTTCCAATTCTTGTTCCTCGCTCGATACCTCCATATCAGAGTTGTCTTCTATATGAGGTAAATCTTCTCTGTCAATCTTTTCGTCAACTCTATCATCCTCTACGGTAACGTCAACCTCCATACCATCAACACCGGCCAAATTCATATATGCAAGTTGAGGCATGACTACCTTATCCTCTTGGAATGCTAGATCCCAAACATTATATGTGTTTCTAGCTTTAGTTTTGCATACAGCCCACCAATCTTTATTATTGTGTTGTCGACTAGGATAGCTCGTATAATCACTTGAACCGTTTGACTAGCCAACACAAATGATTCAAAACCTATATATCTTTTTCCATATTTTATATCAACAAACCCAAACTGTTTGTCAATTTTTCATCCTTGGTTGGATGTTGTGTCGAACCAATCATATTTAAATAACATAATTTTTGTCTCATAAGAGTAATTCAGCTCCACGATATTTTTTAGTACACCGTAATAGTCGAATTCTGGATCGACATCGTAGACTAAACCCCTAATACATACTCCATAATTCTTTGTATAATTAGCCTCCTCATCAACAAATGATTGATTAATAGATTTATCTGTGGTTCTAAATTTGAAGCCATTGATGGTGTATCCATCCCAACACTTTGCCCTCTTACTTGGTCCGATAGCTAATGCTCGAAGTTGTTCATTTTGTAAGTCTGTACCAGGACAAAAAACCTGAAACAACACGTATCATATAGACATTAGACAAAGATTGGTCTGAATGCTAAATTTAGAATGCTTAATGTTTAGGATCCGTATATAATTATGGAACCACGATAAATTTTTTTTATCAACCTCTTTAGCAAGATCATCTTCATTAATATTAGGTCTCTCTGATTTTACCTCAGTTCTAAAAGTACTGTGATAATAAGGAGAATAGTTAGAGCAATTCTTTTCCAAGTTTATACAAAATTGAAATATCTAGGAAAGATGTGTCGCTTAATTCTTAATATCTTGTATCTCTTTTATGACACTATTTAACAATATATACAGATGAGCGACTTCAAACTCATCGTCTTCCAACCAACGTACTTTAGTAGCACTTGTATGATTCCCTCCCATATTGAAGATAGTATTGATTACACTATTCGGGGCATTAACCCCACCATCATCATTCATTGGGGCTCTATTGTGATTTGTTCTAACATGAGTATCAAAGTAGATGGAGCAGAAGTTTGAAATCTCCTCAATGATATATGCTTCGCATATCGAAGCTTCTACATGAGCCTTATTGCCAACCTTTTTCTTCAGGTGATGTTGATACCTATAGATAATATATTGTGTGATGTTGATACCTATAGATAATATATTGAATCTTAGAATTATTTGAATAAGGAAATTATTAGTATAAAGAATTTATACCTCTCAAATGGATACATCTATCGAGAATGGACGGGAGCACCGATACGTTCTTCGTATGCAAGATGAATCGACAAATGCTCCATACTATCAAAAAAATTGGAGGAAAGCACCATTTCTAACTTACACAATGTCAATACAATATTCTCCTCAAGTTCTATTACATCTTGTACCGTTAACTTTTTTGAACACAAATCTCTAAAGAATATAGATAATTCGGCCAACGGAGTCCAAACTTGATGAGGGAACATCTCTCCCTGAGCAATAGGTAGTAACCTCTCCATAAACACATGGCAATTATGACTCTTCATCCCTATCAGCTTGCGTTCATTAAGATCAACACATCTTGCCAGATTTGACATGTAGCCGTAAGAAAATCTCAACTTTGAAATCCAGTTGCATATTATCAATTTATCCTCCTTACTCAATGTAAACGACGCTGGAGGCTTGACCCAATTGTTGTTGCCACTTCGTTTTAGGTACAAATCTGAATGCCTGCAAATAATTTTCAAGTTGTTTCTTTCTTTGACATTGTTTTTCATTTTCCCCTTGATATCAATCACCGTATTGAAGAAGTTGTCGAATACATTTTTTTTGATATGCATAACATCAAGATTGTGCCTTATGAGATTGTCCTTCCAATAAGGTAAGTCCCAAAACATACTTTGCTTCATCCAATTATGCCTACGTCCAAACCCTTTAAAGTGATCGCCCGATATCGGATCTTCCATCACAGTTGGCAATCCATTTACTTCTTTCCAAACTTCGTCTCCTTTCAGTCTCAACGGAGGAAAAGATAGTTACTGTTTACCATCTCTAAATGTATCTCTGTTCCTTCTCCACGGATGGGACGCAGGAAGGAACTGACGGTGACAATTAAAAAAATGCTTTTCCTCCGTTCTGGAAACAAAATGCCTTACTCTTTTTTATACATATCGGACAAGACAAAGTTCTATGAGTACTCCACCCAGATAATATCCCATATACTGGAAAATCATTGATGGTCCATGTCATGCCTCGGTTCCACAAAACTGAACGTCCTCGCTTGGGCTTCCCACAACCCGGTCTTGCAGAGCCAACGTTCTCGCTTGGCGTGATGCCGTACAAGCCTGGGGTTGCGCTTGTACAAGGCGTGCTCATGCTTATTTTGTAACACAAATATTTGAAGAAAGAGTATACATCATTCATAGAGAAATTGAATAAATATTTGAAATAGAAATAGCTCTTTATTGATAATTCTCTGAAATAAAAACATAAGGCCCTCGAACGACCGAGATAAAAATGCCAGACTTGGCTTACAACTTGCAGAAATATTAAAATAAGATACAATGTTGATCCATACATCATATTCTTTTATTAAAATATTAAAACTCATGGACCACCTTCAGTTAGAGTCTTTTTCTCCACTTGGAAGCTTCAAGAGCAAGACTTCTAAAGAGTCGGACCAAAATCTTCAATGTTCTCTCGCAGCATCCAAATCCCCATCACCTGAGGATGACCAAAAATGTGGGTCAGTACGCAACATGTACTGGTGAGCGGCCGCAACCAATCTCACCTAAAAAGCCAACTCTAAGTAGATATGTGAAAGCAGCAGTTATTATTGTGATCTTGCTATGTTGCCTTAAGTTAAATTAATAATTCATATCTCAAGAACATAAGGAACATATATATTTATCACTATATTTGGTGATTCTTACCCACGGTCATTCAGCCATCCCTGTTTATGAATAATAACTTACTTTGCCTGCATAAGACATTGTTAGCATGCACCATGTCTATATGAAGGTCATTGGACAAGCCATCAAACCATTATTGGAATTTCAGCACCCCATTCATTGCAGGGATCTAGACTCACTGAAGGTCCTGAACCTTCGATGCAATTACTTTAGCACCCATGTTCCCCCTAGGATGAAGCGGTCCCATGGCCTTGGTGCACCGCTTCGAGGAACCTACCCCTTGTGCACAAGTTTGTTTATGACCATGCATGAATGCAACTAGCTAGTAGAAGAAAACATGCAAATACAAAAAATTGATATAGTATTCCAAAGTCATATTGATTGTGTTAGCCACAGCCCACCATACTTACCGTCCAGTCCAGGGTCCTTGCCACATAATCAATTATACTACAACAATCCAGTTCATAGTAATGTGATTATTATCTTGCTTAACTTTCTGGGTTCTTTGCTAGGTATCATTGATCATTTTGTTAAGCATGATGACTAAAGGATTCATCGAAGGATCGAAGTCACTCACTAGTTGGTGAATTGCTGAGAAAGAGAGATCTTCTTTGCGACTTCAAGCTTGGTTCACAGGTTCACCTGCATTGGCCCCAACAAGGGTTCAAGATCCTTCTTCTCTTTCTCTTAGTAATTCGATATATAAATGCAAGACAGTGAATGCATGCCATGAAAGCCGTTCATCGAAGACAATCACGAAAATGTAAATCACAAAACCAACAGTGAAAACCAATATCGAAAACCAACAATGCACGGGTCTTGGGGGCATAGACCCTTATATGGAGTTCACTCCCCAAGACACCATGCACTGCATCTTGGGAGCAACTTCTGAGGATTCTATCCCATAATGAGGAACGACTCCCCGTTTGTTTGTCCCGACCAATCGATACCGGCAAAGTTTCCCCATTCTCTGATTCTGACTCGGCCATTCAGCTGCTAGCCCAGTCCATGCTCCGCAATAGGATCAGGGCACTACATATTAATACACTAACAAAAAGTTTTATCCCCGAAACTTAAAATAAATACTATCTCCAAAATTGAATAACGAAGGAAATCTTTCCCTCATATCCTCTTCGAGTTCCCATGTCAACTCATCGACGGAGTGGTTGCGCCAAAGCACGCAAATCAAGGTAACAACTCGATTCCTTAACACCTTCTCTTTTCTATCCAAGATTTGGATAGGTTCCTCCACATAGTTCAAGTCGGCCTGCAGTCCCAACTGACCGAAGTCCACCATGTGACTTGGATCATGCACGTAATTCCGTAGTTGAGAAACATAAAATGTATTGTACACTTCAGCCAACGATGGTGGTAGCACGATCTGGTAGGCGACTGGACCCACTCTCTTAAGAATCTTAAATGGACTGACGAACCGAGGGCTCAGCTTCCCTTTCTCGCCGAATCGCATAATTCTACGCATCGGAGATACCTTCAGGAACACATGGTCCCCGACCGTGAACTCTAATGGTCATCGATGATTATTCGCGTAACTCTTTTGCCGACTTTGTGCCACTTTTAACTTCTCTCGAATTATGCAAATTTTGTCGACTGCCTGTTCTATCAATTTTGGCCCAAGTGCTTGTCGCACCCCGACTTCATCCTAGCAGATCGGTGACCGATACATCCGCCCGTATAATGCTTCATACGGTGCCATCTCAATGCTCGATTGGTAATTGTTATTGTTGGCAAATTCTGCTAGCGGCAAGTGACTATCCCAACTTATTTTCAGATCTACAGCGCATAGGCGTAGCATGTCCTCCAAGATTTGGTTAACCAGTTTGGTCTGGCCGTCAGTCTGAGGATGATACACAGAGCTAAAATGCAATCGTATGCCCAGGGCTGCCTTCAGACTGCTCCAGAATTGTGATACAAATCTTCCATCCCGATCTGACACGATTGAAGCTGGCACGCTGTGTAGTCATACTACTTCATCCAAATATAGCTGAGCCAATCGATCGACACCCCAGGAGATCTTGATCGCGATAAAATATGCCGACTTGGTCAATCTATCCACGATTACCCAAATTGCATCATTCTCTCGCTGCGTCTTTGGCCAACCAACTATAAAATCCATGGAAATGTGATCCCATTTCCACTCTGGAATAGGGAGGTTCTGCAGCTCCCCGCCTGGTCTTGGGTGTTCTTCTTTCACTTGCTGACATGCCATACATTGTGACACAAAGAGCGCCACATTTTTCTTTATACCGTACCACCAGAAGTTTGCGCGTAAGTCCTTATACATCTTGGTACTCCCCGGATGTAGTGTATACCTTTCATAGTGCGCTTCCGTCAATATCTTCTTTCGAAGCTCTGTATCATTAGGCACACACAATCTTCCCTTTACTCGCAATATTCTGTTTTTGTCTTCTGCAAAGTCGGTTGCCTTCCCTGTTGAAGTCAGCTTGCACATTTTCTTCAGGTATGGATCATCATTTTGTGCAGACTTGATTCGTTCCAACAAGCTCCGCTCAAGGTTCATTTGAGCCAGTTGTACCCCGCGATGTCGAACTCGGAGTTCGATACCCATATCCACCAAATCTCGCAGTAATCGTTTGTCAACTGATAGAGACGATATATACTTCCAGCTCAATACATCCACCATAATATTGCCTTTATCCGGAGTATAATCTATTCATAAATTATAATCTTTAATGAGTTCCAGCCAATGTCTCTGCCGTAAAATTAATTCCTTTTGGGTGAAAAGGTACTTGAGGCTCTGATGATCCGTGTAGATCTTACAAGCCATACCATAAAGGTAGTGCTGTCATAATTTTAATGCAAATACAATTGTCGCCAATTATAGATCATGAGTAGGATAATTCTTTTCGTGTGGCTTAAGTTGTCTCGAAGAAAAGGATATCACTTTATCTCCTTGCATGAGTAAACACCCCAAGCCTTGGCCCGATGCATCACTGAAAATCTGAAATACATCACCGCCTTCCGGAAGTGCAAGGATTGGAGCTAACATGAGGCACCATTTCAATTCTTGAAAACTGGCTTCACAGTCATCGGTCCACTTTAATGTCACTCCCTTATGGGTGAGGTGAGTCAGAGGCGATGCCACTCTAGCAAAATCTTTTACAAATTTTTTGTAATAGCCCGCCAAACCAAGAAAACTTTAGACTTTGCTAGCTAATGTGGGCTATTTTCAGTCCACCACTGCCTCAATTTTCTTTCGGATCTACCAAAACACCCTCCGACGAGATAACGTGCCCAAGGAATAACACGCTATTCATCCAAAATTTATATTTACTGAGCTTGGCATAAAGTTGGTGTTCTCGTAGGTCTGCAGTACTGTTCTCAAATGGACGGTATGATCTTCCTTGCTTTCTGAATATATTATGATATCATCAATGAACACGACCATAAACTTATCTAAGTAGGGGTGTAAGACTCGGTTCATCATATTTATGAAGGCAGCAGGGGCATTGGTTAAACCAAATGGCATAACCAAAAACTCGTAGTGTCCATATCTCATACGAAATGCAGACTTAGAAACATCATCTGGCTTAATCTTCAACTGATGGTAACCCGATCGGAGATCAATCTTCGAAAATACTGTCACACCTTAGAGTTGATCGAATAGGTCATTGATTCTAGAGGGTACTTGTTCCGAATTGTAGCTTTATTGAGTTTATAGTAGTCGATGCACAGCCGCATCGTACCATCTTTCTTCTTAACAAATAATATCGGGGCTCCCCATGGAGAGACAGAGGGATGAATGTATTCGCGATCCAACAATTATTGAAGTTGGACCTTCATTTCCTTTAATTCTGCGGGCACCATCCTGTTCGGGGCTCTGGAGATTGGCCTTGCATTTGGAAATGTATCGATGCAAAACTCAATCTTGCGATCTGGTAGCATTCCAGGTATTTCATTCGGAAACATATCCAAAAATTTGGCCACGACATTCAGTGTGAGCTGGGTCGGCACATTCCTTGCGTGTATCTCAAATAGAAACCAAATACCCTTTGCAACCAGAATGAATATTCGTCGGGCCGTGGCTGCAGAAATTACCATGAATGGCTTGGTCGATGCCGCACCGCACGAGTACGAGAATTCTGTCTCTCCTGGTAGACAAAACAAAACTCTCTTCCCCGCGCAATCGATCATCGTACCACAAGCACTAAGCCAATCCATTCCCAGAATAATATCATAACCCTTGATGTCGAGAACAAAGACATCTAGTGATAAGTTTCTTGCTCCAATGCATATATCCATCCCTACATATCAAGTTAGAAAGCATCTCTACCCCCATGGAGTGTTAACACTAAGTCTTAAATTTAACACATATATTTTTAGTGCATGTTACATTACATAATTAGCAGATATAAAACTATGGGTATCACCAGAGTCAAATAATACACGTGCAGAAATATTATTAAATAACAGTATACCTATGACGACCGTATCAGAAGCGAAGGCCTCCTCCTGAGTCAAAGCATAGACTCGGCATTGCTCACCATTTCTCTGATTCTAATTTTGCCCGGTCTGAGGTTCCCGTGAGGCTTGCCCACGATTCTGTTGATTCTATTGTGGAGGCTGCTGACGCTGAGGGCCTTGATTTGTGATCGTTCCTTTGCACTCCCAAGCCTTGTGGCCCAGGCGGTCCCATTTAAAGCATCCTGCCTCCGCGATTTGGCAATCTCTAGCGATGTATCCCTTGCCTCGGTACCTATAGCAGTACGCTCCACCTTGGTTGTGCCCCTGGATGACGCCATTGTTCTGGCACTTTGGAGCCTCATACCTTCCCCCCGAGTTTGATCTCTTATTGTTGTAATTATGTACCGATGGGGCGACCAGAGCTGGTGCAGGATAATGTATATCCAGCTCCTTTGTACAGTCAAAAGATTCTTTGAAGGTCTTATATTTGTGGATTACCACTTGCGACTGTAGAGCAGGCCTGAGTCCCTACTTGAAGCGACGAGCCTTGGCCGCTTCATCGGCAAATGTGGTACTGGAATACTGAGACAGTCGAAAAAGTTCTGCCTCATACTTTTTTACGGACATATCACCCAGCTCCAGCTTGCTGAATTCTTGCTCCTTCTGGCGTTGTTCGATTAAGGAAAAGTACTATTCCAGAAATGCTTCCTTGAATATCGGCCATGTAATCTTCGTAGCCCCGTTCGCTCCAGCAAGCATGCATTTCCGACTTTGCCACCAGTAGTGCGCATTGGACACTAGCAACAATTGTGCGCACGATACCATCTTAAGTCCAGTGATATTAAGGAGTTCAAGATGCTCCTCTACTTCAGCTACCCAATCCACCGCGACGGTGGCTTCTTCTGTCCCCTTGAACAAAATATTGCAAATCTTCTTGAATTATGCAATATCCGTGGGAAATTTTTTCTTCTTTGCCGGTTGGGTTTCATCCGCCCTAACGATGTCCATTGTCCTTATAATAGGGCCAATTGGGGCAACTGCAGGCGTAGCATTAGAATTATTAGCTACAACCGTTTGCAGCATCTGTTGCAGATAATTGATTTGTCTCTATTGCCTCTCCCAACTTTTGTTATGCTTCCATAATGCGCAACATTCGATCCATCTGATCTATCGAAGGGGCCGATGATGTCGGTACTCTAGAACTACTTTGGTTTCCTTGTCCAGACTTTATTATTTCTGTACCACTTAGAAGGAAAGGGTTAGTCTCATAAAATATTATGAACTTATTGTATGGAGCATCTCATTTTGCGACAACAAAAATTCAAGGCATAAAAAATAATCACTTGTGTTATTTTTGAAAAGTCAAAACCAAGAAGTTACCAAGGAAGTAAAATTGTGCTATGATACCAATCTTTCATGCCCCGGTTTCGCATAACTAAACATCCTCGCTTGAGCTTCTCACACCCCGATCCTACAGAGCCATCATCCTCGCTTGGCGTGATGCCGTACAAGCCTGGGGTTGCGCTTGTACAAGGCGTGCTTGTGCTTATTTTGTAACACAGATATTTATATATAGAGTATAAATCATTCATAGAGAAATTAAACAGACATTTAAAACGGAAATAGCTCTTTATTGATATTCTCTGAAATAAAAACAAAAGGCCCTCGAAAGGCCGAGATAAAAATGGTAGACTTGGCTTACAACTTACAAAAATATTGAAATGAGATACTACGTTGCACCATACATCATATCCCTTTATTGAAATATTAAAACTCATGGACCACCTTCAGTTATAGTCTTTTCTCCACTTGGAAGCTTCAAGTGCAAGGCTTCTAAAGAGTCAGACCATAACCTTCAATGTTCCCTCGCAGCAGCCAAATCCCCAGCACATAAGGATGCCCACAAATGTGGGTCAGTACACAACATGTACTGGTAAGCAACCGCAACCAAGCTCACCTAAAAAGTCAACACTAAGTAGATATGTGAAAGCAGCAGTTATTATTGTGATCTTGCTCTGTTGCCTTAAGTTCAATTGATAATTCATATCTCAAGAACATAAGGAACACATATATTTATCACCATATTTGTTGATTCTTACCACAGTCGTTCAACCATCCCTGTTTATGAATAATAACTTACTCTGCCTGCAAAAGACATTATTAACTTGTACCCTGTCTATATAAAGGTCACTGGCCAAGCCATCACGACATTCTTGGAATTTCAGCACCCCATTCAGTGTAGGGAGCTAGCCTCACTGATGGTCCTGAACTTCCGATGCAATTACTTTAGCACCCATGTTCCCCCTAGGACGAAGCGGTCCCATGGCCTCGATGCACTGCTTCGAGGAACCTACCCCATGTGCACAAGTTTGTTTATGACCATGCATGAATGCAACTAGCTAGTAGAAGAAAACATGCAAATACAGAAACTTGATATAGTATTCCTGAGTCATATTGATTGTGTTAGCCATAACCCACCATACTTACCGTCCAGTCCAGGGTCCTTGCCACATAATCAATTATACTACAACAGTCTAGTTCATAGTAATGTGATTACTATCTTGCTTAACTTTCTGGGTTCTTTGTTAGGTATCATTGATCGTTTTGTTAAGCATGATAACTAAAGGATTCATCGAAGGATCAAAATCACTCACTAGTTGGTGAATTGCTGAGAAAGAGAGATCTTCTTCGCGAATTTAAGATTGGTTCACAGGTTCACCTGCATTGGTACGAACAAGGGTTTAGGATCATTCTTCTCTTTTTCTCAGTAATTCGATATGTAAATGCGAGACAGTGAATGCATGTAATGAAAGCCGTTCATCAAAAATAATTACGAAAAAGCAAATGATATAACCAACAGTGAAAACCAACATCGAAAACCAACAGCGCACGGGTCTTGAGGCATAGACCCTTATATGGAGTTCTCTCCCCAAGACACCATGCACTGCATCTTGGGAGCAAATTCTAATGATTCCATCCCATAATGAGGAACGGCTCCCCGTTTATTTATCCTGACCAATCGATACCGACAAAGTTTTCCCATTCTCTGATTCTGACTCGGCCATTCAGCCGCTAGCCCAGTCTGTGCTCCGCAATAGGATTAGGGTACTACAGTCCATATGAGAGACGCTGCCATCTAAAAGTTCTGCTCCTTCGATATATCATATGTCCGAATATCGAATTGCCATAATTGTTTCAACTCATCCACTAACGGCTGCAAGTAGATATTGATGTTCTTCTTTGAATTTTTTGGACCGGGTATGATAAGTGTCAAGAACATGTAAGGAGTCTTCATGCACATCTACGATGTTAGATTATAAAGAGCCAAAATTATCGACCAACAAAAGTACTGAGATCCCGACTATCTGAAAGGAGTGAATCCATCAGAACATAAACCCAACCGGACATTCCTAGGCTCTGCAGCAAATTCAGGTGACATAAATCAAAATGCTTCCATGCCTCTCCATCGGAAGGATAAGATAATTCGCCTTCATCCATCTTTCTTTTCTTGCTATGCCATGTCATGTGTTGTGATCTATTTGCGGACATATACATCCTCTGCAGCTGCTTTGTGATCGTCAAAAAATGCATGTACTTGTAGGGACGCAATCTTGCTCAGACAGTTGACTTTTCTTTGCCCCGAATTGGCTTGTACCGGTCCGCATGACAGAAAATATATTTACCTTTATCATTGTTCTTCTTGTAGTATAATATGCAACCATTTCGATAATAATCTATCTTTTCGTAGCCTAATCCGAGTTTTTGTATCATCATCTTCGACTTGTGGAAGTTATCAGGCAACTCATTTGATCCTTTTGGCAACAACTCTCTAATAAACTGTATTATCCGGTCGTAGCATTCCTTTGGCAAGTTAAAATCAGACTTTAGGTTCAATAGCCACATCACCACCGACATAACAGAATGAGAATCAAAACCCGGGTATAACGGAGTATTGGCATTCTTGAACATATCATAGAATTCTTTCGCATCAGGATTAGGATCCTCCGGACCAAAACTTGTACCGGCCGCATCAAATACCAACTCACGCGCCAGGTTTCGCGGTCGATATTCAAAGTTATCTCCGAGAGTGGACTCTTCTACCTCCGTACTGAAGGAGGAATGATAATATTACAAAAATAAAGGTTATCCTTGAGCCGTCCACTCCTTTTAGTTTGGTACAAAACCCTTTTTGTGGAGATGCTCCCTCACGAGATCCACCTCTTTGAATGATATATTATGATATTTGACACAAGGACACTTGATGAGCCTCCCATCCATGAAATAAGATTGACTACTGGCGTATTTGAGAAATTCCTTAACGCTCGTCATGAAATTATCTGTCAAACTAATCCTACTCTCATGTCACCGATTGTACATCTACGATCGGTCAACTAAGTATCGACTCATTAATTCTGCATGTACCATATATTTAAACTATATGGATTAGATACAAGATGAGTTATGATATTTTCTAAATGATTAGTTTGTTAGGATACTTGATGAAGAAGTCTCATAAAGAACTAAATGAGCTATTGGAAAGACCATATTTGAGGATTTCTTCATATTTTACAAGTATCCAAAACCATAATTCCTCGACACTCATCCAAATATGGCCGATACATGCCATACCATAGTAAGGTTAGAACTAATAATTACTATTTATACTAGAACCCTGAAGTGATAATCAATACTCATAGTAATTGTCCGATACCTATTCCGATACAAAGACCAATACTCTAAAATATTAATAATTTATTATAGGTTAAATTAGTGATAACTGTATCGATTTTAGGGCCGATGAATAAATTCATACCGATACGAATTTTTGAATGTCACATATTCTATTTTCGATATTCTAGGATATGCTCAAGTATATGTATTAAGAATTACGTACGTCTAAGGATACACATATAAATCAAAATAATTTTATATATAATATTCAATTTGTCAATCTTCTTCTATGTTAATTATAGACACATACAATACATATTATCATTTTTGTGTCCTAATACTTGTATCAATTTTCTGTATTTTTTTTGATACGTGTGTCCGTGCTATAAATCGGTACGAAACCATTCTTGTAAAGCTGCTCTCTCATGAGATCGACCTCTTTGAATGGTATATTTTGACATTTGACACAAGGACACTTGATGAGCCTCCCATCCATAAAATAAGGTTGACTACTGACGTATTTGAGAAATTCCTCAACGCCCGTCCTGAAATTATCTGTCAAACC
Source organism: Iris macrosiphon (assembly GCA_036927795.1). NCBI lineage: Eukaryota > Viridiplantae > Streptophyta > Magnoliopsida > Asparagales > Iridaceae > Iris > Iris macrosiphon. The sequence goes on along the minus strand of JAYESA010000008.1, from coordinate 160,717,065 downwards.
AATCATACTCTCATATCGCCGATTGTACATCCACGATCGTTCAACTAAGTATCGACTCATTACTATCTTTCACGTGAATGCTTATGCACATACCCTATATATTCGAATAATTGGATTATATACAAGTGTCAAAAGAAAAAAAAGAAAATAAATAATATAAAGGAGCTATTATATTCTTTAAATAAACAAGGAAATCCTAAATAATCTAAATACATATTCTATTCAGATACATACTACATACTTAAATTCTATATAACTAAATGGTAAAAATTTATATTTATCAAATCCTACTGACATATTTCCTTCCCTGATAACATGTAGTGGTAAGGGTCTAAAAGCATATAGTAAGGTTGTAAAACATATGAAAGAGAAAAACTTATCTATCGATATATAAAACAATCGACAAGGGTTACTATATACTATTGAGTTAAAGTTACTAATATTTATTTATTTCCATTACCAAAAAAATGATACATTGAGTTAAACTTATATGAACATAACATAGTTTACAGTATCGGCGATACCGATCCGATATAGACCAAAAACCGATATCGACGATTTCAACAATCAAAGTCGCTTTTTCGGTCAATTCAAAAAATAAAATTGATAAAATAAAGGCCAATTAGCAAGGGTGCAAACAATAAGGTTGTAAAAGCATGTAATAGAGAATTTCTAGTGTATTTGTGTCCATGTCTGTGTTCTTGTGTCCGTGTCCAGTGTCTCGTGTCTATATGTCCAGCACCCTAAATCCTGTTTGCTTAATAATTAAGCAAAATATGAATGAGGGTTAGGTTAGAGATTACCTTCGATGGAGGAGGAGGGGATCTGACGGAGCGTAGGTCGGAGGGGGGGGTCGAGAAGAGGGTGGCCGGAGAGGGGGGGGGTTCGAGGAGGGGGTGGAGGCGGACGAAGGGGGGAAGAGATGGTGGGTTCGAAGAGGGGGTCGAGGAGAGGGGGGGTTAGAGGAGGGGGTGAATGGGGGTGTGGTGGGGCATATCAGTACCATGTGGGGTTATTTTTCTAGGAGAAAAAATGATTTTAAATCCTCACGAAATCATTTGTACTCTTCGTCATGCTCTTGGAATTATTTCCATAGCACCTAAGTCCTAAACGACTCAGACTCGGACTCAGACTTAGGCTCAGGCTCAGGCTCAAGGGCACAAAGTGGTGCTTTGTTAGTGCACTATGCACTTAGTACGTCAGCAACGGTGCATGATGCTTGTGCGCATTAGTTGCGCTAGTGCGCTCGTTTAATGCGCGGGCGCATGAGTAGGAATCTGAGCGGGTACTAAGCAGACGTATGTGCTGCCATGCACATATGCATGCATGTGCGGCTGGGCCACTGCGTTGAATGCAGAGGCAAGTTGGTTGGGTTGTTATTGAAAGATTTGAATGATTAATTCAAATCAATTTTTTTTGGGATTTGAATTTAATTCATTCCTATCTTTACGTAATTGATGGCGGCCAGACTTCTCTATAAATACTCTCTTCGTAGCCCCTTTGAGAACTTACTTCAAAAATAAAGAGACGAAGAGAGGCTTTGCTGCGCGCGCCATTGGAGTCCAGTAACTTCGCAAGTTCAGTAAGGAGGTGACATGAGCGTTCCAGAAGTTCTTCGAGAATTTGCTGGTTCCTGCAAGTAGATCGTGTGGGGCGAATCTTGCTTTGAGCAATGGTGGTCATTATCATCCCAGCAAGTAGAGATCCTTTCTTCTTTTTCTCCTTTCTCTTGTTTACTTGTAACTCGTTCTATCTCAATTGCCACTGCGTTTGCAAGTAAGAACAAAGTTTATTTTCTGGTTATTGTATTCTATTGCAAGTTGTAATCATGATATTGTTATTAAAGTGATTCGTTGGAATTAATATCTCGGAAGGCAAACTTGTTTGCAGGAACTTCTGTTACACGACTATAACTTCAGGATCAAACAGAGGGTAGACTGAAAAGTTTGCGTGAAACTCTATTCCTGGTCTTGTTCAATCCATCTTTTGATTATGCCCTGAGACTAACAATCTCAAAGCAAGATCCGAAGAAAAGATGGAGAACAACAGCTCAAACCTTATCGACACAAGTTTTAACAAACTTGAGAAGTTTGACGGGGAGCATTACAACGCCTGGAAGAGAAATATCAGCCTAAATCTTCAACTCGTAAACGTGGACTACGTGTTGACAGATCCTAAGTCTATCATTCTGGAGGGTTATGATGCTACTGTTCGAGCGGTCGCTAATACAATTTCTAAGCAAAACAACTAGAGGAGAGACAACAACGTCTGCAAGTTGCTGATTCTGAACTCCATGGAGGATACTATGGAGGATTCATACAGCAAGATGGACCATGCTAAGGTCATTTGGGAGTCACTAAAAAATACTACAGAGAGGATGAGAACCGCAATAAGATCCATGTGACAAAAAAGGTCTGGAAGATACGATTTAAGGGCGACAAGACGATATTGCCTCAAGTCAAAGAATTTCTAAAGTTATGTCAAAAACTTGAGGATCGTGGCAAGCCCATGGTCAACAATTTCATCATGGGAGTTATTGTTGCCAAGATCCCGCCTGGATAAAAAAATTTATCTCAGGCGTGCACCAAAAGAAGGTGGAGGTAAGCCTTGATCAACTACTGTATAAAATCTATGTTGAAGATGAGTTAAGGGATCAAAACAAATTGGACAAAGATCACAAGAAAATCGTTCAAATTGGTAAGCCGAAGCACAAATCTTCTGGAGTTGGTGCACTCAGATATCTCTGACATCAAGCAGTTCTCCACAAAGGCCAAGATAAAGTACTTTATTAATTTCATTGACGACTACTCGAAGTACGTGTTCGTCTATCTGCTCAATTCCAAAGACGAAGTGTTCGAGAAGTTCAAGGAGTTCAGGGATAAGACTGAATGTCCGACCGGGCAACAACTCAAGAGACTCAGAAGTGATCAAGACAAAGAGTATAGGTCTATTGAATTCACATAGTTCTATAAAGAACATGAAATTGTTAATGAGATGACTGTTCTATATTCTCCTCAATCTAATGGAGTAGCTGTGAGGAAGAATTGGGCGTTGACAGAGATGATAAATTCAATGTTGTTAACTGCGGGTCTTTAAAACTGGTTTTGGGGAGAAGCTACGCTTACGACTATTTTTATTCTGAACAGAGTGCTGTACACAACTTTTGATGTCACTCTTCATGAAATCTGGTTTAAGGTCAGACCCAACTTGAATATCATTCGAGTGTGGAAGTGTCTGGCATTTGTGAAGCTTCCGGACTTGAAGATTCAGAAGCTGGGTACGAGTACTACGAAGACAATCTTCCTGGCATATGCTGAGAAGAGTGATGCTCGAAGGTTTCTTGATATTGAGTCAAATTATATCATCGAATCTCGTGACGCAGAATTCTTCGAAGATAAATTTGTAAGGCACAAGAACATTGTTATCGCGGACATTCCAGAGAACAGTGCGAGTGCACATAAGGCTATCGTTTCCAAAGAAGATGTAGTTCAAGAAAAAGTTGTCATACCAGAGAAAATATTCGAACCAGAACTTGCAAAACCGGTGTCTAAGCGAGTGAGGAGACCAAAGAACTTCAGAGAAGATTTTGTCACCTATCACGTGAAAGCAGATTTGCTTACCTATGATGAGGTAATGAAGACCAAAGACGCGGTCTTCTGGAGGGAGGTTATCAATGATGAGTATAACTCAATAACCTCCAATAACACTTGGGTGTTGGTTGATATTCCTGAAGGACCTAAACCAATCGAACGCAAGTGGATCTTCAAGAAGAAGATGAAGGCCGATGGAACTGTTGACAAGTTCAAGGCAAGGATGGTGGCCAAAGAATTTTCTTAGAAGCAGGGGATCTACTACTTCGATACATATACCCCAGTAGTGCGGATGACGACCAACAGGATGTTGATTGCTCTGAGTGTAATTCATAAGCTAGTTATTCATCAGATGGATGTTAAAACAATATTCCTGAATGGAGAGTTGATCGAAGAGATTTACATACAAAAGCCAGAATGATTTATCGTTAAAGGGATTGAAGACAAAGCCTGTATGTTGGTAAAATCATTATACGGTCTGAAGTAAGTTTCCAAAATATGGCATGAGAAGTTTGATAAAGTCATAAGATTAATCCGCTACAGGGTCAAGGAGACAGACAAGTATATTTACACAAAGTTTACTGACGGAAGATGAGTCATCGTTTGTCTGTACGTGGATAATGCGCTAATCCTACGCATGTATCTAGTACGAGTCACTGAGACAAAGAAGTTCCTCTCATCCAAGTTCAGTATAAAGGAATTAGGGAAAGCTGATTTTATCCTAGGGATAAAGATCATTCGGACAGACACTAGAGTGGCACTGTCATAGTCTCATTATATTGAGAAGATGCTCACATGCTATGGATATCAGGATCTTCTAGGAATCGATACTCCGTATAGGTGTAACAAAAAATTAAAGCCAAATCCAAGAGAAAGTGTTAGACAGATGGAGTACTCAATCGTCATCGGGAGTTTAATGTATGCAATACCCACAAGGGCTGACAAAGCTTTTGCCGTAGGGATGTTGAGGTGATTCACAAGCAATCCAGGTATGGAGCACTAGAAGGGGGTGAAGAGAAGTAATAAGATATTTTGAGAGGACTCAGAAGTATGCACTGTACTACAGCGGTTATCCGACAGTAGTGGAAGTCTTCAGTGATGCAAGCTAGTGTTCAGAAGTAGAGGATAAAAGGTCCACAGAAGGATACGTATTCTCAATGAGTGGAGATGCTATATCGTGAAAGTCGAAGGAGCAAACAATGCTCTCTCATTCCTCGATGGAATCTGAGTTCTATGCACAACGACTTCAACTGCAACGGATGAAGCAGAATTGCTTCAGGAGCTCATGTATGATCTTCTAATAGTTGGTGTGCAAATTTTGGCGATATCGATTTACTGCAACAAATATGAGACTGTAACGGTGACATCAAATGATCTCTTCAATGGTAAGAAGTGGTCTGTGAGGCTAAGGCATATGGTAGTGAAAAATCTGATCAAGTCTGTAGTCATTGTCATGATTGATGTTTGACGCCAGAAGAATCTGGTGGATCTATTCACCAAGGGTCTCAAGTGCCAGTTGGTCGAGGACACAATAATTAAAATGGGCTTGAAGACATTATAATATTATGTCTTTGTAATTCTACCATAAAGTTTTATGCTATTAGTTCAAAGAGAAATCTACTAGGCATCTGGCTTTTGGTTCAAAGAAGGATCATTGACTGGGAGAATATAAAAAATAGTGGATTTCCTTGGAGACATTGGAGGGTTACGGTCCCAGAACCATTGTTGTCTACTATATGTTCTTTATGTAGAACAAATCCTGTGGGAGGATGGCTTAGACGCCTTAATAAGTTCTTAGGCATTTTGAATGTATGGCGTGCTTTACTGGAAGCACGGTAGCGTAGTACTACAAAGGAGCGGAGGACTCCAAGCTACAGTAGGATGACACCATAATGAGGTACCTCGATAGGGTAAAGCCTTGGTGTCGTGAGCCATGTCACAGCGGCATAGCACCGCACAACGGCGTAGCACCGCACATAGACATGTGGCATAATGCTATAGAATGAAGAGTGATTGGCAGCACTACAAAGAGGCTAGTATCCTCATATTACAGTGGTGTGACACCACCAAGAGGTAAATGATGTAAGGCCTCGATTACGTGAGCCATGTCACAGCGGCAAAATACTGCAAGGTTTCATGCTAGGTAGTTTGGCACTACAAAGAGGCTGGGACCTCATGCTACAATGGAAGGCACCACGATGAGGTAGGACCTTAGCTTTGGGCCATGTCATAGCGGGGTGGCACTGCAAGAAAGCGCAAGGCTTCATGCTAAGGACTCTTTAAAAGAACTTACCTAGAATGTATGAAAAGAGATATATGCCGTCTCTTGAGGGTAAACTTGTAGACGTCCAATATACATACACCAAAACTAGGCATGCACAGGGCCTTTAATGTGCAACCAGAAGCACAGCTGATGTCGTTGTGTGAGTGAGAAGAATTACAACTATGGTGCAGAATTCAAGGCTTAGTCCATTCTTGTATTATACTACTATTTGACCAATGCGGGAAGATTCAAGTCGAAGCGACATCTATCATAATGCATAATAGACAGTCACTGTGTGTAACGCTCAACCCATATATTAATTTATGTAAGGAATTGTTGGTGTTTTAGCTTTTAGACTAGTGAAAGATAGTATCACATTGGCTACACCACCAAGTAGGTATCTCAATATAATGCTTTGCTTGTGTTGAGGTATGCACATGGGGTATGGTGGGGGCACATGGGTGCCATATGGGTTTATTTTCCTAGGAGGAAAAATGATTAACTCCTCAAGAAAGCATTTATACTTTTTGTCATACTCTTGTAATTATTTCCATAGGAGCTAAGCCCCAAAGGGGCTTAGCAAATCAGACTCAGACTCAGACTCAAACTCAAACTCAGACTCAGACTCAGACTCAGACTCGGACTCAAGGACACAAAGTGGTACTTTGTTGGCATACTTTGCACTTAGCACATCAGCATCAGCGCTTGGCGCTTGTGCGCATTAGTTGCTCTCGTGCCCTCGTTTTATGCGTGAGTTGCATGCGCTATTGCTACCATGGTTTACTGCGCGGGCACATGAGTAGGGAGCTGAGCGGGTGCTACACGGGCATATGCGCAAGTGATATGCTGCTATCCGCTGTCATGCACGGCTATATGCATTTATGCATTTACGCATATACGCGTTTGTACTTCAAAGAGAGAGAGACGAAGAAAGGCTTTGCAACGCGCGCCAATGGAGTCCAGTGAGTTAGCGAGTTCAGTAAGGAGGTGACAAGGGCGTTCCAGAAGTTTTTTGAGAACTTGCTGGTTCCTGGGAGCAGATCGTGTGGGAACGAATCTTGCTTTGAGCAATGGTGGTCTTCATCACCCCATCAAACAGAGATCCTTTCTTCCTCCTCCTTCCTATTTTTTACTTGTAACTCGTTCTATCTCAATTGCAACTACATTTACAAACAAGAATATAATTTGTTTTCTGGTTATTGTATTCTATTGCAAGTTGTAATCGGGATATTATTATTAAATTACTTTATTGGAATCGAGATCTCGAAATACAAACTTGTTTGCAGGTACTTCTGTTTCTTGACTACAACTTCAGGATCAAATAGAGGGTAGACTAAAAAGTTTGGGTGAACCTCTGTTTCTGGCCTTGTTCAATACATCTTTTGATTAAGCTCCTAGACTAATAAAAATTACACCAACCCACTTGAAGATAATCAACCACTGTTTAACACAAGCACCAAGAAAGATCAAACACAGTATTTTTGGTTATTACGTCACCTGGACAAATTTTATCTATATAACTTCAGAAAATATAAAATTTAATAAATATGTTGAATCATTTGTTCAGATCTAGATTCGTCTCCCTTACCTAACTCAAGAAGAAAGACAAAGATAACAATGAAATCACTCACCCAACTCTACTGTGATCTTCCTGAACAAAGACGATGAATCTCCGAACATATCTTCTCTTCCTGCTGTCTTGGATGGCGATCCCTAAAACAAAGTACGGACTTTCTCTTAGATTTTCTATGGAGTTACTCTCCCGAATCTTTCGTCTTGAGCTTCTTTATGCCTCCATCCTTAACAAATATTAATAGGTTATGAAACCCTATTTTACGTCATAAAAAAATTCTAAAATAGCCCAATAATAATTTCTAACTGTTCGTACTAAACCAACGGTGCTGATTAAAATTCAGAACTCGTTCAGTCCCGATCGAACTGTTGGAAACGAAAGTGTAGAAATCGTTCCCCAAACCAGAGAGTACCAGGGAGAGAACCGAGTAAAATGCACAAACCAAAAATGCCAAACACTAATCGCAAAAATAGAGATTTTTGACGTGAAAAATCCTTGCAGGAAAAACTACGGGACGATCGGAGTCCAACCCTAAAAAGCCTCTACTAATAGAATAAGAAATACACCGACTCCTTACAAACTTCTTACCGATCTAAACATATCACCACAACTCTTTTGGAATATAAAATAGATTATAACCACGAAGAAGAAAGACAACGAGAAATACCCGAAACTAATCTCCTTCTTCGAAACGGCCTCAAATTCTTCTTTCTCCTCTCCAATGTTGCAATAACACTCTTGTCACATTTTCTCTCCTTGTTGCTATATATTTTTTTAGAGATATATTTTAGGGCCAAGAGACACCTATATATAGCTTCAAACCTATAACTAGCATTCCTATTATAGATAGGAATATCCAATCTAAATCCAAATCCAAATCCAAATCCAAATCCATTGACATATTCTTATTATGTTTTGGAATATCCAATCCAAATCCAAATCCAAATCTATTTTCATATTCCTATTATATTTAGGAATATCTAATCCAAATAAATTAAGGTATTCCTATTATATGTAGAAATATTCAATCCTACTCCAGAGTATTTTCTACATAGGTTGGGAACCCCACCCACTCCAATAAATCTTTTCCTTCACAACTATGTGGAGGGGACGTCATCCCGATGATCCGCCTGCAGTATTTAAACTTTTCCCTTGGTAGAACCTTTGTGAACATATCTGCTCCGTTGTCATCTGTATGAACCTTTTCAAGCGCCGCTTCCTTCTTTTCAACTACATCCCGTATCTAATCATACCGGGTATCAATATGCTTTGACCGGCTATGAAATGTCTGGTTCTTCACAAGGTGAATAACACTTTGACTATCACAAAGCAAAGTATACTGCTCTTGCATTAGCCTAATTTCTTGCAGCAGCCTCTTCATCCACATCAACTCCTTGCAAGCCTCCGTCGTCGCAATGTATTATATTTTTGTCGTCGATAAGGCATCACACTTCTGTAAATGCGACTGCTACGATATTGCTCCACCAACAAACATCATCACATAGCCCGAAGTCGATCGTCTCGTCTCTACATCTTCAGCCATATCAGGTCGGTATATCCAACCAGCTTCGGCTAGTCACCACCAAATAAAAGTCTCCAATCGACAGTACTTTAAAGATATCGTAGAATCTACTTGACCCCACTACAATGTACCCTTCCAGGATTGAAAGTGTACCTTCTAACTTTGCCGACTGCTTGAGCAATGTCTGGCCTTGTACATACCATAACATACATAAGACTTTCCACGGCTGAGGCATATGGAACTTGCTCCATATTTTTCTTCTCATCCTCAGTAGATGGACACTGCTCCTCAATGAACTTTAAGTGAGCCGCAAGGGGATTACTCACTTTCTTTGACTCGTCCATCCCAAAACGCTGAAGTACTCGATAAATATACTTTTTTTGGGACAAGTGTAGCAGCTTGAACTCTCTCTCTCGGCTGATCTCTATTCCAAGGATAGTCTTCGCTGCGTCCAAATCCTTCATAGAGAAGGCTGCGCCCATTTGGTGCTTCAACTCTGCTATCTTGGTGGCATTCTGCCCCACCAACAATATGTCATCAATATAAAGCAACAAAATGATGAAATCATCCTCGGCGAAGTACCTCATAAAAATTCAATGATCCAACGTCGTCCGTGCATATCCATGCTCCCCCATAAACGACTCGAACTTCCTGTACTACTGCCTCGAAGCCTGTTTCAGATCATACAAGCTCTTCCTCAATCGGCAGACCAAATATTACTTGCCCTTCTTAGAGAATCTCTCTAGTTGCTCCATGTACAACTCCTCCTCAAGATTACCGTAGAAGAATGCCATCTTCACGTCCATTTGCTCGACTTCCAAGTCAAAACTGGCTGCCAAAGCTAGCACCACCCAACTAGACGACTGCTTGACGACTGGCCAAAAAATCTCATCATAATCTACGCCTTTCTGCTGACCGTAGCCTTTAACTACCTGCCTCGCTTTGTATTGAGGGCGAGTAGCATTATCTGTCTGATTCACTCTGAACACCAATCGATTCTTTAAAGCCTTCTTGCACTTTGGCAACCGTACCAGATCATAAATAGAGTTGGCCTCCAAGGAACTCATCTCCTCCTGCATGGCCTCCATCCACTCTTGCCTGTGTTCGTCTTCCGTAGCCTCTGCAAAAATTTTGGGTTCCCCCCGTCAATTAGTAGCACATACTCACCCGGTGAGTATCTCGTAGATGGTCGACGTTATCTATCGCTCCTCCGCAACAGAACTATTGGTGCTGGCTGTATATCTACAGCCCCCTCTAGGAATTGCCTCCTCAGCATGATCATCCTCCTGAGGGTCACCCTGTCTACCATCAGCAGGCTGATGATCAAGGTTAGGAGCAACTCTATATACTGGCTCCCCCATATCTAGATCCTCTTCGATGTTCTCTGGAAACTGCTCGAAGCAAAATGACTCTAACTCAGACAATTTCTCAGCCTCAGAAGGCATCTCAAAATCCTGAGTGTTGGTCATGGTCTGATCCTCGATGAATACTATATCCCTGCTTCTGTAGACCTTTTTTTCCACTGGATTGTAGAGTCTATAGGTAAACTTATCCCGACCGTAGCCGACAAAGACACACCGCCTCGTCTTTGGCTCAAGTTTGGATCTCTCGTCCTTTGGTACATGCACGAAGGCCTTACAACCAAACACTCGCAGGTGATTGTATGACGGCTCTTTGTCGTACCATACTTTGTCAGGCACATCACCCTGCAAAGGAGCACTAGGAGATAAATTAATAACATAAGTTGCTGTGTAAAATATCTCACCCTAATAGCCGCCTGGCAAGTTTGCTTCTGACAACAAACACCGTACCCTTTCCATTAGCATCCTGTTCATCCGCTCTGCTACACCGTTGAGCTGCGGTATCTTTGGTGGAGTCTTCTGGTGTCGTATTCCTTGCTCTCTATAATAAGCATCAAAGGGACCGATATACTCGCCGTCATTGTCCAACCGAACACATAGCATCTTCTTGCCCGTCTTCCTTTCAACAGAGGCCTGAAACTCCTTGAAAGTGGGTAGCACATGATCCTTGGTCTTTAAGGCATAGACCCAAACCTTCCTGGAATAGTCATCAATAAATGTTACAAAATAAGAAGCACCACCAATGGATTTTCCCTTCATAGGACCGCAGACATCCGAGTGAATCAACTCGAGCAATGCCGGCTTCACCCTATTTTGCTTCTCCGCCAAACAGTACGTGCCCTTCTCCAACTTTGTAGACTTTAGCCCTGGAATTACCTTCCTGTTCACCAAGTAGCTTATCCCCTTCTCGCTGATATTGCTGAGCCGCCTGTGCCACAACTCTGTAGACGCATAAGTAGCCGCGTTAACCTCCTGTGCCCCCTGTGTACTCCCTTCCATATAGTAGAGTCCAGACCTCTTGCTTCCTCTGGCAACCACCATCGAACCTCTGAAAAGCTTCCATTGATTATTCCCAAAGAGACTGAAGAAACCCTCGTCATCCAACCTTCCAACCGACATCAGGTTGAAACGGATATCAGGGACATGACGGACATCTTTGAGAACAAGAACTGCACATGTCTTTGTCCTCAAATGCACATCTCTAATGGCAACTGCCTTCGACACATATCCATTGCCCATATTCAACACTCCACAGTCGCCTGTTGTGTATGTAGCAAATAGTATCATGTTGTGAGGTACGTGCGCTAAAGCACCTGAGTTCACCAGCCAAGAGTTGTCATCGCAGGCGAGGTTCATAACTACCTCATCACCTACAATGATCACGTCACCTCCATGTGTCGAGGCCGTCGCTGTAGTGTTCTCACTTTGCTTCCCCTTGTCGCCCTTCTTCTCTCTCTTCCAAGCGAAATAGTTTCGCTTGATGTGGTCCTTCTTGCCACAATGGTAATACTCTGAGTCATCGTACTAACCCTTGGACCTTCTCCTGCTTTTGTCTCTGCCACCGCCTGGATCCCTGCTTTTACCCCTTTCGTGGCTCTCTGAAACAAGCACCTCTGAGTGAGATGTGGATGAAGTGCCCTGAGAACGTCTTCGTATCTCTTCATTCAGTACCTCGCTCTTGGCAAACTCTAGACTGACCACGCCTTCCGGAGCAGAAGCGATCATAGACACTCGTACGGTCTCCCACGAGTCTGGCAATGTACACAGCAGCCATAGTCCCTGAACCTCGTTATCGAACTTGACTCCCATCGAGGATAACTGGTCAACCACGCCCTGAAACTCACTCAAATGATCCGTAATAGACGTCCCATCTTTGTACCACAGACCCATTATCATCCGGATCAGAAATAATTTATTTCTGTCTTCTTCGCATACAAAGATTGCTGCTTATCCCACAGTATCCTCGCGTGCTCAATACGGGCAACGTGGTTGTACACGTTCTCGTCAACGAACTGCCTGATGTACACACACACACACACCTGTATATGCTCAAAATTTCAGTCCTCTTCGGATTTGTCACTGGGCCTCTCGGAAGCAAATACCGGCAGATGCAGCTTCTTGACAAATAACAGATCCTTCATCTTGCTCCTCCAGTAATGATTGTTGGTACTGTTCAGGTTTACCATGCGCACCGGCTTTGCGTCCATCTCTCATCCCTGGTTTGCCTGTCAACTCCTGACACCCTTCTGAAATTTCAGAACCTAGCTCTGATACTACACTATTGGGAACGAAAGCACGAAAACCGTTCCCCAAACTAGAGAGTACCTGCGAGAGAATCGAACAAAACGCACAAACCAAAAACGCCAAACACAAATCGCAGACATAGAGATTTTTGACGTGAAAATTCCTTGCGGGAAAAACCTCGGGACGATCGGAGTCCAACCCTGAAAAGCCTCCACTAATGGAATACGAAATACACCGACTCCTTACAAATTTCTCACCGATCCAAACGGATCACCACAACTCTTTGGAACAGAAAATAGATTATAACCACGAAGAAGAAAGACAACAAGAAATACCTGAAACTGATCTTCTTCTTCGAAACGACCTCCAATTCTTCTTTTTCCTCTCCAATGTTGCAATGGCACTCTTGTCTCCTTTTCTCTCTTGTTGTCTCCTTCGAACCGTATTCGGTTTGGTCCAGCATGCCAATAAAGTTCTGTCGGAAATACGTTGGATTCAGATTGAACTCCGTCAGGATTGAATTCTGACCGAGTTCGGTCCTGTCCAGACTGGACCCCAACAAACCAAACATAGCTTACGAGGTATTTGTGAGAGGTCCGTAGAGTTGGTACTCTTAAAAAATATATAGAGATTAACTTAACACTTTATATTAAGCCCTCCTTTCTCTCCCTAGAAATCATAGTGGCAACCTTGGCATCAGTAGGTTCATCCATATGGCCTGCAAGTAGAACCCTCGGCTCGACAACGATTGGAGTACCTCACATGATGTGATGCATAGGTACTATGTGCCGCCTCGCTTCTCAAATGGACAATAGAGAGGAAATGGAGAGTTGTGGATATATACGTAAAAATGTCATCTAATATTTCTTAAATGGATGAATGCTTGCTTATTGTACTATTTCCGTGACAATAGCCCTAACAAATGCTAATACCTTTCATAAATGCTTGTCATGATCGCAACTGTAATCTGTTTCTTTATATGGCATGGATGATCAGGAAATCAGCAGCTTGGACTTGAGGACCCCCTGGCTCTAAAGAAAAGGGTTAAAAGTGGAGTTAAGCATGCTTTTCCAAAGACACCAGAGAATATCTTATTCCAACCCAATGTTCTTACATCTTTAATATCACAAAAGTTGTTCAGTCAGTAGGGAACATGCAAGTTATTCTCGAAGTACATGACTTTAGCAACATGTATCAATTAAAATATGAATCAAAAATTTTATCCAACTTGTAAACAATTGGATATTTGAATTGTTTTACAGAATTGGACCTCATATTCAAGTAAATAGTGGATGTGAAGAAAGCAGCAAATGGATGAATTTTTCAATATTTTACCTGTATTATAACATTTTCGTACTAGTTTAATTTGTTAACAATGTCGCTACCACTAGTGAAAGCTCAGACCAACAATGCCCAAGTTTAACCCGACAATCAATCACACTGTTAACTAAGCCGAACCTACAGAGTACTGAATGCTAAAGATATTCTTGTCAACAGCAGAAGATATCAAATATTGTTCAAGAATGTCCAGGATAACTGCTCACAGAAATTCGCAAATAGTTTAGAAATGGCGTGTTTGTTAATTAACTGTCTCCAGTATATATATGTCTGCAAAAAGGGCATTTCATACTTTCATACAAGCAGAAACTTACAGTTATCTTTGCACAAAGAGGTACTCATACAAGCAAAAAGAATACAAAAGCCTTAAACTTTCATTATGTATGAGATTGCTGTCTCCACTCATTTGATTTTGAAAAGATAACCGTGGTTTCATCATCTCTAGTTGAATAATGAGTCACACCTTGAGAAGAAAAAAAAGCTCAAGACCAATTATGGACAACTATACTCCATAAACTACGCTTACATCAATCACAATTGAACCATACCAACTATGAAATCTATACACATGTTAAGATGAGAGGCGGACAGTGTGTGTTGGGTTGGGGTGGGGTGGGGTGGAGTGGAGTTTAGAGGTGGAGAAAAATTTGGAATCAAGTTATTGGCTAAGATATATTAATTCTTAAATAAACAGCAATGCCCATTAGTCTATGGATAGTAACAGATGTTATTTCGGGTGGTCGAGATCAGAGATTCACACAAAAGTTTTCGCTCTGGCTATCCTCGATGATCTCCACGAAGAACAATATATAAGGATCCTGTTACAACCTGCTGTAACAACAATAACCAGAAAAGGAATATCTCGTTCTTCCTTGCAATCGCAGTTGCAGACAGACAGAACAGAGTTACAACCCACTAAAGAGAGGAGGAAGAAGAAGAAGAAGATACTTTACCTGCTGGGGTGATAAAGATCACCGTTGCTCAAAGCAAGATTCGTCCCCACACGATCTGCTTTCAGGAACCAACAAGTTCACGAAAAACTTCTGGAACGCTCGCTGTCACCTCTGTCTGAACTCGCACAAACTCCTTGGACTACAATGGTGGCAGCAATAGCAACTCTCTTCGTCTCCTAATTTTTGAAGTAAGTTCTCAAAGAGGCACCAAGAGAGTATTTATAGAGAGAGGGTGAAAACCCTAGCCGTCCAACAGTTACGGAAAGATATAACAAATTAATTACGAATCCCTAAAAGATAGGTAGGAATTAATTTTAAATCCCACAAAAAATGGATCTGAATAACAGACCATATCTTTCCATAACCGTTCAAATACATCCGCAGCAGCAACAACGCATGCAGCAGCGCAAGCCGACGCGCATGCGACAACCCATGCGGCTGCCCATGCGACCACGCATGCGACCAGCCCATGCGCCCGCGCATGAGAGCGCATCAAATGCGCACAAGCCTAGTGCAAAGTGAGCCAACAAAGTGTCACTTTGCGCCCTTGAGTCCGAGTCCGAGTCCGAATTTGAGTTGCTAAGCCCCTTGGGGGCTTAGCTCCTATGGAAATAATTCCAAGAGAATGACAAAAAGCATAAATGCTTTTATTGAGGAGTTAATCCTTTTTTCTCCTAGGAAAATATTCCCACATGGCATCCATGTGTCCCACCATACCTCATGTGCACACCTCAACTCATACAAATTATTATATTGAGATACCCACTTGTTGGTGTAGCCAATGTGGGACTATTTTTACTAGTCCAAAGAAAACAAAACCAACAATCCCCCCCATATATATATATATATATATATATATATATATATATATATATATATATATATATATATATATATATATATATATGGGTTGAGCGATCCCCATAGTGACTGTCCATCATGCATTAGGATAGATGTCGCTTCGACTTGAATCTTCCTGCATGGGTCAAACAACGGTATGATACAAGAATGGACTAAGCCTTGAATTCTGCACCATAGATGCAATTCTTCCTACTCACACAATGACATCAGCTGTGCTTCCGGTTGCACATTAAAGGCCCTATGCACGCCTGGTTTCGGTGTATGTATTTTGAGCGTCTACAAGTTTTTCCTCAAGAGACGACCTATATCTCTTTCCATACACTCTAGATGAGTTCTTTTAAAGTGTCCTTGGTATGAAGCCTCGAGCTTCCTTGCGGTGCTACTCTGCTATGACATGGCCCAGAGCCGAGGGTAAACCTCATCGTGGTGTCATGTCACTGTAGCATGAGGTCTCAGCCTCTTTGTAGTGGCAAACTATCCAGCATGAAGCCTTGCGCTTCCTTGAGGTGTTACGTCGCTGTGACATAGCTCGCGTAGCCGAGGATTCATATCTTTTACCTCTGTGGTGTCACACCACTGTAACATGAGGACGCCGGTCTCTTTGTATTGCTGCCTACTCTCTACATTCTACAACATTAGGCCACCTGCGTATGTGCGATGCTACGCCGCTGTGACATGGCTCACGAAACCGAGGCATTACCCTTACCGAGGAACCTCTTGGTAGTGTCACCCATTATAGCATGGAGACCTTACGCTCCTTTGTAGTGCTGCACTACCGTGCTTCCTGTTTAGCACACCAGACATTCAAAATTTCTAAGAACTCATTAAAGCGTCTAATCCATCCTCCGACAGGACTTGTTCTACATAAAAGAATTAGTAGACAACAGTGGTTCTGGGTTAGTAATCCCTCAATGTCTCAAAGGACTGCCCACTGTTCCTGATATTCTCCCAGTAAATGGTCCTTCTTTTAACCAAAATCTAGATGCCTAGTAGATTTTTCTTTGAACTAATAGCATAAAACTTTATAGTAGAATTACAGAGACACAACATTAGAACGTCTTCAAGCCCATTTTGATTGTTGTGTCCTCGACCAGCTGGTGCTTGAGACCCTTGGTGAACAGGTCTACTAGGTTCTTCTGACTTTGAATATCAATTATGGTAATGACTCCAGTCTTTATCAGATCATTCAGTGCCCTGTGCCTCAATCGCACAGTGATTTTTTTACCATTGAAGATGTTATTTGATGTCACCGCTGCAGTCGTCTGGTTATCGCAGTATATCGATACCACCAGAATTTGTGCACCAACCAATGAAAGATCATACATGAGCTTCAGAAGTCACTCTGATTCCTCCGCTGCAGCAGCCAGTACATAAAACTCAGATTCTATCGAGGAATGAGAGATCATAGTATACTTCTTTGACTTCCACGATATAGCAGCTCCACCCATGGAGAAGATGTATCCTCCTGTGTACCTTTCTCTCTCTACTTCTGAACACGAGCTTGCATTACTGAAGCCTTCCACCACTGTCGGATAACCGCTGTAGTGCAGTGCATACTTCTGATTCCTCTTAAGATATCTCATCACTTTCTTCACAGCTTTCCAGTGTTCCATTCCTGAATTTCTCATAAACCGACTCAGCATTCCCACTGCGAAATCTATGTCAGGCCTAGTCGCAGTTGTTGCATACATCAGACTCCCGATGATGCTTGAGTACTCCAGCTGCCTGACACTTTTCCGTGAATTTGGCTTCAGCTTTTTGTCACATCTGTACGGAGTATCAATCCATAGAAGATCCTGATATCCATAGCGTATGAGAATCTTCTCGATATAATGAGACTGTGACAGCGCCACTCCAGTATCTGTCTGGATGATCTTTTTTCCCAGGATAACATCAGCTTCCCCTAAGTCCTTCATACTGAACTTAGATGAGAGGAACTTCTTTGTCTCAGTGACACGTGTTAGATCCGCACCCAGGATTAGCATGTCATCCACGTATAGACAAACGAAGACTCCTCTTCCATCAGCGAACTTAGTGTAAACGCACTTGTCCGTTTCTCTGACCCTGTAGCCGTTTGATCTTATGACTTTATCAAAATTCTCGTACCACATCTTGGGATCTTGCTTCAAACCTTAAAATAATTTTACCAACTTGCAGACTTTTTCTTCCATCCCTTTGATGACAAATTCTTCTGGTTGTTACATGAAAATATATTCGGACAATTCTCCATTTAGGAATATTGTCTTAACATCCATCTGATGAATGACTAGCTTGTGAATTGCACTTAGAGAAATCAACATCCTGATGGTCGTCATCCGTGCTACTGGATCATATGTGTCCAAGTAGTCGATCCCCTACTTCTGAAAAAACCCCTTAGCAACCAGTCTTTCCTTGAACTTGTCAACAGTTCCATCGACCTTCATCTTCTTCTTGAAGATCCACTTACATCCGATCAGTTTTTCTCCTTCAGGAAGATTGACCAACACCCAAGTATTGTTGGAGGTTATTGAATGATACTCATCATTGATAGCCTTCTTCCAGAAGATACCATCTTTGGTCTTCATTGCCTCATCATAGGTAAGCATATCTTCTTCCAAATGATAGGTGATAAAATTATCTCCGAAGTCCTTGTGTCTCCTTACTCGCTTAGATACCGGCTCTGTGAGTTCTGGTTCGAATGTTGTCTCTGTAATCACAACTTCTTCTTGGACTACATCTTTATTGGAAGTGTTGCTCTCCTGTGCACTCACACCATTCTTTGGAATGTCCGTAATAACAATATTCTTGTGCCTTGCAAACTTATCTTCAAAGAATTATGCATCGCGAGATTCGATAATATGATTAGACTCAATATCAAGAAATCTTCGAGCATCACTCTTTTTAGCATATCCCAAGAAGATGGTCTTTGTAGTCCTCGTACCCAGATTCTGAATCTTTAAGTCCGGAAGCTTCACATACGTCAGGCACCCCTACACTCGAATGAAATTCAAGTTGGGTCTGAATTTTAACCAGAGTTCATAAGGAGTGACATCAAAAGTTGTGTATGACACTCTGTTCAGAATGAACGTAGCCATAAGCACCGCTTCTCCCCAGATGTAGTTTGGAAGACCCGTAGTTAACAAAATTGAGTTTATCATCTCTGTCAACGTCATGTTCTTCCTTTCATCTACCCCATTGGATTGAGAAGAATACGGAGTAGTTTTCTCATTGATAATTCCATGTTCTTTGCAGAACGATGAGAATTCAATAGTTTTTTTAGCTGCATTTGCTTGGTCGCTTCGCTCCCTCGCGAGACTCCGGTCCGGCATGTCAGGACTTTCCCGTGACTTAAACTATTTTTATGTAAAATAACATGATAAACAAAATAATGAAATCCTGCCTATACTCTCCACCTCGATCACTTCTGAGTCTCTTGTGTTGTTGCCCTGTTTGACGTTCAGCCTCAGCCCTGAACTTCTTGAACTTCTCGAATGCTTCATCTTTTGACTTGAACAGATAGATGAATGCATACTTCGAGTAGTCGTCGATGAATATAATGAAATACTTCATCCTGGCCTTTGTGGAGATAAGCCCTAGACTAGACATCTGATTGCACCAACTCGAGAAGATCTGTGCTTTGGTTAACCCATTTGAACAGTTTTTTTGTGATCTTTGTCTGCACATAGACTTTACACTTCTCCACCTCCTTACCCCCATATTTGGAACTAAGCCCTAGACTAGATATCTTGTTTATCCTTTTACAATGAACATGTCCTAGTCTATTATGCCATAACTCAAGAGAATATCCAGAAGAATAGATTGTATTAATGTTGTTTGTAGGAGTTACAAGCTGAAGTTTGAACATCCCTTCGGTACAAAATGCTTTTCCGAAGTATGTTCCTTTATGCGACATCACCATATGTCCAGCATTGATGTCCATCCTCAAGGCTACGATGCAGAGCAGACTTCTCGAAACCAGATTCTTGGCTATTACAGGTACGTGCTTCACATCCTGAAGGGTCAGTGACTTCTCCGAAGTCAAATTTAGTACCACCTCTCCGGTCCCAAGTACTTC
The DNA here is from genome assembly GCA_036927795.1 of Iris macrosiphon. Lineage (NCBI taxonomy): Eukaryota > Viridiplantae > Streptophyta > Magnoliopsida > Asparagales > Iridaceae > Iris > Iris macrosiphon. The sequence goes on along the minus strand of JAYESA010000008.1, from coordinate 160,697,306 downwards.
AGCTTGTGCCTGGTTTGCCACCATAACCTTCCCAGTTGTAGGCTTATAGGTGGTAAACAACTCCTTCTTCGAGCAAACATGGTAGGATGCACCAGTATCCACCCACCAGTCAGTGTCAATACCAGTCGTCATAACCTGCGTAATCATAGCAACCTTGTTAGGCTTACGTTGCTCTCTTTGTTTGGGTTTAGATCTGCAGTCTCTCCGGTAGTGGCCCTTTTTGCCATAGTTGAAGCAAGTCACTTCTGACTTGGGCTTTGGCTTCGAATTGAATGAAGCTGACTTCATCTTGAGATGGTTGAAGTCCTTCTTCTTGTATTGAGAAGCCTTATGCTTCCCTTTGGAGTCACTCGCATGCACCAAGTTGGCTTTTGCCAACTGCTAGGACAACGTGTCCACTTTATTTTGAACTATCAACTCATCTTTAACATGGATGTTGTGTAGTAGTTGATCAAGGCTTATTTGCATCTTCTTCATGTGTATGTACGAGATAAAATTATTCCATCTAGACGGGAGCTTGGCCACAATACCCCCTACGACAAAAGCGTCGTTTAAGGGCATGCCATCATTCTCAAGTTTTTGATGTAACTTGAGAAACTCCTTGACTTGAGGCAAAATAGTCTTGTAGTCTTCAAATCGTATGTTCCAGAAATTTTTAGTCACATATATCTTATTGCGGTTCTCATCCGCCTTGTAATGCTTGTCTAGAGACACCTAGACAACCTTAGCATGGTCCGTCTTGCTGCATGACTCCGCCAGAGTTTCCTCCATAGAGTTCAGAATCAGCAGCTTGCAAAGGATGTTGTCTCTTCTCCACTTGTTCTGTTTAGCAGTTGCAGTATCAACTGTCGGAACAGTAGCGTCATCATCGTCTGGAACAACCGGCTCTGGTTCGGTTAGAACGTTGTCCACCTTTGCAAGTTAAATATTAAGATAGACCTTCCTCTTCCAAGCGTTGTAATGATCCCCGCCAAACTTCTTAAGTTTGTTAAAACTTATATCGAGAAGTTTTGCATGGTTGTTCTCTATTTTTCTCGCATCTTTCTTTGAGATTTTTATTGCAAAGGCTGAAACAACAATAGAAAACCGCGTAGTCGAAATCAGAGGTTCACACAAAAGTTCCCGCTCTAACTATCCTCGATGATCTCCACGAAGAACAATATATAAGGATCCTATTACAACCTGCTGTAACAATAAACCAGAAAAGGAACCTCTCGTTCTTCCTTGCAATCGCAGTTGCTGACAGACAAAACAAATTTATAACCCACTGAAGAGAGGATGAAGAAGAAGAAAAGACTTTGCTTGCTGGGGTGATAAAGATCACCGTTACTCAAAGCAAGATTCGTTCCCACACGATCTGCTTTCAGGAACCAACAAGTTCACGAAGAACTTCTGGAACGCTCGCTGTCACCTCTGTCTGAACTCGTACGAACTCCTAGGACTCCAATGGTGGCAGCATCAACAACTCTCTTCGTCTCCTAATTTTTGAAGTACGTTCTCAAAGAGGCACCAAGAGAGTATTTATAGAGAAAGGGTGAAAATCCTAGCCGCCCAACAGTTACAAAAATATAGGAACAAATTAATTATGAATCCCTAAAAGATAGGCACGAATTAATTTTAAATCCCATAAAAAATGGATATGAATAACAGACCATATCTTTCCATAACTGTTGAAATATATCCGCAACAGTAGCAGCGCATGCGGCAGCGCAAGCCGCCGCGCAAGCCTCAACCCATGTGGCAGCCCATGCGACAGTGCATGCGGCAGTCCCATGCGACCACGCATGCGCCCCGTCCATGCGCCCGCGCATGAGAGGGCATCAAATGCGACAAGCACCGATACTAACATGCTAAGTGCGTCAACAAAGCGCCACTTTGCGCCCTTGAGCCGGAGTCCGAGTCTGAGTCCGAGTCGCTAAGCCCCTTTGGGACTTAGCTCCTATGAAAATAATTCCAAAAGAATGACATAAAGCATAAATACTTTCATTGAGGTGTTAATCCTTTTTTCTCCCAGGAAAATACCCCTACATAGCACCCATGTGTTCCACCACACCCCATGTGCACACCTCAACTCATACAAAGTATTATATTGAGATACCCACTTGGTGGTGTAGCCAATGTGAGACTATTTTTACTAGTCCAAAGAAAACAACACCAACAACAGTTGTGGCCAATAGGATCAATAAGAAGCTTAGAGGCATTTTCGCAAAGCAGATTGATAGATGAGTACATTACCTACATACTAAGTGCATAGCATGATGCTGATAAAATAAACACATGCTACTTTATCAGCTTTACATGAAGCACCTGGTTGAAATGAAGCTTGATTTTTTTTACAGAAATTTCCGTATAGCGGATTAAAGTTTGATTAAATTGCTGAGAATGAAACAAGAGAACATAAACGTCCTTACTAAGAGCATTTTAGTTCTCTTCGAATTAGAAATAATATACCGTCGAAAATGCACTTAGTAAAGACGTGTTTACATTTTTTTATTTTTTATTTGGGTCTAAAAGAATGAAAGAAAACAAATAAAAAAAAAATTCTATCGAAAACAAAAAAAATTTACTCTATGGAAAACGTTCTTAGTAAAGACGTTTTCAAATTTTTTTAATAATAAAATGAAACCATCCCTATTATGGACGTTTTCAACTTTTTTTATATATTTTTTTGGTCTAATTTTTTTTAAGTGAAAACGTCCCTACTATAGACGTTTTCGACTGTATATTATTTTTAAAACTAAAATGTCCTTAATAAGGACATTTCTGTTCTCTCATTGCAAATTTAGCGAACTTTTTATTTTTTCATAATTTACTAAAACGTCGGTGCTTTATACTAATAATTTTGTATTTTCTAACATCAAGCGGTTTCCCTAACCATTTGCAACTAAAGATACCTACACCTTCCCCTAAATATAACACTACCTATTGGACAAAGGAGTGGCTTGAGAGAGGAATATGATTCTTTTGATCCTACAATCAAAAATTACAAATACATACTATAGTAAAGTAAACCAGATATCAGTGAAACATATGCCAATCTCCATCTAATCTGATTGAAATATGAGAAAATATAGATTACAAGGAAAATTCTGCTTGCAACTGCATTGTGTTCTCTCTATCTCATCATTTAAGTAGTGGAGGGCAAAAGAGCAATTACCTGTATGATGGAAATCTCTCTTTCCAATGAAAGAATGGTGCAAGGGGGCATAGTGGCATAATATAAGATATTTTTACCAGTTATGTTATATAGTTCCAACAAGATTTCGACAAAATGTGAAATCCTCACAGAATGAGAAATTAGAGACAGTTATCTAAGTAGTGAACATTATTAACATTAACCAAAATATATATAATAATTAGATTGTATGATATCAGCACGGTGAACATATATTTCATAATAATTTATTACTTATGATTATATCGATAGACTGCACATTAAACTCTTGCTACTAATAGTTAATATAATCATGTAATGGTAACAGCAACATAGAATTCGCCAAAGGTTACATTCATGCAATGGACATCAAGACGATACTAAACTTCTAATTGTGATCTAAATGTAATGCTAATACGTTATAGTAATTGCACATTGATAAAATAGTAGAAGTAAATAGTAACATACTAATATACCATCAATGTATCCAAGTACAGTCTTTGCTATGCAAAATAACTACACATGAACTCTTCTGTTCAACAACATTTTAGTTGGTACATAGCAAGTTTCCAAATAAATGACAAGCCTTTTGACCATTCGAAGCATAGTATTCAGCTAAATAGCTAGCTAAGTTCCAAAGGCATAGATAAACAATGACACAACAAGAACAGACTTATTGCAAATTTTTCGTGTCGCTTGCTTGAATCCCTTTCCCCCTTTCACATTCTGTTAAAGAGTCGTGTCCTCGTATAGATGCCCCACATAGACACCGTGTGCAGGAGACGCACACATATGGCCGCACAGAGTGGCCTTGCGCCGATTCTCTCACGACGTACGTGCGAAATGCAAAGTACGACATCAAAGCGTTATTTTGTGCCATTCGTCCGAGTCTGAGTTGCTTCTTTGAAAATTTTCAAAGATTGACAAAAAACATAAATTTTTTCTTTGAGGATTTAAACTTACTCTCCAGGAAAACACCCAACATGGGCTACCAAACCAGTGTGCATATGCCAATTTAAAGCATAGATGTATACTGTGATACACATATGATAGGTTTTCCAATGTGGGACTAAACTTCCCAAAGGCTAAACAAAAAGCCAATAGATATGACATTTTATTATAACTGAAATTGATACTTTGGAAAGTGATACAAACACATTTCATTACAACTCACTTGTGGGGGAAAAAATTATGTATCCAAACATATTTTTGTAACTAATACATTCACACTTTCATTACAAGTACATTGCATTACAACATTTTAAAAGCGACAATTTCACAGTTTTGAGGAGCTAAAAGCATCCAAATAGCTCCCAAGAACAAAGCTTTTGTTTGTCACTGAGACAGATCTTCAGATGGATTGAACAGATGCCAAAAACAAAAGTTTGAACGAGTTTGTTAGGAAGGTAGCAATAAAACTCTGAATGAGCTTTTTAGGATGGTACAATATCTTCCTGAACGGAGATCTAAACTCAAGACGAGTGCCAACTCCAGAAATAAACTGGCAGAAACAAGCGTTGTTCTTTCTTGCAAATGCAGTTGCAATTGAGATAGAACAAGAATCAATAAAACAAAAATAACCTTTGTTCTTCCTTGTAAAATGCATTTGCAATCAAAAAGAACAAACAAAGAAGAAAAAAAGGAGAATAAGACAGAATAAAAATTATTCTTGCTGGGGCAGTGAAGACCACTATTGCTCAAAGCAAGATTCGTCCTCTATCGACGATCTTCTTGCAGGAGTCAGCAAGTTCACAAGAGAACTTCTGCAACGGTCATAGTCACCTCTTTGTGTGACTCGAATGGACTCATTTGGACTCATCTTTCTCAATCTTTTGGTGTGTATCGAAAGAAGCCTAGAGGACTCTTTATATAGGGAATGATGGAAGCCCATCCTCCACTTCTTTCCAATGTGGGACTAAAAAATCAATATACAAAATTGATATCCCACAATCGCAGCCCAATGAATAGCCCGCTCAGCGTCCGTTCAGCACCCGCTCATGCTACACGCGCATGCAACCCGAGAATAAAACTCGGGCATAAAAAGAGCGTACGAGCGCAACAAAAGCGTACAGGCACTTTGCGACGATGCTGACGTACTAATTGCAAAGTGTGCCAACAAAGAGCCACTTTGCGCCCTTGAGTCCGAGTCGCTAAGCCCCTTTGGGGCTTAGCTCCTATGGAAATAATTTCTAAGAGCATGACAAAAAGCATAAATGCTTTCATTGAGGAGTTAATCCTTTTTCCTCCTAGGAAAATACTCCCACATAGCACCCACATGTGCCTCACCACACCTCATGTGCATACCTCAACACATACAAAGTATTATATTGAGATACCCACTTGGTTGTGTAGCCAAAGTGGGACTATCTATCACTAGTACAAAGGCAAAAATACCAACAATCCCCCACAAATCTCAATATATGGGTTGAGCGTTCCCTACAGTGACTGCCCATTATTAATTAGGATAGATGTCGCTTCGACTTGAATCTTCCCGCGTGGGTCAAATAACAATATGATACAAGAATGGACTCAGCCTTGAATTCTGCACCATAGCTGCAATTTTTCCCGCTCACACAATGACATCAGCTGTGCTTCCGGTTATATATTAAAGGCCCTACGCACTCCTAATTTTGGTGTATGTATTTTGGGAATCTACAAGTTTACCTTCAAGAGACGGCCTATATCCCTTTCCACACACTCTAGGTGAGTTCTTTTAAAAATTTCTTGGCATGAAGCCTTGCGCTTCCTTGCGGTACTACTCCGCTATGACATGGCCCAAAGCTGAGGCTATACCTCATTATGGTGTCAAACCACTGTAGCATGAGGTCCCAGCTTCTTTGAAGTGCCATACTACCCAGCATGAAGCCTTGCGCTTCCTTGCGGTGTTACGCCGTTGTGATATGGCTCACGTAGCCGAGGCTTTACATCTTTTACCTCTTGGTGGTGTCATGCCACTATAATATGAGATCACCGGCCTCTTTGTAGTGCTGCCTACCACTTTTCATTCTACAATATTAGGCTACCTGCCTATGTGGGTGCTACGACGTTGTGACATGGCTCAAAAAGCCGAGACATTACCCTATCGAGGAACCTCATCGTGGTGTCATATCACTGTAGCATGAAGTCCTTATGATCCTATGTAGTGATGTGCTACCGTGCTTTCTGTAAAGTACACCAAAAATTCAAAATGCCTGAGAACTCATTAAGGCGTCTAAGCCATCCTCCCACAGAACTTGTTCTATACAAACAAAATATTATAGACAACAGTGGTTCTGGGTCCGTAATGCCTCAATGTCTTAAAAGACTACCCATTATTCTTGATATTCTCCCAATCAATGGTCCTCCCTTGAACCAATAACTAGATGCCTAGTAGATTTCTCTTTGAACTAATAGCATAAAACTAAATGGTAGGATTACAAAGACACAATATCATAATATCTTCAAGCGCATTTTGAATGATGTGTCCTCGACCAACGGGCGCTTAAGACCTTTGGTGAACGGATTGGCCATATTTTCCTGGCTCCGAATATCAATCACGACAATGACTCTATTCTTGATAAGATTATTTATTGCCCTGTGCCTCAGTCGTACAGTCATCTTCTTACCATTGAAGAGATTATTTGATACCACCGCTGCAGTCGCCTGGTTGTCGCAGTATATCGGTACCGCCGAAATCTGCACACCAACTACTGGAATATTATACATGAGCTCCTGAAGCCACTCTGCTTCATTCGCTGCAGCCGCTAGTGCATAAAACTCAGATTCCATCGAGGAATAAGAGGGCATTGCTTGCTTTTTTGACTTCTACGATATATCAGCTCCACCCATGGAGAAGACGAATTCTCCTATGGATCTTTCGCTCTCTACTTTTGAATACCAGCTTGCATCACTGAAGCCTTCCACTATTGTCGAATATCCGCTGTAGTGTAGTGCATATTTTTTATTCCTCTTGAGATATCTCCTTACTCTCTTCACCGCTTTCCAGTGCTCAATACCTAGATTGCTCGTGAACCAACTCAGCATCCCCACGACAAAAGTTATGTCAGGTCTTGTGGCAGTTGTTGCATACATCAAACTCCCGATGACGCTTGAGTACTCCAGGTGCCTGATACTTTTTATTGGATTTGGCTTCAGCTTCTTGTCACACCTGTACGGAGTATCGATCCGTGGAAGATCCTGATATCCATAGCGTATTAGCATCTTCTCAATATAATGAGACTATGACAGCGCCACTCCAGTGTCCGTCCAGATGATCTTGATCCCCAGGATAACATCAGCTTCCTCTAAGTCCTTCATACTGAACTTGGATGGGAGGAACTTCTTTGTCTCAGTGACACGTGCTAGATCCGTACCCAGAATCAGCATGCCGTACCCAAAATCAGCATGTCATCCACGTATAGACAAACGAAGACTTCTCTTCCGTCAGCAAACTTTGTGTAAACATATTTGTCTCTCTCACTGACCCTGTAGCCGTTTGATCTTATGACTTTGTCAAACTTCTCATGCCACATCTTGGAAGCTTGTTTCAGACCGTATAAAGATTTTACCAACTTGCAGACTTTGTCTTCAAGCTTTTTGATGACAAATCCTTCTTGCTATTGTATGTTAATCTCTTCGATCAACTCTCCATTCAGGAATACTGTTTTAACATCCATCTGATGAATGACTAGCTTATGTATTGCACTCAGAATAATCAATATCCTAATTTTTATCATCCGTGCTACTGGAGCATATTTGTCAAAGTAGTCGATCTCCTGCTTCTGAAAAAATCCCTTGGCTACCAGTCTTGCCTTGAACTTGTCAATAGTTCCATCAGCCTTCATCTTCTTCTTAAAGATCCACTTGCATCCGATTGGTTTAGCTCCTTCAGACAGATCGACCAACAACCAAGTATTGTTGGAGGTTATTGAGTCATACTCATTATTGATAGCCACCCTCCAAATAATAGTATCTCTGGTCTTCATCGCCTTATCATAGATAAGGGGATATGCTTCCACATTATAGGTGACAAAATCTTCTCCGAAGTCCTTCTGTCTCCTTACTCACTTAGACACCGGTTCTGCGAGTTCTATTTCGAACGTTGTCTATGGAATGACAACTTCCTCTTGGACTACATCTTTATTGGAAGCGTTAGCCTCTTGTGCTTACACTATTCTCTAGAATATCCGCAATAACATTATTCTTGTGCCTTGCAAACTTATCTTCGAAGAATTATGCATCGCGAGATTCGATGGCATGATTTGAGTCAATATCAAGAAACCTCTGAGCATCACTCTTCTCAGCATAACCCAGGAAGATAGCCTTTTTTGTCCTCGTACCCAGCTTCTAAATATTCAAGTCTGGAAGCTTAACATACACTAGGCACCCCCAAACTCGAATAATATTCAAGTTGGATCTGGATTTGAACCCGAGCTCATGAGGAGTGACATCGGAAGTTGCGTACGACACTCTGTTCAGAATAAATATAGTCGTTAGCGCAACTTCTCCCCAGAAGCAGTTTAGAAGACCCACAGTCAACAACATTGAGTTCATCATCTCTGTCAATGTCATGTTCTTCCTTTCAGCTACTTTATTTGATTGAGGAGAATACGGAGCAGTTGTCTCATTGATTATTCTATGTTCCTTGCAGAACGATACGAATTCAATAGACCTATACTATCCGCCTCGATAACTTCTGAGTCTCTTGAGTTGTTGTCTAGTTTGACGTTCAGCCTCAGCCATGAACTCCTTAAACTTGTCGAATGCTTTGTATTTTGACTTGAGCAGATAGACGAACGCATACTTCGAGTAGTCGTCAATGAATGTAATAAAATACTTTATCTTGGCCTTTGTGGAGAACTGTTTGAAGTCACAGATATCTAAGTGCACCAACTCTAAAAGATATGTTCTTCGGTTAACCCGTTTGAACGATTTGCTTGTGATCTTTGTCTGCACACAGACCTCACACTTCTTCACTTCCTTACCCGCAAATTTGGAGATAAGCCCTAGACTAGACATCTTGTTTATTCTTTTGCAATGAACATGTTCTAGTCTATCATGCCATAACTTAAGAGTGTAACCAAAAGAAGAGACTGCATTAATATTATTTGTAGGAGTTACAAGATGAAGTTTGAACATCCCTTCGGTGCAAAAAGTTTTTTTGAAGTATGTTCCTTTGTACGACATCACCATCTGTCCAGTATTGATGTCCATCTTTTAGCCTGCATTACAGAGCATAATTTTTGAGACCAGGTTATTGTCTATAACTGGTACGTGCTTTACATCTTGAAGTGTCAGTGACTTCCCAGAAGTCAGATTCAGTACTACCTGTAGAAGCATAAAAAATATGGATCCATGCGGCCAACAGCCACGTGCGGACCACATAGTCACCATGAGGCCAAAAAAATCTACATGCGGTCCGAACAGCCGAAGCAAACCTTGGCTGCAGATGGACCTGACATGATGTGTCATGTCCCGATCTCCCGCAGGCTAAATTGGCCGTTCCGGCTAGGCGAGAATCACCGCGCTAGCGCTCCCGCGGAACGATCGCTTTGGCCCATCCAGGCCTGATGTCGCACGAGCGTGAGCCACGCCCGTGCAAGGCCGTGGTTCTTTGGCTGGCGGTAAGAATTCTAACCCACAGAGTCGCATAGATTATCCGAGTACAGCGGAAGTATAAACGCATAGCGATTTGGTAACAAGTTCACTGAGTTGACAATAGCGGAAGCATTGGATAACACAAGTTGAAGTAAAGCAAATCTTTTATTGATAAAAATAAGTGTTACAGGCGGCGTATAGCCGAGATTATAAGTCGCACAAGCCTCTCTCTCTCTGAAATAATAAAAGCGTGCCAAGTGGCTACAATTATGGAATGATCGTATAGGCGATATTCAGGCAATGTTCCAGCATTATGTCTTATATATGTGCTTTAGTTCCGGACGCAGCGCTCCAAGGCTCCGGAGTGATCTCTACGCCTTAGCACGCACGAAGGAGGCATCCGCACCGAACGGGGTTCTCCCGCACCCTGCAAATGATCTGGTGGATTATCAGTACATTGAATGCACTGGTGGGGAGGCTACTTGCCCGCTCGACAAATCCAAACACGTAATATAGGTTTCGTGCACCAACTATTAAGTTGTCTTTCTAGTTGCCTTAGAATCAGTTTCATGCAAATATTGAATAGCCTAACTCGTGTGGCAGTGCGCCGTGTGACATGAGAGAAAATATGGTGAGACTTACCAACTTACCATTTGTCCTTTCCTGTCCAAGGCAACCATTGTTAATTCAAGCAAGGGTAGGTATAAACATTCAGGGGCATTCATAATGAAAACCAAGGCAATTGCATATGAAAGCACGAGAGTCATGATCATTCAGGTGTTCAGTTGTTCTTTGATGCGATGCAATGACTCGCACGCGGATAGCCGCTAAGCGAGGATGACTTATCTATATGAACGTGAGTCGCTGGCATAGCCATAAAGGACACGTTATAGTCTTGAACAAGGATGGTATGCAACGAAAGCACGTGAGGCACTACACGCCATCCTGTCTGCACGTGAGACTATCGTGAAGTTCAATCCGGATCGGATCAGCCCCAGTGCCCGGGTGACCGTTCGTGGAACACAATGACCTTGTTTTCAAGTTGTCCGCGACATGCAGGTCAGGGTCTTTCCAAATCCATAACTTGATATGATAATCCATGATTCTTGTTCTGATCCGAGCGTTTGCTCCAAGAGCTGAGATTCGTGGATTCGTTAACATTATTCTCGTTCAGAGGTAAACTTGATGTGATTATCATTCAGTTGTAACGTGACAGGATTCTCGTTCAGTATTCACTTGCCCTGATGCGTGCCCCTGGTTCGGGGATTGCCTTGGTGACGTAACGGTCCTAGATACTTGCAGGTTCATTCTTGCACGGAACGACTATCAGATAGTCTTCTGAGGAAACTAGATGAATGCATGACATGCACAATATTACATAATTGAGGCATAGTTTATGCGACTAGCATCGAACGAGGCAATATATACGAGCAGGCAGACATGCATTTCTAAGGAACGTAAGCAAACACGTTGGCTCTGGCCCGAAGGTAAGCCAAGAGTTGAAACCGTACGGGACTTAGCATACGAGGGTCTGAATATATAAGCAATATTTTATTTCCATGTTCTAGCATAAGCAATACAAGTTGGGATTATTCCCTTAGTTAGGTGCGTTGTATTCTTATTAGCATGCAGGGGGTGATTCACCTAGCGACTAGCATGTATCGTTCCCGATTTTATGTGTGCTGGCTAAGCAAAGATAAGTTCACCGTAGCCACCCACCTTAACGATGATTCGCCTTGGTTGAGCGATACGCCAAGCGAGCCTCTGAAAGCCTAAGCCGAATTCCTGTAGGGACAAGTCTGGATATCCTTTGCCTCAAACGAGTATTCTCGCCTGAGCAAAGCGGGTTCGGACATTATACTTTTGCCGTTTGAATCGGCAGTCCGCTTGAACGAAACGGAGTGTTACATCCTACCCAACTCAGAAAAAGTCTCATCCTCAAGACTTACTAAGGACAAGCAGTACGTTTCAATCAATTTTGATTTAACGATACAAGGCTGAGGCAAACCTATACAAATCGTTATACTTGTTCATTTGGATATTCACTTGCACAAGTGTTCGAGGTCAGCATATCGCTAGTCTGGATCTTGCGCATATTCGATGTGCACTTCTAGCATGAGCACGCCAACCAACTTAGCGATAGCGAAGTCTTAGCACTCGACTTTCATATTTTCTTTCGTCTTGGATCGTGCACAAGTTTAAGGTGTCCCTCAAACATATGCATTCAACCAAACTTAGAGATAGTGAAATCGGACCAGCTACTTTGCGAAAATCTCAAGGGTTCTCACTCAGATTGGCACAAAAGGCCACTCGCAGCACAATATCATACAAGCAATCATATCATTCAAAATGCATTTTCAAAGTATTTAGACTTATTATTGGAACATTCTATTTGGGACATTGAGAGAGAGCGTGCACATAACCCACGAACGAGCTTTCAAAACTGAGATAATCGAAATAAAGTCCAAAGGCGTATAAGCCAGGCTCTGATACCAACATATCACGCCCCGATCTCCCGCAGGCTAAATCGACCGTTCCCGCTAGGCGAGAATTATCGCGCCAGCGCTCCCTGAGAACAATCGCTTTGACCCATCCGGGCGTGATGCCGTACGAGCGTGAGTCACGCCCGTGCAAGGCCGTGTTTCTTTGGCTGGCGGTAAGAATTCTAAGCCACAGAGTCGTACAGATTGTCCGAGTGCAGCGGAAGTATAAACGCATAGCAATTTGGTAACAAGTTTACTGAGTTGACAATAGCGGAAGCATTGGATAACACAAGTTGAAGTAAATCAACTCTTTTATTGATAAAAATAAGTGTTACAGGCAGCGTATAGCCGAGATTACAAGTCGCTCAAGCCTCTCTCTCTCTCTGAAATAATAAAAGCATGCCAAGTGGCTACAATTGTAGAATGATCGTATAGGCGATGTTCAGGCAATATTCCAGCATTATGTCTTGTATATGTGCTTTAGTTCCGGACGCAGCGTTCCAAGGCTCCAGAGTGATCTACACGCCTTAGCACGCACGAAGGAGGCATCCGTACCGAACGAGGTTCTCCCGCACCCTGCAAACGATCTGGTGAGTTATCAGTACATTGAATGCACTGGTGGGGAGGCTACTCGCCCGCTCGACAAATCCAAACACGTAATATAGGTTCCGTGCACCAACTATTAAGTTGTATTTCTAGTTGCCTTAGAATTAGTTTCATGCAAATATTGAATAGCCTAACTCGTGTGGCAGTGCACCGTGCGACATGAGAGGAAACACGGCAAGACTTACCAACTTACCATTTGTCCTTCCCTGTCCAAGGCAACTATTGTTAATTCAAGCACGGGAAGGTATAAACATTCAGGGGCATTCATAATGAAAACCAAGGCAATTGTATATGCAAGTACGAGAGTCATGATTGTTCAGGTGTTCAGTTGTTCTTTGATGCGATGCAATAACTCGCACGCGGATAGCCGCTAAGCGAGGATGACTTATTTATATGAACGTGAGTCGCTGGCATAGCCATAAAGGACGCGTTATAGTCTTGAACAAGGATGGTATGCAACGAAAGCACGTGAGGTGCTACACGCCATCCTGTCCGTACGTGAGACTATCGTGAAGTTCAATCCGGATCGGATCAGCCCCAGTGCCCCGGTGACCGTCCGTGGAACACAATGACCTTGTTTCTAAGTTGTCCGCGACATGCAGGTCAGGATATTTCCAAATCCATAACTTGATATGATAATCCATGATTCTTGTTCTGAACCGAGCGTTTGCTCCAAGAGCTGAGATTCGTGGATTCGTTAACATGATTCTCATTCAGAGGTAAACTTGATGTGATTATCATTCAGTTGTAACGTGACAGGATTCTCGTTCAGTATTAACTTGCCCTGATGCGTGCCCCTGGTTTGGGGATTGCCTTAGCGACCTAACGGTCCCGGATACTTGCAGGTTCATTCTTGTACGGAACGACTATTAGATAGTCTTCCGAGGAAACTAGATGAATGCATGACATGCACAATGTTACACAATTGAGGCATAGTTTATGCGACAAGCATCGAACGAGACAATATATACGAGCAGGCAGGTATGCGTTTCTACGGAACATAAGCAAATATGTTGGCTCAGGCCCGAAGGTAAGCCGAGAGTTAAAACCGTAAGGGACTTAGCATGCGAGAGTCTGAATATATAAGCAATGTTTCATTTCCATGTTCTAGCATAAGCAATACAAGTTGGGATTATTTCCTTAGCTAGGTGCGTTGTATTCTTATTAGCATGCAGGGGATGATTCACCTAGCAACTAGTATGTATCGTTCCAGTTTTATGTGTGCTGGCTAAGCAAAGACAAGTTCACCGTAGCCACCCACCTTAGCGATGATTCACCTTGGTTGAGCGATACGCCAAGCGAGCCTATGAAAGCCTAAAACGAATTCCTGTAGGGACAAATCTGGATATCCTTTGCCTCAAACGAGTATTCTCGCCTGAGCAAAGCGGGTCGGGATATTGCACTTTTACCGTTTGAATCGGCAGTCCGCTTAAACGAAACAGAGTGTTACATGACGTCCTGACGACTAGAACAAGTCTGACATAGAATCCTGACAGGAAGGATTCTTGAAATGCCTCGAATAACGAAACCTCACTAAAAGAAAAAAGTCTCAAGGAGTGTGAAGCACCACGTATACAACACGATAAAAGATTCCATGCGGCTCTGGTCAATATGTTCCAGGCTCCATGCATCCCATGCGTCTCTGGCTGCCATGCAGTCTATGTGTCCCAAATTCCATGCGTCCCATGCATTTCTAGCCGCATACATCCCAGATTCCATGCGTCCCATGTGTTTCTTGCCCTATGCGTCCCAGAATCCATGCGTCTTATGCGTTTCTGGCCGCATGCGTCCCATACTCCATGCGTTCCATGCGTCCCAAACACCATGCAAACAAAATCCTGATGTTACAACTTAAGTGATTCTCTCCAACGAAATAGCGGTCACACGTCCATTTGACCAAGTCGTGCCTACAACAGTTGAGAGCCGCCCAGATACTCAGCAAACAATAAAATTCTAACAAACTTCCACTTTGCAGCGGAGCTCAGATTCGCGCGTGTGGCTGTAGCTCCCTTCCGTTAAGAGGGGACACGTGGCAAACCCCCACCATCCATGTGGTCCAAAATTTATGCGGCCACAAGTATTGCTATAAATAGTAGGGTACCACACCCGAATAAGAGGCTGGCTAGCAATCTGGGAATCTACACTCGAGCAAGAGAGAAGAGCTTCCATATCAGATTGTCCACGGAGTAAAGAGAGTGCTGCACTCCTAACCCTCCATCATCACCCCCCAACACACAAAATTGGTACTTAGGTTGTCTGTTTAGGACTCCCCTCTGTACTCTCTTTAGTATGTTTAATTAAATCAAGTTTTTTTCAAACTTTTGCATTTAATGGAAAACAAGATGACGACTCTGCTGGGGACATCCTTCTCCTCCGGTGAGAAGTTGGTGATGCAGGCTCGGCTCAACTCAAAAGATGCTGGTAGATCGCTTCGACCAGCAAGCGTTCAAGAAAATTCTCTCAGAAGGAAGTACTAGTCCTTCGCCAAGGCTAGACAAGTCCAAGAAGACCCGCAGGACATGGGTAGCAAAGGCCGCTGCGCCTCGCCCAACCGCGGAGCAGATGCTTCCTGCCTCTCATTCTGTTGCTGATAATGGTCGTCAGACGAACACCCAGGACGTCCACGTCTATACGGCATCCCCGTCTGACGCAAAAACTACTCTGCACCCAGACTTTGGTAGAGAAAAGCACTACGATGCCAGACATTTTGGTGTTGAGGAAGGTTATATGCTACATTTTGGTGTTGACAACCGTAGGCAGACGGCCAAATGTGGCCCCGACAGCAATAGAATATCTGTTTTCGACCGTATCTCTTGCGACGAAGATCCTATGTGGCTCGCTGAGAATGGCGATAACCCAAACCTGGACTCTTTGTACTACGCGCCTCCAGGTGCTAAGTCAAAGAAGCCTGTGGCAGTACGAGCTTGTCAGGCTCAAGCAACTGTCCAGTTAGCTGACCGTCAACAGGCACCGATAACTATTACACGGGCCCCTGATGGGAAGCTATATAAGACTGCCTCGTACGTCCAGCCAGCAGCGACAAATAAACAGCGTCGGTCTAAAAAATCTTTTGCTGACGATCCGAAGGAAGTTTTTGTACGAACTCTGGATCATGAAGCAAATACAATACCTACGCACTTGTGCGCTCGGTCCTTTCGGGCCCACAAAAAGGGTATAAAGGTGGAACAACCCTTGCTTGACTTGCGTAATGTGGTAAATCACAAGCACAAGGCGAGAGAAACAACTGTGGCCAGTGAAATATCCCCTCCAGGGCATCACAGTGCCACGATGATTATTAATTGCTGCTACAACAAAATTGCAACACCCACAAGCAGGCAGTCGGCCTTCCAACGACTGCATCAAAAAGCACCAATCCGGCAATAACCCAAAGATCAGGTGTGAGTACCAGAGGAGGAGGAGCTGCCTTTCGCCTCATGCTACTCAACTCGAAAGCTTTCCTACACTAAGGAAGGAAAGAAGTCAAGTACCTCCACTCCGTCGCTCTCTGCCAGTGCGTTGTGAAGGCGAGACTACCAGGAGGGTTAACAACGGGACCTGCGAAAGGCATTTTCCAGGGTACCCGATCAAGGAAGAAACTATCATCTACTGGGGGTAGTTCTTCCTCAGGACCCCTAGGGGTAGCCCAAGCAGAGGGTGGTATTCCCCTCGACTTACGCAACAACCCTGTGTTCCGAGAAGACAACGATTCCCAAGGAACGAACTCCAAGATCCCTGGACGTAGCTCCCCTCACCAGGTTTCCTTGATGACTACTCTCGCCAGCTTTCCCTGATGACTACTCTCTCTAGCTACTCCAAAATCCCTGGGTAGTATTCCTTTCGAGTCCGGGGAGGAGACGGCGCTGCCAGCTTCCCCTGATGACTACTCTCGCCAGGGGTCTAAGACAAAAAGTGTGACATCCACTGCCCCGTCCATCTCTCCCCACGTGAGGACGGTATAGATGGCCGGGGACGACCATGAAGGCCCCAGCGACCGCCAGTGCCTCGAGACCCTCGAGGCCATGATGCAGACGATGGGTGCATCAATTCAAGTCTTAACCTACACAATGCTGAAAATCAAAGAAAATATGGCTTTTCAACCAACAAGTATCCCTGGACAAGCAAACTTGCACCCTGGGGCCAACAGGGATTCAAACACAAATGCCCCACCCGGGAGCAGTAATCCTCACCTTCCTGACTCGTCTGCACCTTCTGCGGGAGATGAGGCCAAGGAAGCAATGAAGGAGGTTCGGGAACTCCGAGCTTGCCTAGACTCGATGGGCAATCGGGAGTCACTTTGCAATTTTGGGGTGCGACAACCATACCCGATAAAATGGAGGAATGTATCGTATCTACCCAAATACAAGCCCTTCAACATAAACACATTTGAAGGGAAGTCCTTCCCTCGCCAGTTCATGAGTTACTTCGAGATTATAATGGGACACCACCCCGCAGCGGTGCTATCCTTACCAGACTCTTCGTCGGGACAATAGCGGGGGTAGCTTTCGACTAGCTCTACAGTCTCGAAGATAATTCTATCTCATAATTCGATAATCTCAAGCGTCTGTTCCTCAACAGATTCTATGAAGCGAGAAATGATATGACGATGTCCTCTCTGATGGATATTGCCCAGGGAAAAAGGGAACTGACACAAAATTATATCGAGCGATTTCGACAAACAGCACTAAGGTTGCCCCCTGGCAATGCCGAGGCCACACTTCTGGTAGTCTGCCTCTGGATACGCGATAGCCAGTTTAAAGACTGGATGATAATTATTATAAGTGTTGTTAACGCTGAAAAGAAGCTCAAAGACGCCCAGCACTTGGGAATCCATATCCCTAATACTGAGGAAAAGGGTAAGCGCCCCAATAATAGCCAAAACAATAATAACAACAACAGCAACTGCGATGCGAAAGGGAATAAAGCCCTGGTTGCTAATGTGACCAAAAAACCTGAGCAAAAGTAGCCAGATGCTCCAAAATCAAAGGAGTCATATTCTTTCGAAGACGGTGATATCAAGCCCATCTCCGACATGCTAATGCAGGAAGGTAAACTTTGCCTCCCCGATGTCAAACGTCAGCCAGAAGTAGACGAGATGAACAACCCAAAGTACTGTCACTTACACCGGTACGTTCATCACCTGACGCAGGAGTGCTACACCTTGAACCGGTACATCCAACGGTTGATCGATACCAAGGCTCTCTCCTTGGATTTTGACGATGTAATGGTTGCCGCTAATATGGTGTCCCTCCAGTTTGGCAACTTTCCACCGACGGAAGCCCAAGACAGAGTCACACCGATCCCAAAGGCAACAATGGAGGTAGTCAATCTTCCTCCAGCTCACAACCAAACAGGCGGGCTGACACCTTTTACTACCCTTCGGGGCGAGATCATATGGGTTCACCTGGATCTGGTCCCAGAGTTGACGCAACAAGCAACGCCTTCCGCCGTCAAGCCTAAAACACGAAAAACCAAGTCCTGCCGCATGGTTTTTCTCACCGCTGAAGAGGCTTGGATAGGGAAAACCAGGTCGGGCCTTGCTTATCGGTGAGATTACGAAGCTCCCGATGTTAATGCACCTCCAACTACTACACTTGTCGTATCTGATCTGGGTCCATCTCAACACCCACCAGCGGACAAGACCAAACAAAAAGAGGGACGCTTCGACAAGCGGTTGCGTAAAGAAACAGCTCAGGGATTAGAAAATCCCTACAACTTTGATGTCTTGGCTCAACTCGCTAACACCCCGACAAAGTTATCGTTATTTGAGCTTCTATGGCTTTCCAGAGACACTTGAGCCGCCTTGAGCGAGACATTACAAAATGCCGACACCTATCTGGCGCAGGTCATACCACCAACTGAAGATCCGACTAGATGCTCCCACTGTAATAATGTTACGGATGCAGTACCCAATATTACATTCTCTCAACAAGACATGTTGCTTAAGAATAACAAACATGATCGTCCCCTGTACTACACAGGATATATTAGTGCTATAAAGGTAGACCAGATGCACATTGATCTCGGTACATCAATCAATATCATCCTGAGGAGTCTGTTGTAAACCTTGGATATCCCGATGCATCGCCTGGCAGGTACCAATACTGCCATTATTGGCTTCAACGTAGAAAGAAGCTACCCTCTGGGAAAGATTTGCCTGATGTGCCAGATCGACGACCTAAAAATAGAGGTCATTTGCTACATCAATGACGTAGATGTATCTTACAATGTCTTGCTTGGACGCCTCTGAATACACCAATATATGATCGTGCCGTCAACCCTACACCAATTCTTAAAGTACCTTGATGATCATGGCATTATCAGAACAGAGTTTATAGATATCGGCCCATTTAAGGGAGTCAAGATGTACTACTCTGACGCCATACTCTACAAACAAACCCACTGAGACAAAGGTTTCAATGAGGCCAATGATGAGGCTGAGGTTACGACAACACCGGAGGCGCCCTTGAGAACTCGTTTCAAGATTTGCACTCCCGATGCAGCCACTCCCCTCGTCGTCAAGTTGCACAGGAAGGCACCAGAATCTCTGACATCTTCCACAATATTCGAACCTCTGGTCGTTCACCTTCATAGGCCAAATCGACCATAGAAGGAGGATACTGCACCATCTGCTTTTTCTGAACCTCTGGTCATTCGCCTTCATAGGCCAAATTGATCGCAGAAGAAGGATCCCGCACCATCCCTCCTTTTTAAATCTCTGGTCGTTCGCCTTCATAGGCCAAATTGACCGCAGAAAGAGGATAACGCACCATCTGCTCCTTCAGAACCTATGGCCGTACATCTTCGCAGACCGCCAAAAGAAGACCCGGCCACGGTTGCAGCCTCCCAGCCTCTGGTGGTAAAACTATACAGAAAGCCACCAACGCCTCTAACCGTGTTGGGGGTAGCCCATGAGGATGACGAACTGGAAGAATATGTGGCCACTTAGGCCAACGTTCCTTCCCTTGATGATGTGATTCCTCTGGAAAAGATGCCTTATTTTATCAATAAAGGGTTATCTTTGAATTATTCTGAGCTTACACATATTAACACATTGTACTCTATGGAGCACGGTCTAGACTTACACCTGCAAATACATGTGACCACCACCTACATAGCTCACCGGATGCTTCCCAACCAAGAATCTTACTTCCTAGTCCCACCTAGGAAGAGAGGAGAGAAGCTCATTATCTTCGGCCAGGTAGAATGCCCCCAATCCTTCATCCTAGAAGATCTAGATTCGGAACTTGATACTGGAAAAATATTACCTCACCGGTATAGTTCTCAAGCTAGACACCTCATCCAAAAGATGGGGTACGATTTGAAAATCGCCAAAGGCTTGAATTACGGCAAGGGTCGACGGCCGCCCCTATGCCCACATGCTCCTGCTGGCAAGTCCGAGGATTACTACTAGAAGACCAAACATGGCTTTGGGTACGTAACACCTCCCACAACTCCCGAGGGTTCCGATAAAAAAAATTAAGTGCACTCGTACCCTTTGAAATCTTCAGCTTGGGACTCCGACGTTAGCATCAGGGATGTGCTCAGACGAACACTATCCTCCAACATGGTGTATGTTGACCCTGAGGAAGACAACGAGGATCCACCCAAACTCTTTGAGATGGAACTTTGGGCCCAGCGCCTTGATTAGCAATGGAAGATGCAATTTGAACAACGAGAGCCTCTCACTGAGGCTGAAATCATACAAATCGACCTCGGAGACGAATCATCCTCCAAACCTATCTTCGTCAGCAAAAGCTTGCCCGAAAAAGATCGAGAATCCCTACTGCAACTCGTCATGGAATACATCTATATCTTTGCCTGGTGTTATGAAGCTATACCAGGGCTAGATCCTCAAATCGCGGTCCATAAACTCAATATTTTGCCGAAAGCCAAACCGGTCAAGCAACAACAATGACGGATCCTGTCGGACATAATAGATTCCATCGAAGCTGAAGTCAACAAGCTGATAGCTAGTGGCTTCATCCGCGAGGAACAATATCCCGACTGGGTAGCCAACATAGTGCCTGCAATCAAGAGGAATGGGAAGATTCGAATCTGCATCAACTTTTGTGATCTGAATGAGGCATATCCTAAGGACGAACTCTCCCTCCCGATCACCGACATAATGATCGACAATG
This sequence comes from Iris macrosiphon, assembly GCA_036927795.1. Classification (NCBI taxonomy): domain Eukaryota; kingdom Viridiplantae; phylum Streptophyta; class Magnoliopsida; order Asparagales; family Iridaceae; genus Iris; species Iris macrosiphon. The sequence goes on along the minus strand of JAYESA010000008.1, from coordinate 160,676,349 downwards.
TCCTTCAAGAACGGCTTCTCAGGCTACAACCAAATCAAGATATTTCCTGACGACGAGAAGCATACATCTTTTCGGACCCTAATAGGAGTATACAGCTACACGGTCATGCCTTTCGGTCTAAAAAATGCAGGTGCTACATACCAGCGAGCTATGAGCACCCTTTTTTGTGAATATCTGCACAAGACGGTGGAATACTATGTCAACGACATCGTCATCAATAGTCGCTCTAAAAATGATCACCTCCAAGACTTGAGGACTGTGTTTGAATAATGCGCGCACGTCGCCTCAAGATAAACCCAACCAAGTCATTCTGGGAGTCTCCAGCCAAAAATTCCTGGGTTTCGTCATCACTTCCCAGGGTATTCACATAGGCCCCAACCAGACCAAGGCTATCCTGGAGATGAGCCCACCAAAGAACCTCCGGGAACTCTGTGGCCTTCAAGGGAGGCTGGCATACATCAGGAGGTTCATATCAAATCTTTCTAGACATTGTAGGCCATTCACCTAGCTCATGAAGAAAGGTGTCTCCTTTGTCTGGGATAAAAAATATTATTGCGCGTTTGACGACATCAAGGAATACCTATCAAACCCTCCTGTGCTGGTAGCCCCGATCATGGGAAAGCCCTTCCTACTCTATGTACGCAAGATGGAGCACTCTTTCGGTGCCCTGTTAGCCCATAATAGGGATGCAGGCTACGAGCAGGCCATATACTACCTTAGCCGGATGATGGTCGACGCGGAGCATAGGTACACCGCCGTTGAGAAGGAATGCCTTGCTCAAGTATTCGCTATTCAGAAAACTCGACATTACGTGGCTGGACATACCATTCATGTAATCTTGCGAGTCAACCCCCTCAGGGTCCCCATGACAAAACCAGGAGCACTCAGTTCCCACTTGACTACTTGGGCAATACTATTATCTCTATATGATATGGTGTTCGTCCTAAAGAAGGCCGTCAAGGGTCAAGCACTGGCCGACTTTCTGGCAACCCACCCGGGGTCAGAAACCTCGAAGCTCTATAAGGAGATTCCAGACGAGGTTGCGGACTCCATTGTCACTTCACACGAAGCTATTTGGCGAATGTTCTTTGATGGTGCTTCAAGAACAGGGCCCAAAGGCAGCGTCATCGCTGGGTTCGGGATAGTGTTGATCTCCTCATACGGCCTCATCATCAATCTTTCCTACTCTCTCATGGATCCATGCTCCAACAATATGGCAGAGTACAATGCCTTAATCATCGGGCTCCAACTTACAAAACAAGTGGGAGTAGAATACTTGGAGGCTTACGGTGATTCTTAGTTAATAGTCACACAGGTCGGGGGCAAGTATGAAGTCCAAAACAAAGACTTGATCCCCTACCACCAAGCTGGGCTTAGCATTATCGCAACTTCTGAGATGTTCTTCATAAAGCACGTCCCTCAGTTACAAAACATTGAGGCTGATGCCTTAGCCGGCCTCGCTATTTCCTGGGCGGTACTAAACAACACCCATCAGCTAATCGATGCGATTGACCAAGAGCTGGTCTGTCCCAAGAGCAACCTATTCTTGTGCCTCAGCTATACAACGAAGGTTGACACCGATACTTAGGATTGGATACTTCCATTTATTGACTATGCAGTTTATGGAATTCTCCCCGAGAACCCGAAGGAGGCCACTTCAATCACGAGATGCTCCCTCCATTTCTATTACGACACAGAAACCAAAATATTGTATCGTCGGTCCTATGACGGCCTCCGTAAAGCTCACGACGGCGTTTGCGAGGCGAATCAACATGGTCTAAAGCTACAAAATGTCTTCGGAGAATGGGCTACAATTGGCCTACGATTGTAGCGGATGCTATTGATTACGCGAAAAAATGCCAGACATGCCAGATCCATGCACACTTCATCCACCAGCCCTTGGAGTTCCTACACCCAATGGTAACATCTTGGTCGTTCGAAGCATGGGGGATGGACATCATCGGACCGATAAGCCCACCTTCGTCTAAGGGCATCGCTTTATCCATGCCATAACTGATTACTTATCCAAGTGGGCAAAAACTATTCCACTCCTAGAAGAAAAGACATCAAACGTGATCAGCATCGTCAAGCATCACCTCATATATTGCTTCGGCTTGCCTCGGAGGATCATCCACCACAATGGTCCTCAATTCGCGAGTCATGCCTTTTATCGGTTTTGTGACTAGAACCAAATCCAAAGCGTAGCCTCCACGGCCTATAACCCCACAGCAAACGGTCTGGCGGAAGCATTCAAGAAAACCATCATCAAGATCCTCAAGAAAATCATGTCTTCCAGTAAACGTGACTAGAACGAGAAGCTGGGTGAAAGTCTCTGGGCCTACCATACAAATGTCTGGACAGCTACTGGCAGTATGCCATTCTCTCTGGTGTACGAAAGCGAAGTGGTCCTCCCGCTCGATATCCAGATCCCCTCACTACGAGTGGCTCTCTCTAACCGGCTAACTACGGATGTTAATTACCGCCGACGGTTAGAGGAGTTGAAAGCACTCGACAAAAAATAGCTTTTAGCTCAATAACGCATTGAGCTGTATCAAGCGCGTCTCTCTAGAGCCTTCAACAAGTGGGTAAAACAGAGAACTTTCCAAGTGAGTGACCTCGTCTTAGCAGTAAGAAGATCGATGGATATGACTCAGAAAATGGCCGACAACTTCTAACCCAAATGGGAGGGCCCATTCATTGTGGAAACTGTGTTCTCCAATGGCACCTACCGGCTGGCAAAATCCAATGTCGACTTGCTTATGATTCCTATCAATGGCAAGTTACTCAAAAAGTACTACGTCTAAATTAGACTTGTACTCTTCTATTACTAAACTATATCGTTTCTTCCTGGGCGCTGGTTCACGTCCACAATTAACTCTGGACTGTCGCTCTAATATACCACTTCGGCCGAGTTTGCCATGTCGATATTACCTCTGAGCAAACTTCCAAGTCTTGACCATCGATATTACGTCCATGTTACCTCCGATATCGATTATCTCCTAACTTACTACTAATACCCAATCCGGAGTATGCCCGCTGTATTAAGTCCATAAAATCTATCACATCCATATCACCTCTGTTAGGCTTTGTTTCGAATCTATTACTTGCACCCCTTGCGCGCAAAAGGGTAATAGGTCCACCAAAATTCCCTAGTAGGATATCCTTATTAACCACAGTTGCTGTACAATATCCATATTACCTCTAGTACAAGCGTCCCAAATATCATGATGTCCAAAGAAAGTGATTTCTTCTTTTATTAAACAAAAAGAAGGAAGGAGAGATGACAAACATCAAAAAGAAGAGGAATCATAATCTTCTGAATTACTGATGTACATAGCAAGAAAATAAAAAATGCAAGCATCTAAGGACGCGAGCAATTGACGTGGAGTGTCTCCAATACCTCTCTCCCCCGAAACAGCAAGGGTTTCCCAGAGTTCTTGAAAGATGTCTGCCTTGCGTACTCGAACAATGGACATTTCTCCCGTCCTCTTAACAGGAAGCAACTCGGGCTCACTAGAGCATGGATCAGGGGTAACCGACGACGCAAAAACAGACATATTGGTTTCCTTTGGAGCATCTCCAGAAGTCATCATACTAACGATAAATTTGTGTAAGGAGTTTCTAGATCGTCTTCCACTTATAAGCGGAGAATCAGCGGCTTACTTCTTGAGTCATAACTATTTACTCCGTAAGATGCGATGACTCGCTCTCGCACAACCCAAGATGTGATTGCCAGAATTTGGGGTAATCCTCTCAGAGACCCGGACTGACACAGCGGTGTGAACACGTCAGACGCACATCAACACTTGAAGCGCAAGAAGTGGTCATTTTTCTCTCAGGATACAAATTAAGCCAAACAGACAATCGCAACAAAAAGAAAAGCTTTTATTTTATTTTACTAATATGAAAAGGGCAAACTACACCCAGGGCAGCCTGGGCACGTCCAACCAGCACCTCCCCTGACGGAGCCATGGGTAAAGTCACTACAAAATTAAAGGCAAAAAGACGGTTAGATGCCATATGATCAAGTTATTAAGGGTGAATGCGACCAAGTCATGAAGGGTACATGTGGCCAAGTCAAGTCCTCCATGCGGCCAAATTATGGAAGGTCCATGCGACCAAGTCATGAAGGGTACATGCAGCCAAGTCAAGTGCTCCATGCGGCCAAATCATGAAGCGTCCATGCAACAAAGTCATGAAAGGGACAGGCGGCCAAGTCAAGACCTCCATACGGCCAAATCATGGAGGGTCCATGCGACCAAGTCACGAAGGGTGCATGTGGCCGAGTCAAGACCCGTGCATGTGGCCAAAAAAAGACCCGCGCATAAAGCATACGGCATGGTCATATGGAAGGATCCGCATAGCGGACCTCTTGCAAAGTGTCCGTGTGTCCAAACTTCTCCTCCAACCCTTACCATTGATAGGCACTTAAATGTCTGGATAAAAGGTTGGTGCCTCATCCTCAGCTACAAATAAAGAAGCAGGGTGCTTCCCCTTGTCGACAGCCTTCTTGGCCTTTGACGAGGAATGCGAAGCTTTAGGGGCCAGACGAGTAGTCGGAGAAGACGGTCAAAAACAGGGGAAGTGGCGGAGACAAAGGGGAAGACAAATCTCATCAAAAATTGAAAGTTATCTCTCCTCCTCCAGATTAACTCCTCGAAAAGACAAGATTAACTCCTCGAAATTACAGCGGTCCGCTGTTATCAAATGACAACGGCCGACGGTTAAATTTTTGGGGTGGCCTTATCCTTTACAACCGTCATCTAGGGATCCGCATGAAAAGGCAGATCAAAATCCGAACATAATCCACTCAAGGGTCAGAGCAAATCTCGCAATGAATGACTTGACTGCCTAGCGGCATACGTCCATGCGGTACAACGTCCATGTGACCTAAACATCCATGCGGCCCAAATGTACCCCGTCATTGCTTCTTATTCAAAGTATTTTAAACTTATCAGTTTGAAAACTTTGAAGGAGGTCTTGTAGAAGTATAAAAAATACGGATCCATGCAGCCAACAACAATGCGGCCCAGGATAAAGCATAGCAAAATTTAGACCGCATAGTTACCATGCGGTCCAGAAAAGCTAGATTCGGTCCGAACAGCCCAAAAAAACCTTGGACACAAATGGACCTGAAATGACGTCCTGACGACCAGATCAAGTCAGACACAGAATCCTGACAGGAAGGATTCTCTGAACACCTCGAAAGACGAAACCTCACTAAAAGACAGAAGTCTCAAGGAGTGTGCAATATCACTTGTACAATACGATAAAAGATTCTATGCGGCTCTGGCCTATGCATTCCAGACTCCATGCATTCCATGTATCTCTGGCTGCCATATAGTCCATGCGTCCCAAATTCTATACATCCCATGCATTTTTGGCAGCATGCGTCCCAGATTCCATGTGTTCCATGAATTTCTGGCCGCATGCGTCCCAGACTCCATTCCAGCTATGCGTTTCTGGCCGCATGCATCCCAGACTCCATGCGATTCATGCGTCCCAAATGCCATGGAAACCATATCATGCTATTATAAATAAAGTAATTCTTTTCAACCAAATAGAGATCACGCGTCCATTTGACCAAGTCGTGCCTACAACAGTTGAGAACCGCCTAAATACTCAGCAAACAATAAAATTCCAATAAATATCCACATGAAAGCGGAGCTCGGATTCACACTCGTGACTGTAGCTCTCTTCCGTTAAGAGGGGACACCTGGCAAACCCCCACCATCCATGCGGCCCAAAATCTATGCTACCACAAGTATGGCTATAAATAGTAGGGTACCACACCCGAACAAGAGGTTGGCTGTCTATCTTCTAATCTACACTCGAGCAAGAGAGAAGAGCTTCCACATCAGATCGTCCACGGAGTAAAGAGATTTGCTATACTCCTAACCCTCCATCATCCCCCCAGAACACAAAATTTGTACTTAGGTTGTCTGTTTAGGACTCCCCACTGTACTCTCTTTAGTTTATTTAATTAAATCAAGTTTCTTTTTAAACTTTTGCATTTAATGGCAAATACTAAATTTTTGGTCTCGAGTACTTCAGCTTGTGCCTGGTTTGCTACCATGACCTTCTCAGGTATAGGCTTGTAGGTGGTAAACAACTCCTTCTTCGAGCAAACATGGCAGGATGGGCTAGTGTTCGCCCACCAGTCAGTGTCAACACCAGCCGTCACAACCTGCACAATCATAGCAACCTTGTTAGGCTTATCCTGCTATGTATGTTTGGGCTTGGATCTATCATATCTCCGGTAGTGGCCCTTCTTGCCAAAGTTAAAGTAAGTCATGTCTGACTTGGGTTTTGACTTCGGCTTGAACGAAGCCAACTTCACCTTCAGATGGTTAAAGTCCTTTTTCTTGTTGTTAGAAGCCTTCTACTTCCCATTGGAGTCACCCGTATGCACCAAGTTGGACTTTGCCAACTGCTTGGACAATGTGTCTACTTTGTTTTGATCCCTTAATTCATCTTCAACATGGATGTTGTGCAGTAGTTGATGAAGGCTAACTTGCATCTTCTTTCGGTGCATGTTCGAGATAAAGTTGCTCCATCTAGGCGAAAGCTTGGCAACAATACCCCCTACGACAAAAGCATCAGCCATGGTCATGCCATCATCCTCAAGTTTTAGACGTAACTTGAGAAATTCCTTAACTTGAGGCAACATCATCTTGTCATCTTTAAATCACATGTTCCAGACCTTTTCGATCACATGGATCTTGGTGCGGTTCTCATCCACCTTGTAATACATTTCTAGAGACTCCCAGATGACCTTAGCATGGTCTGTCTTGCTATATGACTCAGCCAGAGTATCATCCATGGATTTCAGAATCCACAGCTTACAAAGGCTGTTGTCTCTTCTCTACTTGTTCCGCTTAGCAATTGTTGTAATGCCCTCTCGCAAATATTACGTTGGAATTCGAGATGGATCCGACAAGATGGGATACAAGTTGTGCAGGAAATTAAGGTGCTTTGTGTGATGGTGCAGCCTTGCTTAACATGGCCAGATGGGATATTCTTATAGAGCATGGTTCGAGGATATGGTTGTGCCAAGTTAGAAGACTGTGCATCATATTAGATCATTCATGGTAATAGTAGGCGAATGCGGGATCATGGCATAGAAATGATATTCGTATAAGTGAGTGGATATGTCCCTTCTCTTCTACTCCTTCATGTCCTAATAAAATAAATGCTAGTAGTGCTTATTGTCTTTCCTTATTAAATGGTGCTCTAGTCCACATAATAATAATGATGCCTTTTATACAATGTCGTTGGAACCAAAGGAACTTATGAATGATGATTTCTAATACTATTGACCCAAGAATGCGGTAAATGTATGACATACATAATAAGTAATGCCATACAAATCACTCTGTAATACTAAAACAGGAACATCAAATATCTGTATAACAGCAAGTGCATCGATGCACAGTAACTATGAAGGAAATGCTTCATATGCGAGTACAATTGTGGTTTGGTACCACCGGGCCACGAGAAGGTCTGTAAGTTGGGACCAGTGGGTCACCAACCGGAATAAGAAATAAAGGATGGCTATAAGAACAATATATATGTATGTTGCACATACAATTATTTACCATGCAATTTATGATTAAGTTTTATTTGCATAGTTGTTGCATGCTCAAGGACAACTTGTGCACAAGGTTTGGTAAGTTTTCTCGAAAGAGATGCACCAGGGCACCAGGATCTTTCGGTCTAGGAGAAAACATACTGCTTGGTAGCACCGGGTATAAACGAGACATTTATTGGGGATTGCAACCTCATGGATGGCGCTTCATACGCCCTTAGAAGTCCTATATGGCATGTCCCTCATGGTGCGAAATTATATCACCAATGACCCTCATGTAGTTAGGCTGCATGTTGATGAGAATATTATGCAGGCACAACATCTTGAAATAGAAATGATTCATATTGTTTATTGTATGGTAATCCTTGTTTTGCAGGGATACGACGAGTGGACTATTGGTAAGAATCACTAATAAGCGATATAAAATATTTTTCTCATATTCAATTTACACTGCTGACCCTATAACATATTTTTATTATGCTGTTGGATACTCTGTACATTGAAATAAACCTAGTCCCAAATAGAAAGATCACTAAATTAATATGCATACTTCTTCACATGATTACTTAGTGTTGGTCTAGGCAAGTGGGCTAGTTTCTTCTCACTAGTACGTGATATGTACTGACCCACGTTTGTGGGCATCCGCATGTACTCTGCTTTGGGGAGTGGATGAAACTGTTCCGAGGCATCGAAGTTCTTCTTCCAATGGCGGTGTCTTCTGTTATATCAGTTGTATAGAACATTGTAGTTTAGTTGTATCAGTAAGATTGTAAGCCAAGACGATAAATATCAATGTAAGCCAAGTGGCTAAGTATCAGTTATAATTGAGAAGCTTTGTAATATGTTGTAATCCATGTATTCAAAGATCATTATCAATAAAGAGCTACTTTTTATTCTATTCTATTTTGACTTCAATTTGTTTGCTTATATTTCGCTGATATATCGATGTTTCTGAGAAATACCATGACTTGTATATCTTCTTGCCTTATATAAATGCAATATAGGCTTGTACGATATCACAACCGTGGCTACCTTCGATTCTTCGGAATCGGGGCATGACAGATTGGTATCAGAGCACGGTTTATGCGTCCTTGGACTCAGCAAGTTCTAAATCAAAGTTGATTCCACGATTACTCAAGGATATTTTTGCGGATACTCAAAGTTGCATCAGTGATTATTCAATGTCTCTTCCACAATTAGTTACAGTCGCCTCTGTGCGTATCCAAAGTTGTCTTCTGTGAGTACTCAAAATTGCTTCTGCGATTATAAAAATTACACTTGTGATCGTTCTGTGTTGCTTTCAATATTATCCAAAAGTGTTTCTGCAATCGAGAATATTTGACCTCTTGGCTACACTCATTGGATGTTTCATACAATAAGCCTAAATATTATGATTGCCCTAAGTTGTGATTCTTGATTTGTAAAAGATACCAAGAACCTAACAATAATTTGATTCCATAGATGTATAACTTGTGATTAATAATCTTGCATGTGGGAATAAAGAGAATCAATATGTGTGTTGCAATAAACGAGAATTGTGCATGAGTATTTTCAACAGAGGAAGTCAACGGTAATACTGAATTGATTCATCTACAATGGAGGAATTGTGTTTTATATCGAAATATGTCAATATTATGTTGCGACTGGAAACGTTACCACGTGAAGGTAGTACGGTATGAATGTTGGATCGGTGTAAGGACAATATAATTTTCAGGAATGTCTTAGTCTCTGAGTGGTATATGCCTCTACCCTCTTGGTGATGCTTGTGCAGTGATCCTTCCATAAGCGATAGTATTTTGCCTACCAGTAAGAATAAGGTAGTGCCGACACTTAGTCAGGAATGATGCCTTGTTGAATTAATCCTTGATAGTTGGATTTGAGTATCAACATTAGACCTCGATAACTTAATGTTACATTGGGTAGCAAGGAATTGAAAGGTATGAGATAGATGCCTTAGCGGGGAACAACGAGGTGGATTATATGGTTGGATGGTAGCTTGAATTGGCTTGGTAGAAATGTTGCAAGTTAGCATCAACAATCGAATGTTACCATTGATGGATAAGTTGGATTACATATATTGAATGAGATTGGTTGGAATCGATTGGAAATCACAAACAAGATATAATATTGGTTACCTAAGTTGGATGTTCTTGGATAATTAATTATGGTATACCGAGTATGTGGGAAAATTACGCCTTTGACCTTAGGTTTGTAGCATTTACTACATGCCTAACTTAAAAGGGTAGCAGCCGTAAAGTGGGAATACTTGAACTTTATCGGTAGATGGATAATACTTAGTCAGCGTATGAACTTATGGGATTGTATATAATTAATTGATGACCCTTATTGCATGGCGATATATGGAAGTTTTCAAGAGACTTTATTTTATAAAATATAAATAAAGCATGAGGTAAAGCAAGTTGTGATAAATATTATCGATGAAAAGTTTTGTCGCGTCAATAACAGTTGGTTGGCGGAAAACGTAGTCGCTTGGGTAACAATAGATTGGCAGATATAATTTATGAAATTCTTAACGTGGGATGATCCCTAGATTGGTGGTTTTACCAATTTATCAAATACATGAATAATTATCGAATGTAGGTTAGCAAGATAGAATTCTATGAGACATTTGTCACTACCACGTTCCAAAAATAGGGGTATTTTTGACTTTTTATATATTAATAGTATTGTGTGTATTTAATTTAAATAATTGCATGAGAGGTGTATTTACATATATATTATATTATGCAGTGTTCTTAATGTTGAGCTATTAGACTTGACCTAGAAGCCCACTAGATAAACACCTGACCGAATGATAGGGTTACAAATTTAATTTGTATTATTTATTTTTATAATTATTTGGAGTTGTAATTTATTACCGTGATTGTTACACCCTACCGTTGTTGCAGTATTCGGAGCCCAGCCTTAGCCCATAATTTCCAACAAGTTGTTGCATTCTAGACTCGACACGCCAATTTAGGCGCTGGACTTTTCCGTCACTCAAAATCATAATCCTGGGTGCTCTAATTTAATTACACAATTTCCCGTATCCGAAATTAATTATTAATCCTATGTAGCGCACCTGTGTTGTTGCCATCAATTTTGAGATACCAACTCAACCCGTTTAGCCGGACTAATTAAAGGGTCCAAGACTGACACCCAGCCTATATCTTTCATGACCTTTGTGTCACTCATAATTATGCTCTCTTGTGCTTTATTTTAGTCGCACAATATTCGTCGTGGACGTTTATTTAAATTCTAAATAAAATCCAACTTTGTATCGTTGTGCGTTCTAATCAAAATTGGAGACACAATCTCGACCATTTTTGTGCAACCCAAATTAGGGTAATATTCTGTTCTGAGTCTTCTTCACTAATGATATTTGTGTCCCAACCTAATTTTAGCCCCATGTATTTCTAATTAATTTTAGAACATCGCTTGCATTTGTTTCTAAATAAATTGGGGATACCAACTTTGACTAATCCCGTTTTAGTCCCAATATTAATCCAAATACCCCATTAATTAAGCCCATACAAAACACACAACAACCCCTCACCCTACAAAACACCAAACACCAAATCGCCCACCAATTTTTTATCATTTCATGTGTCTGTGCAAATATCCAAATTTAAGGGGGCTCATTTAAAAATGTTGTATTAGGTGTCAACACCCCATTGGTTCAAACCAATGGAGAAGCCCTAATATTGACTAGTAAACCCAACCCTCTCCTTGCATGAATGATTTTCTTCATGTCAAATCCTGACCACCCATTCAAAATGGGGCTCATCATCACCACACACCTTCCATCACATCTCCTATAAGATGTCTCCTCAATGCACTCTTCCCAAGCATGCCCTAATCCCCAAACTTAGGAAAGCCCCCACCTCTCTCTCTCCTCCCTCCTCACTCAACCGTAGCCTCCTCTACATTTTTCCATTTTTTCTCTTCTTCTTCTCTTTTTCTCTTCTTCTTCTTCTTCTTCTCATCCTTTTTAAAAGAAAAAGGGGGAGGGGGAATACAAACCGACTCCACCACTACCACCCGGCCAAACTCCGGCCCCTTCTCCGGTTACAACCCCGGCCGAGCACCGCTGCTCTCCTCCCCTCTTCCCTGAGTCCAACCCCGGCTGCTCATCCCGAGCTCTTCCCCTCCGGCCTGAGTTCAGTCCGGCCACCCTCCTCCATCTCCGCCGGACTCCACCTCGAACCGGCCTCGCCTCGATCCAAACCACCACCTCTTCCCGATCTCCTTCTCCGGCGCTGCTACTCCGGCACAGACCACTGAACCACCCTGAGCCGTCCCTTCGGCCACTCCCCTCTTCCCCTCCGGCCACGAACATCACCCCACCGAGGACCACCCGCTCCTCCTCCTGCACTCGACCTCTTCCCGCTGTGCATCGACTCCCCTCGCCTGAAGCCCGCAGTTTCTTCCCCCGGCCACTTCACCATATCACCACCACCATCGTCGTCAGAACCACCACCACCCCGAGGCTCTCCCCCTCAGCCGAGTCTGCCACCGCCTCGCCCATCAGGCCACGAGCAACCACCACCCTATACCACCTGAGCCAATAACGCCGGCCACTCCCCTCTTCTTCTCCGGCTTCACACCACCCTGTGCCACCAGCCCCCACCACCAGGACCACCACCTCGTCATTGTCGTCGTCTTCGCTGTTGTCGTGCACGCACACAGGTACGGTTTCTCCCCCCCTCGCGTACACGCACGTGTGTACGTATATGAGTGTATGCATGTATGTATTAGTATATATGTATTAGTATACATGTATTCAATATATATATGTATGTATATTGGTATATTTTCATATGGTATATGTGTAGTAAATATGTATATGTTATATATATATATATATGTAGCATAATATATGTTAGTATGTATTTTGGTATATATATATACGTATATATGTAGCATATGTATATGCTAGTATGTATGTATTGATATATATATATATATATATATATACATACATATATATATATATATATACATATATATATATATATATATATATATATATATATATATATATACAAGTATATAGTATATGTATTAATTGGTATATATATATATATATATATATAAATATAGTATATGTATATTTTTACTGGTATATGTATATATATATTCAGTATAAATATTCTTTTGTATACATATAAATAATGGTTGTTATATATATATAAATATGTGGCATGTATATTTTTAAACATATGTATATATATATAGTATATAATTCTATTTAGTGTATATACACTTATACATATTTTGTATATAATTATTGGTATGCACATATATATATATATTATATTTAATTAATGATATATGGTAATTGATGAATGTTTTAGGAAACCCGAGTGTAATTACGGATACCCTGTATTTGCATTGAACTATAACCATGTTAATTATTAGAAGGCTGCCATATGTACACTCACGTATTGGCAAGACCCATATCACCGACTGTCTGAATTCACAGTAATTACAGACACGACACCCGCACGATTAGACGCGCACTTGACCCTAGTTGACCAGTATCATTTCTAGCATAGCCCTGAGTTCATCGTGTTTTGTGTGTTAGCGTAACGTCTGATGCAAATATTATATTTTATGATGATATGTCTATAGGACTGTTGGATCATCCAGACGATACTCTGGAACAGGACATTGGTATTACTAGCTAAGGACCCAAGGCGAGTACATTCTCTGATAATTTTTAATTATTTGATAACTTCTATAATTTCAGTATCTAGAAATGTTACATCTGATCCGTGATACTATGCTACACGGACTAGTATATAGATTGGATCTGCAGTCATGAGCTGTTACATTGACTATCGCATTGACATTGTACACGATATTGATATTAGACATCGTACATGATATATTAGACATTGATCGTGTATCATAACGTATCATGGTTGGATCCACTGTACTAGTTGGGGGCGGGGGAAATATTAGTAGATTATGTGATCATACCCAACTCTACATGCATCATAGCTTACCCCACACCTCACGTCGGGTGCAGCCTGACCACTACATGCCTCATATCCTGTTATATATGATTAGCCTGACCATTACTTGCATTATAGCTAACCAAATGGTTAGCTTGACCTTACATGAATCATAGTTAATCATATGTAACAAGCCTGATCTTGTCCCAAGCCGATCACATGATAGACTGATATTTCAAACACTTAGAATATTTACAGTTCTTCATTTCATTTTCATATACTACATCACCTGTATATGATATTGTAGCTCTTTCTCTTTATTTCATATATGCACTGACTGTACCATAGTACTTATATTGCATGTCTCTTTATATTGTCATTGTATTTATTTATTGCCTTCTCTTAGTATATAGCATCATCTATTTATTGTTTATAGTCCTTATCAATTAAATGGAACTGTTATTTGAGATATACTTTGCTCCTTCCTGACTGGAAATATTTTCCAGACTATTGCCATAGAGGACTTGTTTCCGACATACTTGGAGACCGGATGTTTTGGATTGCAGGTTAGACTATTTATTGTTGTTTAGACTTGTCTTGTATTTCATTGCTTGCTTCGATATCTCATCTTGCTTTAGCTTATGTGATTGAGTGTATTCCATATTATTTTGTGATATCTGTATCTCCTTATGGAGTTGGATATTCATGTGAGATTGACTAGATAGTTACATGACCTAGACAGCGTTCTACCGCCGATGCTGCGACGTAGGCTGGACGTACCCACGTACTCGTGCCCCAATTCCGGGTGCGGGTCGTGACATATTTTTAGTGGTGGCCTATGCAGGTCAGACTTCGCAAGTTGTGCGATGTCGTGGTAGTGCGACGTATTAGTTGTACTACTGCGTGCCTGCTATAGAATATAGGACATAGGATACTAGTATGAGAGAGGATACTCAATCACGAATTATTTGAGAGATTCCTGGGAAGACCCTTGAGAATCTCATTATAAATTCCAATTTAAATCCTTCCCCCTTGATTTTGTCTGTTCTCGCTTGTTGATATTGAGTTTGATTCTTGTTGACCAGTTGTTAACTTTAATTCTTGGTATCGTTATTGAGTTGATTTCATATCAAGATGAATTTTACGGGCTAAAATTTACGGTATCATCTGATGACATATATTGATGAGAACAGTAAGAAAGGTAAAATGTCTACTTTGGTTATGGAACCTAGAGTTATCGCAGCCATATTAGCTGTCGTGATGAGAACGTAGGGACCTAACTTCGGATGTACATATCTTAGTTATGAATCTAGAGTTTGTCACAGCCATACCGGTTGGCGTGGCGAGGATTCTAGATGACATGATTATAGAGTTGCATACCTTAGTTACGGAACCTGTCGATTATCGCATCTATGCTTACTGGCGTGGCGAGGATTCTAGATGACATGATTATAGAGTTGCATACCTTAGTTACGGAACCTGTCGTTTATCGCATCTATGCTTACTGGCGTGGCGAGGATTCTGAGTGTCATGATTTCTGACAGACATGTATGATTATCAGGTTGTATCATAAATTGGTTCTTAAAGTATCATCTCAATACTTATCTATTTCGTTATTATAGGACCTTATTCCATCACTTCTTTTCTTTACTAGCAGTAGAAATACCTTCAGTCCTCAATCCAGTTCCTTTTTGAGCTTCTATTCTTTGAGGATTCCTTATTAAGTATGATAATTAGTGACTTATAATTATGTCTGTGTCTTGTATTAGTGTTGACTGAGTATGACCTATTCGTTGTAAGTATTTCTTAGTTGGACATGTGAGCAGTAGGCATTAATCTAGACTTAACCTATAGCGTAGTGCCTTGTAGCTATGGTTCTATGATAATGTGTCATTATTATTAGTATTGGTACTATAGATAGAAGGAGAAAAGAGTATCAGTGAAGGTTCCAATAGTAAGTATCAGAATCAGCATGCCAGTCCTGGATAGTCATTAATTTATGTAATTGGATGATCTAGGTAAACAATTAAGTATCAAGGAATTGTGTTAAAGATTAATGGAGCATGATGTTCAATTTGATGATTGATACTTGGGGGTGTTAAGAGTAAAGAAATATACATGCATAAAAGGTATTAATAAGATGCCATGTGTTGAGGAATATCAATATGGATCGTGCAAGGTATGAAGAGTATCACAGACTAGTGTAACAGGCTGTAAAAGAATTAAGAGAAGATACGTATATATCAATCGAGATATAGGATCATATGCATGCCTTTGAGAGGTTCTAATAAGTGTGATGAGGTAATCTAATAATGAAGTTAGTGTTACCATGCCAAGAGTATTAATGTTTCTATATCGAGGATTTGTTGAGCAATATGCTAGTAACAGTAAGTGCCTTATATGATAATGTTATATTAGTATATCAGTTAATATAGACAGAAACTCATTGGAGAAAATACGTGTGATGATAACTTTGATCATTTGGAAGTAATAGTGCAAGTAATTCGGACAGTACAAATTCCAGTACACAATTGAGATATTAGAGACTGTGAGTATTTATATGTATACTTGTGGATTTAAAATTGAAGAGTGGAAATGAAATTCAATTTTTAAGAATTTTGAGGAGTTGAGATTCTATGTTATTAAATTTTTGAGGATTCAAATTCAATTCAATAAACATAGTCAAAGCTATAAAGATTTTTGGAAAGTGATACAAATTCTATTTCGATATGTAGATATTTGACTTTTGAGGGAAGTATGTGCATTTTATTTTAAATTGTTCAAGAAGTTAAACTTTGATGATCTTATTTTGAGGATTAATTTTATGGTGGGTAAGAAATGTATAAAAGTATATGAGTGGTTGATGTGCATGTGTAAGGATCTATTGGCTTGAGAATGCTTGAGATGGCACTGCAAACAGACTTGGGTGTCCATCTAGAGTTACATTAGAAGAAGTAGTACTTAGTGTGTTGTGTTGCACTTGGCGTGCACTTGAGTAAAAAGAACAACTAGTATCAACAATTACAGTAGGTAAGAAAGCTATCAGTGAGTGTGCTTGTAGTAGAAACTGTGGTACCTAAAGGGATAGAGGTATCAAACTTTGGATGCATTATTAAACCATGGTTATATTAGAGATTCTTAGTATCAGATTTAGGTATCAATAGACAGGTGTATGCAATGAGGATGTATTCATGGATGTCTTGTGGACTAATGATTAGTTGATATGGGTATCAGTGCACAAGAATAGGAATTAGTTAGTGAATGTGCCATAGTTAAGTGTATGTTAGAAATAGAAGATACTGCAGGTGACGTGTTAGCAGGTTTTGTTCTTTCTTCCCTTCTGTCCTTTTCTGTTTGATTGATTGACTGATTCCTTAGTACCGTAGCTTGTATTCATGATTTTTTTGTTAGAATGTAGTTAGTAGCACACCCTGACAGAGACTGCAATACCATGACAAAACAGACCATAGCCATGCATATTTCCTCTAGATTGTATGTTGTATGACTGTAAGTAGAATTTTCTTAGACCTTGATTATTGGGGGTTTGACCGTAGTAGATTTAGGAAGAGGTTATGACTTGACAAGAGAGACAAGATGCTTAAGTTTTGAGGATAATCATTAATTTAAATAAAGAGATAAGAATTTAATATGATAGAATTGATGATTTATTGATTATGATATAATTTATCATTAAAACTTGAGGAAATTTAGGAGATTATTATTATATTTATTTGATTGCAAGATATGAATTTAAAATTTTATATTATGAATGTTGCATTTGAAGATTCCATAAGTATCGCATTGTTGAGTATTTTGTGGAAAAAGAAATCAAGGAATAAGATCATTAATGGATTAGTGTTTGAATTCAATTTCCGAGATAAGAATTTAAATTTTATAAATATGCATCGATTGGATTCATGGATTAGTGTTTTTAGATAGGATTTTTTAATTTATAAAAGTGTGCATTGATTGAGTTTAAATTAGAGGATTGGATATCAAATTTCGAGTATCTAGATATGAACTTAAAATTTTGGAGGAGATTGTGATGAGAATTGAATTTGATTTTTTTTAAAATTTGAGGATTTTCAGAAATATTATATTCATAGAATTTTAAGAATTTTGTGAAATGACAATATGGATTACTTTATGATTATAGGTTTGATGAATTTAAATTTTGAAGGAAATTAATATACGAGTAAATACTACTATTAAGGATTTTAAATTTCGAGGACGAAATTCTTTTATGGAGGGTAGACTTGTTACTACCACTTTCCAAAAATAGGAGTATTTTTGACTTTTTATATATTAATAGTATTGTGTATATTTAATTTAAATAATTGCATGAGAGGTGTATTTACATATATATTATATTATGCAGTGTTCTTAATGTTGAGCTATTAGACTTGACCTAGAAGCCCACTAGATGAACACCTGACCGAATGATAGGGTTACAAATTTAATTTGTATTATTCATGATTTAATTATTTGGAGTTGTAATTTATTACCGTGATTGTTACACCCTACCGTTGTTGCAGTATTCGGAGCCCAGCCTTACCCCATAATTTCCAACAAGTTGTTGCATTCTAGACTCGACACGCCAATTTAGGCGCTGGACTTTTCTGTCACTCAAAATCATAATCCTGGGTACTCTAATTTAATTGCACAATTTCCCGTATCCGAAATCCATTATTAATCCTGTGTCGTGCACCTGTGCTATTGCCATCAATTTTGAGATACCAACTCAACCCGTTTAGCCGGACCAATTAAAGGGTCCAAGACTGACACCCAGCCTATATCTTTTATGACCTTTGTGTCACTCATAATTATGCTCTCTTGTGCTTTATTTTAGTCGTACAATATTCGTCGCGGACGTTTATTTATATTCTAAATAAAATCCAACTTTGTATCGCTGTGCGTTCTAATCGAAATTGGAGACACAATCTCGACCATTTTCATGCAACCCAAATTAGGGTAATATTCTGTTCTGAGTCTTCTTCACTAATGATATTTGTGTCCCAACCTAATTTTAGCTCCATGTATTTTTAATTAATTTTAGAACATCGCTTGCATTTGTTTCTAATTAAATTGGGGATACCAACTTTGACTAATCCCGTTTTAATCCCAATATTAATCCAAATATCCCATTAATTAAGCCCATACAAAACACACAATACCCCCTCACCCTACAAAATACCAAACACCAAATTGCCTACCAATTTTTTATCATTTCATGTGTCTGTGCAAATACCCAAATTTAAGAAGTCTCATTTACAAATGTTGCATTAGGTGTCAACACCCCATTGGTTCAAACCAATGGAGAAGCCCTAATATTGACTAGTCAACCCAACCCTCTCCTTGCATGAATGATTTCTATCATGTCAAATCCTGACCACCCATTCAAAATGGGGCTCATCATCACCACACACCTCCCATCACATCTCCTATAAGATGTCTCCTCAATGCACTCTTCCCAAGCATGCCCTAATCCCCAAACCTAGGAAAGCCCCCACCTCTCTCTCTCCTCCCTCCTCACTCAATCGTAGCCTCCTCTACATTTTTCCATTTTTTCTCTTCTTATTCTCTTTTTCTTTTATTCTTCTTCTTCTTCTCCTCATTTTTAAAAGAAAGGGGGGGGGGGGGGGGGGAATACAAACCGACTCCACCACTACCACCCGGCCAAACTTCGGCCCCTTCTCCGGTCACAACCCCGGCCGAGCACCGCTGCTCTCCTCCCCTCTTCCCTGAGTCCAACCCCGGCTCCTCATCCCGAGCTCTTCTCCTCTGGCCTGAGTTCAGTCCGGCCATCCTCCTCCATCTCCGCTGGACTGCACCTCGAACCGGCCTCGCCCCGATCTAAACTACCACTACTTCCCGAGCTCCTTCTCCGGCACTGCTACTCCGGCACCGACCACTGAACCACCCCGAGCCGTCCTTCTGGCCACTCCCCACTTCCGCTCCGGCCACGAACATCACCCCGCCGAGGACCACCCGCTCCTCCTCCTGCACTCGACCTCTTCCCGTTGTGCATCGACTCCCCCCGCCTGAAGCCCGCAGCTTCTTCCCCCGGCCACTTCACCATATCACCACTACCATCGTCGTCAGAACCACCACCACCCCGAGGCTCTCCTCCTCAGCCGAGTCTGCCACCGCCTTGCACATCCGGCCACGAGCAACCACCATCCTACACCACCTGAGCCATTAACGCCAGCCACTCCCCTCTTCTTCTCCGGCTTCACACCACCCTGTGCCACCAGCCCCCACCACCAGGACCACCACCTCGTCGTCGTCGTTATCTTCGCCGTCGTCGTCCACGCGCACAGGTACGGTTTCTCCCCCCCTCGCGTATACGTACGCGTGTACGTATATGAGTGTATGCATGTATGTATTAGTATACATGTATTCAATATATATATATATATATATATATATATATATATATATATATATATATATATATATATATATATATATATATATATATATATATGTATATTGGTATATTTTCATATGGTATATGTGTAGTAAATACGTATTTGGTATATATATATATGTAGCATAATATATGTTAGTATGTATTTTGGTATATATATATATACATATATATGTAGCATATGTATATGCAAGTATATATATATATATGTAGCATATGTATATGCAAGTATATATATATATATATATATATATATATATATATATATATATACAAGTATATAGTATAAGTATAGTATATAATTCTATTTAGTGTATATACACTTATACATATTTTGTATATAATTATTGGTATGCACATATATATATATATATATTATATTTAATTAATGATATATGCTAATTGATGAATGTTTTAGGCAACCCGAGTGTAATTGCGGATACCCTGTATTTGCATTAAACTGTAACCCTGTTAATTATTATAAGGCTGTCATATGTACACTCACGTATTGCCGAGACCCGTATCACCGACTGTCTGAATTTATAGCAATTACAGACACGACACTCGCACGATTAGACGCACACTTGACCCTAGTTGACCAGTATCATATCAAGCATAGCCCTGAGTTTATCGTGTTTTGTGTGTTAGCGTAACGTCTGATGCAAATATTATATTTTATGATGATATGTCTATAGGACTGTTGGATCATCCAGACGATACTCTGGAACAGGACATTGGTATTACCAGCTAAGGACCCAAGGCGAGAACATTCTCTGATAATTTCCAATTATTTGATAATTTCTATAATTTTAGTATCTAGAAATGTTACATCTGATCTTTGACACTGTGCTACACGGACTAGCATATAGATTGGATCTGCAGTCATGAGCTGTTACATTGACTATCGCATTGACATTGTATACGACATTGATATTAGACATCGTACATGATATATTGGACATTGATCGTGTATCGTAATGTGTCATGGTTGGATCCACTGTACTAGTTGGGGGCGGGGAAAATATTAGTAGATTATGTGATCATACCTAACTCTACATGCATCATAGCTCAGCCCACACCTCACGTCGGGTGCAGCCTGACCACTACATGCCTCATAGCCTGTTATATATGATTAGCCTGACCATTACTTGCATTATAGCTAACCAAATGGTTAGCCTGACCTTACATGAATCATAGTTAATCATATGTAACAAGCCTGATCTTGTCCCAAGCCGATCACATGATAGACTGATATTTCAAACACTTAAAATATTTACAGTTCTTCATTTCATTTTCATATACTACATCACCTGTATATGATATTGTAGCTCTTTCTCTTTATTTCATATATGCACTGACTGTACCATAGTACTTATATTGCATGTCTCTTTATATTGTCATTGTATTTATTTATTACCTTCTCTTAGTATATAGCATCATCTATTTGTAGTCCTTATCAATTAAATGGAACTGTTATTTGAGATGTACTTTGCTCCTTCCTGACTGGAAATATTTTCCAGACTATTGCCATAGAGGACTTGTTTCCGACATACTTGGAGACCGGATGTTTTGGATTGCAGGTTAGACTATTTATTATTGTTTAGACATGTCTTGTATTTCATTGCTTGCTTCGATATCTCATCGTACTTTAGCTTATGTGATTGAGTGTATTCCATATTATTTTGTGATATCTGTGTCTCTTTATGGAGTTGGATACTCATGTGAGATTGACTAGATAGTTACATGACCTAGACAGCGTTCTACCGCCGATGCTGCGGCGTAGGCTGGACGTACCCACTTACTCGTGCCCCAATTCCGGGTGCGGGTCGTGACAACATTAATGAGGTGATGAAATTAAGTTGATGGTTAATGCGAACAAAAGTTGTCCCTATTGGAATAATTTTGCCAAAAGTAAGAACGGTGGAATGACTTGAAAGAAAGATATTTTCAATGTATTAATTGAGTGATATTATTGGTTATAAATTAATTGGGTAAAACTGAACATACGAATACATAACATGAATGGGAAATAATTGAGAGCAATGATCATGAATAATATACTAGTAAAGGTGATCGGTCAGAATTGGATTTTTGGATTAGTTGCCTTGTCCCATTGATAAATCAGACGTACAGGAATTTAAGAATGATATATGGTACTACTAGAAGAATGACTATGTAATCAGAAATTTAAAATAAAACGAGAGAGCAATTCAGATTTTGATTTTGTTGGGAATTTACTTGATGGATATGGGTTTGAGCGTGTAGCTCTAGATTGACCTAGTCGGTTGGGGTAAGTCTAGAATGGACCTTTATTTTGTGGTAGACCCTTATGATTTTGACTGTGGGTAGATAGACCTGATCCAGACTGTTGGATGTTCCTTAGTTGTGGGTAAGTCAATGGTAGTGCATTCGTGGTTTGAGTGGTAATAAGATTATGGTAGAAATCCCTTAGACTTGTCAGTTTTTAGTTGTCTCTAATAATAAAGATGGGTATGGTCCCTAGCAGCCGTCTAGAGTGAGATGAGCATCTTATGAACACTAGGTTTAGCTGTTGGTATAGCTGACCATAGAGACTTGACCGAAGAGTTAAGTTGATTGTCGGAGACCCATAGGACGACCCTTTGGATGTTGTATGGGTAACGTAACATCGTGTGAGTTTGGGATAGTGTATATTGTGAGTCAGCCTATGTATAGCTAGTGTGGGATAGTTGGTTGTGAGAGTTGGGAGCGAGCGTTTTGGGAATATAATATCGTGTTGGAATGACTAAACTATTGGATGAGCAAATTTGGGAATTATTGGTTATAAAAGATGGATTTGATTGCCTCGACTGGGATAGAAAATCAATAGTGGATTTGGTTGCTTGGATTATCTTGGGATAGTTCTTCGGGAATCAAGTTGGAATGAGGATATAATTGGGATAAAAAGAGCAAATTATCGCTCGAGAATTTAATGAAAATTTCATACGTTGGAAGAGAAAATTGATACACGATGTGGCTAATACAATTATCGTACTAGACGGATTATAATTATAAACTGTAGTAAAAGTTGTAGCATGGATCGCGACACGGTCAAAGGGAACTCTTGATTTATTAGAATTTGGATGTCGTCAATGTTGGAAAAAAAGTTTCTAGAAGTTGAATGAAAGGAATTTAATATTGAGGGAACCATCAGAATGATTGTAAATACACTTGGGGTCATAATAAAGAGACAGCTGGTGATATTCATAACGTGATTGATAAAAGTTGGATGGATCAGATAGGACGGCTGGTCAAAATAATCATAAGAGATGAGAATGATGGAATTGGAATTAGAAGAATGAATATTGCAATACAAATTGATGGGAATTTATGTTACGGTCAGTTTTGTTTGGAACAATTAAAGTATCGTGCTTGAGCTAGTAGCCTAATATGGGCAGTCCCTAACAATTTTATATTTGGTGGATTTGGGAGATAACTATTCTGGCAACAAGTTATGTGAAGGAAATATATGAATGAGATAAGAGATTGTACATATGATGGACCGAAGGAACGTTGTTGAATATTGAGAAGTGCTTATACTGAAACTTGAATGCAATGTGTTGGAAAGATACTGATGGGATTAATCGAATAATTGTCGCAAGAACTTAAAGTTATGGGAAATTGATGTTAGGGAACATCTTGGCCGAAATCATTAAGTGAGAAGTAATAAGCAATAAAGTTACAGTTGTAGCCATTTGATTCTCTAACCATTAGCGTTGGCTGAGTGCACTATGTTTCGAGGATGCCTGCATTATATGTACGAACCAGGCGAAGTGGTAAACGAAATTCAAATGGAGCTGTAGGAGGATATTGGTTAACTGTGGACCATGAACAAATCAATTGGGAAGAAACAAGATGGTGGGATTGAACACATATGTATACCAAATTCATGAATGAACAATATTGACGAGGGATTGGAATGGGATATTGAACTATAGCTCACGTAGAACATTACCGTTCGTGACTTAAGTGATATAGTAGATTGGGTTATTCTTTAAGTATCGAGGACGAAACTTTTTCTGAGTGGTATAGTGTGTAATGTCTTGCTCCGCGAAGAGGCATTACGCTGGAATTCGGGATGGATCCGACATGATGGGATATAAGTTATGAAAAAATTGAGATACTTTGTGTGATAGTGCATCCTTGCTTAACTTGAACGGATGTGATATTCTTATAGAGCCTGGTTTGAGGGTATGGTTGTACCAAGTTAGAAGACTGTGCATCATATCATATTATTCGTGGGAATCATAGGAGAATGTGGGATCGTGGTATAGAAACGATATTCGTATAAGTGAGTGGATCTATCCCTTATCCTCTACTTCTTCATGCCCTAATAAAATGAATGCTAGTAGTGCTTATTGTGTTTCCCTATTAAATGTTTTTCTAGTCCACATAATAATAATGATGCCATTTATACAATGTTATTGGAACCAATAGAACTTATGAATAATGACTGCTAATACTATTGAAACAAGAATGCGATAAATGTATACCTTACATGATAAATAATGCCTTGCAAATCACTTTACATGTTGTAACACCGAAATGGGAACATCGAATATCTGTCTAACAACAAATGCATCCGTGTACAGTAACTATGAAGAAAATACTTCATATGCGAGTACAATTGTGGTTTGGTACCACTGGGCCACGAAAAGGTCTGTAAGTTGAGACCTGCGAGTCACCAATCGAAATAAGAAAGAAATAATGGCTATAAGAACAACATGTGTATGATGTACTTACAATTTTTACCATGCAATTTATGCTTAAGTTTTATTTGTATAGTCGTTGTATGACCATGTACAACTTGTGCACAAGGTTTTGTAAGTTTTCTCGAACGAGATGAACCGGGGCAACAGGTGTAGAAGCATGAAAAATACGCTGGGGAATTATATGCGTAAAACCCCCAATATGCATGAAAGCCCGCGTAAAATAGAGTTTCAGTGCTGTGTGTCGTAAAGTATGACTTCAGAGCTATTGGCGTACAGCAGAGCTTCAATGCTATTTAGCGTAAAATAGAGCTCCAGAACAGTCCATGTAAAGCAGCACTTTCAAGGCCATTTTTGGCGTAAAAGGTGGCTACCCTCCCTCTACAGCGTAAAATACGTTCGCCTTTAATGCAGCGTGAAGTTGTACGAGGAACTCTTCGAATTCCTCGAATGAACCTGTCAGACAGAACAGTGAACCTGACTCCTGACAAAAGTACTGCACGACGATCGAGAGGACAGCTGTGATGATGATTCTACAAAGAGACCGAGACTGTCATTTAGGGACATATCCTTGATATAAGTCGCTTTTACGCATTCAAGGAATACACTGCCTATTTTACACTGGTAGAGATGAGCTTTTACGCTCAATAAGAGACAAAATTAGATGCCACGTCAAAAGCTGTTCTTCGTACAGAACTCGAGGCATATCTCTGCAGTTAATGCACGAGATGGGGGCAGATCTCTGCATTTAATGCACGAGATTTTGTTCTATTTTTAATGACTGGGAGAGCCAAAACTAGGGCTAATACGCTTACGTCACCATCCTGGCATTTTACGCCAACCAGGCTATTTTCAAATATAGGAGCACACCGTACGCTATCTCCTCGAAATACGCCAACCAGGCTATTTTCAACTATAGGAGTACGCCGTATGCTATCTCCTCGAAATACGCCAACTCAGGTTATATTTACAAAGGTACATGATAAGGCTATTTGGTCCAGAATACGCTCAAGACCTCAGTCAGCATCAAGTTTTACGCAGCTACTTGGCTTTTACGCCAACAAGACAGCTACTTGGCTTTTACGCCAACAAGACAGCTATTTGGCTTTTATGCCAACCATCTCTACGCGAGGGACAGTTACCTACGTGGCTTGCATGCCGTGATCTTCGAAGCAGTTATACGCGTTACCTCATAATGGGACACGCGTCACACGCGGATTCAGGAGATCATTCAGACGTGGGTAGCAGTTATTATAACCGTCGCATAAAGAGCACTATTCTCTCTATTGTTCGGCTTCTACACCGACTGGACAATTAACTGTGACTGAGCTCTATAAATAGAGACCCCTAGTCACAGAGTAAAAAGGTCGGTCGGAAAAAAGAAAAGAAAAGAGAGAAGAACAGCGAGAGCACAGACAGAAAGTAGTGATTGACGACTTTGGGCAACGAGCACCCAATCCCTCCTGCAGTCTTTGAAGCTTCTTCTTCTTCTACAACACTTCTTTGTCATCGTGTGGTCCAAGGGACAAAGTGATCGACCGCAGATCAGACTCCTATAGCAATATTTTTCCCCAGAATTAATTTTTGTACTTAACATCCTCGTATAGGCTTAATAGTACTCTTTTTTCTTGTTTGTAAACAAAGAAAGGGTTTCGTATAAACCTAGTTTTTATTCTTTCGTTTATTATCAAACACAAGATGGCGACTCTGCTGGGGACTGCTTTCTCTTCTGACGAGAAAGTCATTGCTCAACACGATGTTGTATCCGTCGGATCAATGAAGAAGACTTTGGTCGTCCAATTCGACCAATCTGCTTATGAAGACATGCTTCGCGCAGGGGGGTAGCTCTCATTCCCTCTCTGTCTAGGACAACAGGAAGCTGCATAAAGTATGGATGCCCCGGACATCCTCTACCCTTCCTGCAGGCTCTTTCTCTCCGATCAACAAGGCTGTGACATCACAACCTGTACGCGCCCTGCGCGTAAAACATCGTCTCTCGTCGCTGACGTGGCAGACAAAATTTCTGACAAGGCCTCAATGCCAATTCAGAAATTTCTAACGCGCTCTACGCGTAAAACTTCGTCTCCCGTCTCTGACGTGGCAGACATAATTTCTGACAAGGCCTCAGCGCCAATTCAGAAATTTCAAACCCGCCCTACGCGTAAAAATGCATCTCCCATCTATAAGGAGGCAGATGGACCCATGGATCACATCAAGGGAAAATAAGTGGCGAATCTCCCGAGCTCCAGGCTTGTACGCCACCTAGAGAAGAAGTTGCCCACTCTTCTGATTACGCTTGACACTGGAGGTCGTTTTAGGACTTCTCCTGTTTTACGCGAACCTGTGCAAAGTTTCATATTACGCCAGGATAAGCCCATCCACGTAAAGAAGACCCATTTTACGGGAAAATACGCTCCTTAGACGGATGATGGGTCGTATGCTACTCACATGGGTGAACTGCTATATTCTTATGGCAGAGAGAGGGTTCTAATTCCTAATCTCCACGTTCCCACTAATGTAAAAAGGGCATAATAAGCCTTCTTCTTCTTCTGTTAATCCTCTTGATTTGCGTGATTTCTTGATCCAGAGACGCAAAGACAGGGGTCAAAATCAAGATGTAGTGCCCCTAACTACCAAGCATGGAGAGATCATATGGGAAATAGCGCCAACATCTAATATCGTCATGACGAATGGGCCACATGGAGAATCTGTCTTCATTGTTCCACCTACTCGCAACGATCAGCATCAAATAATCTTCGGTCGAATACGGAATAGACCGATTGTACAAGAAGATTCTCAAGAGTCTGATGCTGGGAAAATGCAAATCCGTAGATATAGCCCATAGGCATTGAAGATTATGCAAAACATGGGTTATGATTTGAAGTTGAAGCAAGGCCTCAATCATGGAAAAGGCAGACGAATACCGTTACGTGGTGATCCTTACTGTCAACGAACTCATTTTGGGTTAGGGTATACCGCATCTCTTGCAAACTCCAAGCCTCTAGAGTCTGATCCTGTAGTACTAAAGGCAGGTCCTTCTAAATCAGCTTCTGTGGAATCAAACGATGACATGTCTGGAGATATTCTCCCTCGACAAAATAGAGCAGCATCCAAGTCTGGGGGTAGAATTCCCTCTGCGTCCAAAGCTGGGGCAACTATGACCATCTTTCCTGAAGACCGTAGGACTCAGGTGTCGGAAGCCCGAAGGCCAAAGGGGACTTTCTCCTTCAATGATGATGACATCATTGAAATCTTTAATATATTGATGAAGGAAAATAAACTTCGGCTACCCAATATCAGATACCCTAAAAAGGCTGGCAAAGTCGATGACCCAGAGTATTGCCTCTTTCATCGGTACATTCATCACCCCACGAAGGCATGTTATGTACTGAAAAGAAGAATCCAAGAGTTGATCGATGCCAAAGTCATCACTATGCACTTATAAACAAGAAGACGGTCACTGAAAATTGATCTCACTTCTCAAAATGGCAATTTGCCCCCTTCAAGAAGTATCGAATAATGAGTCACTAAAATCTCCCCAGTGGAGCAACCTTCAACGAATCACTCCTCAAAGAGTTTTTCGGACATAGGTTCACGTCCATATTACCTCTGAACCATTGTCATAATATTTCTCTCAGGCTGAGTTTGCCATGTTCATATTACCTCTGAGCAAACCTTCCGAGTTTTGGCTATCGATTAACATGTCCATATTACCTCTGATATCGGTTGTCATCTCAACATAGTACCCGTACTTAATTCTAATTATGCCGGTGGTGTTAAGTTCACAAAAACTTCTACGTCCATATTACCTCTAGCAGGGCTTGTCCCAAACCTATTACTTGCATTTAGGTGCACAAAAAGTGATGGGTCCACAAAACCAGCCATGTTCATATTACCTCTGAGCTGTAATCCCCAGTAGAGTTTGCCATGTTCATATTATCTCTGGGCAAACCTTCCTAGTTCGGCGATCGATTATCATATCCATATTATCTCTGATATCGGTTGTCATCTAAACTTATCACTTGTACTTATTTTCAAGTACGCCAATAGGGTTAAGTCCACCAAACTGGCCACCTCTGGCAAAGCCTAGTTCGAACTTATTACTTGCACGCTCGTGCACAAGAAGTAATAGGTCCACCAAAAAAAAAACCCCCCAGTGGGGTACCCACAATGGAAACGAAAAGTTCAAGTATATCTTACCTCTGAACTATTTTTATATTCCCCAACAGAGAAAGGGTCAGTTCAGATTACCTCTGTAATATGTCTCTCCACTATCGCCACAGAGCCATATTTTACAGGACTTGTCTCAAATTCATTACTTGTACTAATGTGCGCAAAAAGTAATGGGTCCACAAAAAATTCCCCAGCAGGATGTCTTTACTACCCACAAAACCTATCACCTCTGATAGAGCTTGTTTCGAACTTATTATTTGCACGCTCGTGCACAACAAATAATAGGTCCACCAAAGATCCCCCAGTGGGATGTCCTCAACAAAATACGGTATCGTACTACGTCCATATTTCCTCTGGTATGATATCCAAAGTTCACACAAACAATCGTAAAGAAAGGGAGGGCCCTTATGTGATTGAAACAGCTTTCTCAAAATGGCTTACAGACTAGCCAAACCTAATGCAAATTTGATAATGGTTCCTATCAACGGCAAATTCCCGGAGAAGTACAATGCTTGATCTCCTTTGCTTAACAGAGTGTAGTGAAGATTCCATTCTGACGATACTACTTACAAAGGCTGGTTGGATCATATTCTATCAGGTTCATATGACCTCCGAATAGATATCCTTAAGCTAATTTGTAAACCTATCATGTTCATATTACCTCTGATAGTGTTTTGTATACAAATTTAGTTGGATTATATTCTTTTAGGTTCATTTTACCCCTGAATAGATTTACATTCAGCCAAACCTTACCGAAAGTATATCATGTTCATATTACCTCTGATATCATTTTAATCTTAGCCTATCATTTATATTCTAAAATGATGGGTCCACAAGTCAGAAGAAGTATCTTTATTATCTCTAGGAATAGCAAATTACAGAAGAAGCAAAAAGGTACATCATTGGGGAGGAGCAGTTAAATTGCGAATCTGTCTCGCCAAAGCAGCCATCCTCTCATTCTTGGAGTTCAAGATGTTAGTGCGAGCCCGTTCCAGCCTTGCATCGTCATTGCTCGAGAGAGATAGTTCGGACAGAGTACCAACAAAACTTGCGTGAAGGACACCCGCATGTGCCAAGTTCTGCTGAGCTGTCTTCATTTGGCCCTTAAACACATCATGAACTACCGACGTCTTGAGAAGCCTCTCTCTTGCCTGAGCGAGTTTGGCTTCCAATTCTCGAACCTTCACTTCATTTTCCTCACATTTGGCTTGGCACAGAGCTAACTGAGGAATAACCTCCTCCAAGACTGCTTGCTCTTTATCCATCTCTTGCTGCTGTCCTTGGATGAATTTGTTTAGCAATTCTATCTGCTGAGCAAGTTCCGCAGATAGGGAGTCATACTCAGCCTGAACCAGATCGTCAATGCTGCCTCGGAATAGCTGAAAATATTCGTTAATGGGTTGTTCTAAACCATTAACTATTTGCTCTAGCGCATCAGCTCTGTCAGCGTCATTGAAATTTCTAATCGGTGCTATAGTAAGCTGGGAGGACATCTTCAGAGCATCAATGCTTAGGTTCTTCTCCAACACCATGGATATCAATTCTTTCAAGGTGCGGTAGAATATGCTAGTGTATTGATCAACTAGCATAGCAAAGATCGGATGTACGCTGGGAGTGGCTGCAATACCGGTAAATCTCCCTTCAGGAATGGCTGCAGAGGATGTTGCCATAGTCGTTGCTTCAACGAATGGAATGACAAAAGAAGGGACACCAGCAACGGTCGAAGATGCTGGCATGCTCAACAAAGGAGGCACAGTCGAGACAATGGGCTCATTCGCCTCTGATGATTGAACTGCTACTAGTGGGATGACACCCGAGAATATTGGATGGAAGATCGGCAGCTTGAAAACCTACTTCTTCGACGTCGGGCACCGTCGGTTCATTAGCTGGATCCGCAACAAAGTCAGAAGTGGTGTCAACTCCGCCCTCCCCAGTGATGTCTTCGCCTGAAAAGAAGACAAGAGAAAGTTAATATCAAATTGATGTTAATTTTCCTGAAAAAAGCGTAAAGACAACATTTACCCATGGCCGATGGTATGTATGTTGCATCTGCAGCCTGTATAGTTAAATTATTTCTTAATGATGCTAAGCAAGATGTCATACCTGGAGAAGGGGGTGCACCAACTGACACTTGAGGGTAGTCATCCCAGTCGTCACCCAGATGCACTCGAGGTTCATCGGGTAGAATCTCGCTGGAAATACTTACAGACGAAGGAGGGGTTATTCCTATTATTTATCTGGATAAAGGTATATTGATTCTAAATATGCTCGGCCTCAAAGGCGATCTCGAAGCATACCAGTAACGGTGGTAGCGGCAGCAATCGCGGGCATAGAATCTCCAGCACTGTCAGCTGGAACTGTGGAGGTTCCCTCTCTAAAAGGCGAGGGACCTATGAGCAAAGAATCATCCCCAACAGGGGAAACCACAGGCTCACTCCTAGAAGCCCCCTTGGTGGAAGTCCTTTTAGGACCTCCAACGGTCTTCTTCTTCTTGCGGGGAGAAGGCTCCTTCAGAGTGGAAGCCCTTCGCTTACTGGAGATAACGAGAGGCTCTACAGACGGAGCTATTACGCCTTTCGGTATTATCAACAAGAAATCGTCTGTACCGGTAGTGTCTTCATCTTCATCAGAGGAGACAGATGGGATCTCCTCTCTTCCAGTGGACTTATGGGAGGGCATCCTAAAACTTCCATACACATCAAAATCACGATGGAAGGTATTGATGGACGCATAAAACTGCACATACGAATGGATAATGCGCAACTCCATGGAGAGAGAAGTCGCAGGCACAGTAAAGGTTGCTCCAGTACAACCCATTATGAAGTACCGCCATCCTCTGGCTCCATCCATACGTCCACCTTTAAACTTGAAGCTGGTGATAGGATTCCCCATGTGCAACTGGTCGTACCCAAATTGCCTGACAAAACGGCTAGGCAGATACGGCTCCAAATAGCAGTGGTCCTCACTTCTGTACGGCAGATGGGAAGGTCTAATGCAGACCAACCAGTAAAAGGCTTCAGAGAAAGAACAGTCCTCCCGTGACCCAAATCCTGAAGTTTAGTCCCCTGTTGATTGAGATGTACAGAGGGGACGGTACAGAAGAGCTTCCAATCATGGGTAAAATTTAATGCTCGCCGACAATCTATGACGCTGGTCACATTCCAAAAGGAATTCTTGTAATTCAACAAGAAATTATTTTTCGAACTGCTGGCAGATCCGGGAGACATCACTCTAGCGTTATGAAGGATTAACCATCCCATCAGATATAGGAATGGTAATTCCACTTTGGGAAATCCTTCATGCTGTGTTTCATCTGCAAGTAGCCTATCAGTAATGGCCCTCAGGCCAGCTTGTATCCGGCATACCATGGCAGGGAGCAGGCCCAGTCTTACTCCAAACACCAAATGCACTACGGGCCATAAGGTGTTGCGATGAATGCGATCCACAGACACGATGCCAGGCACTACCCATCGGCGTAACCAAAGAGAGAGGAAGCCAGCCAGTTGAGCTTCCGTTGACAGAGGCTTGCGACAATGCCTCATATAACTGTAGGCTTTAGTGCCTGCAGGATAACACCCTATCTCCTCATTGAGAACATAATCTGAAGCCCCTGCATCTTCAATGAGATCATCGACCGTATTGGCACTAAGTATGCTCAGAAGGTTCAAAGGCTTATCTCTGCTATCTACAACCTTGTCCGGCTTAGCATTTCTGGCCTGATAGAAGAAGAGGTAGGATACCCATTTGTTGGTATGGGCCAAATCAGAGGGCTCTTTGTAGAAGGTGGTGCACGCAAGATAGTGGCTCATCAGCTCCTGGTACACTGCTACTGCCCGAGGGTTTGTATCCCTCAGCTCCCTATTTGTGGGAACGTACTCTTCATAAGGAGTATCTCCCATTGGCAGCCTTGAAATCTCTACCATCTCATGAAGGGCCAGGCCCAACTCCCCTAGCGGAGTGGCAAAAGTCCCAGTGAGCGAGTTATACCGCTCCATCAAAGCCAAGAACAGGTTGGGGTTAAGAGGTAGCCCAACACTAGTGGCACTCACAGCCGCGAACAAGCCAATGCTTTCCAGCTCCGTCTGAAAGTGCTTTAGGGCCCAGGCAGTTAAACTGGCCCATCGAAGATTCTCGGGGCTAAGACACCCACTGGTGCGGGGGTTAACCTTGGGGTATACTCCTCCCTGCCCCATGAAGTCATTACTGAAAATCGATATTTGAATCGGCTGGATTAGTGAAGTATCTTCACTCAGGACACTGCCCGGTAGTAATCCTCTAAAAGGCATAACAGGGCCTGAAGGACTGCTTACAAATAATCCTCGGCCTAATCCTTTCTTATAAAATATCTTCCCCGGCTGGCCATGAAGATCAGGAGTCAGGGTCCATGACATCTTCCTGAGATGTGTGGCATGGAAGAATGCTGAGATAGGGTAATCTCTGGGCATCTTTGCCAGATACATGATCGTGCCCTCAGCAGTGAATACCCAATCTTCCTTCTTGGGCTTCGTCTGGGATTGCTTATCAATCATATCCCCGAATAAGAAAGCTGGTTTTCTATATTCGGTCCCATCTATATATGTCAGGGGCTCCCCACTGATCATACTTAGCAGCATTCGTTCTCCTTGGGATGAGATCATAGTTCCCCTTTCTTCAGGATACTCGGTTCCAGAGATAGGGAATGTCACATGGGACAAGTCCTCCAGATAATTGGAATTCAGCATCCCAACAGCAGAACCCATCACTTCAGCCAAAAGAGGGATCTGCAGGTCCACTGTAAAATGTAAGAAAACGAGTCAGTTTTACGCTAGACGCTACACTCTTGCAGTATACGCCAGAATTTGACAGTCTGTACTTATACGCCAGACTGCAAAAATTTAAGTTTTACGCTGGAATTTACTCCCAGTGCGTAAAACGCAAGGTTGGCAATTTACGCCAAAACCTGACAATCTGTACTTTTACGCCAGACTGCTAAAAATTAGATTTTATGCTAGAATTTACATCCAGTGCGTAAAATGCAAGGTTTTGCCGTACACACCAAAATTTCGACAGTCTGAGCTGACACATTAGGAATGTGGGCATAATGATAAAACATATATGTGCATCATCTTCCTCGAAGAGGCTCTTAGCACAGAAGATGACCTTGCGCGTATACGTACAACGTGTGCGAAGGTTTTTATTCCTCTCGAAGTGTTTACCTGTGATGCCAGGTGCACATCTCGACGGTGGAGCACTTCGTTCAGATCGGGGCTCGTTCAGCCTAATGGGGATTGCTCGTGCTTGAGCAGAGGAGCAAGAAGAAGAGGCAACTTTCTTTTCCTTAGCAGTGGAAGCCTGTTTCGGTGTCATGGCTAAAACTCGAAGTTCTCAGAAAAGAGACGAAGAGATTGAGTTCTCAAAGAGATGGAAGGATTTTGTAGAAACAGATGAAGAGGTTTTTCTCTCACAACCTTGTGCTATTTATAGAGTTCAGATGACTCCTTGAATCCGGAACCAAATCCAATTTTTAATAGTCGGTTATGATTTGGGACCACGTCAGCCTATCGTCTGAAAAAGAAGGCGGACAGTCATACTGCGTAACAGATCCATGTTATACGCTTAGGAGCTTTTACGCTCAGAAGTTACAAATCTACGATCTTACGCCCAGGAGCTTTTACGCTCAGAAGCTACAGACCTATGATGTTACGCTCAGGAGCTTTTACGCTCAGAGGCTACAAATCTATGATCTTACGCTTAGAAGCTTTTATGCTCAGAAGCTACAGATCTACGATTTTACGCTCAGAAGCTACAAATTTACGATTTTACGCTCAGAAGCTACAGATCTATAATTTTACGCTCAGAAGATACAGATGCTACGGATCTATGACTTTTCGCATATCTTAAAAATACGCAGGACAGAATACGCGTATATCTGAACAATTTGGGTCTTACACTCAAAAAGGCCAATTGCAAGGGTTTACGCAGAAAATACTCTTTTTTGGCTACAAAACATTCCAAGTGCCTGAAATACACAGATGTCAGCATTGAAGATGACTCTTCTCCTTGGGCCATTGGAAGTTTATTTAAAGTCTAGCCAGAATCCTTTACATCTAGGTTCAAATATAGCCTGTTCGGCGGGCATTTCTCGCCCTGTTTCGAGAAACTCTTGGGAAGCCATTCTTGAAGATGATGTTCTGAACAGAAATTCTTCGTATCAGAGAAGTGACAGTTCAGAATTCTACGCGACTCCTCGTCCAAAAATAGCATGACAGTTGGACCTTCAAGACAACTTAATGCTAAAGAGCTCTTTACGCATCTTCCGTTACGCGTAAAAGTCGGGACGTGACCGGATAAGCGTTTATCAGAGTTAGCGTAAAAATTTCTCAGACGTGGTGAAGCTGCACATTATCAGACTTCCTCACAGTAAATATGGCAATCAACAATGCGTAAAAGAAGATAAGTTTATTAATCATGATTACATATGATGAAAATCTATTTTATAAAAGATTTTTTATTAATATTCAAGATCATGATTACATATGATGGAAATCCTTTTTTACAAAGGATTTTCCATTAATATTCAAGATCTCCATGGGAATCTATTGCGTCGGGTTCTCATATTGGTGGAGATCTTTTTCTTCTTCTACGGCACTTCATCGGCTCCTGCGGCCGATGAACAAGAAAATGATTAATGGCGGGAGGATACAAAATTGGGCCTGTATTATTCAAGCCACCCTCTGTACGCCATGGCAGCCACGTCCTAGAATTGTGTTAGGGATTCAGACCCAACACAATACTGGAAGACACGGCCAAGCTGCCCACCAGGGTCCAGCTTCATAATAGGGGAAAATACAGCTAGCAAGCTGTGTGGTCTAATGAGACCCTTCCTCTCTTCTGGACGAATCGCCATATAAAATTGCTGATCATTCCGAGCAAAGGAAGCTATGATATCCTTCCATGATCCATCATTGCAGAGGACATTTGCTCGAAGACGCCTCCTTTTACGGCTCCTTACATGCTGGAAGAGCATAATCTTCTTCTTTCTCAGGTCAACACGATAAATCTCGGCAACCATCTTTTTTTTTGTGAAGGAAGTATGGAAAGACAGGTTCACTCCCTTGCCTTTATATAGGCAGAAGAGAATACACCAAATCCCAACAACTTCTTAAATATTGCAGAAAAATTAGCCTCGGAGAACGAGTCAAATATTGACTGTTTCATGCTTCATTCAAAGTATTTCAAATTACGAGGAATTTGAAAACTTTGAAGGGGGTCTTGTAGAAGCATGAAAAATACGCTGAGGAATTATACGCGTAAAACCCCCAATATGCATGAAAGCCCGCATAAAACAGAGTTTCAGTGCTGTATGGCGTAAAGTATGACTTCAGAGCTATTGGCGTACAGCAGAGCTTCAACGCTATTTAGCGTAAAATAGAGCTCCAGAACAGTCCGCGTAAAGCAGCACTTTCAAGGCTATTTTTGGCGTAAAAGGTGGCTACCCTCCCTCTATAGTGTAAAATACATTCGCCTTTAATGCAGCGTAAAGTTGTACGAGGAACTCTTCGAATTCCTCGAATGAACCTGTCAGACAGAACAGTGAACCTGACTCCTGACAAAAGCACTGCACGACGATCGAGAGGACGATTGTGATGATGATTCTGCACAGAGACCCAGACTGTCGTTTAGTGACATATCCTTGATATAAGTCGCTTTTACGCATTCAAGGAATACGCTGCCTATTTTACACAGGTAGAGATGAGCTTTTACGCTCAAGAAGAGACGAAATCAGACGCCACGTCAAAAGCTGTTATTCGTACAGAACTCGAGGCATATCTCTGCAGTTAATGCACGAGATGGGGGCAGATCTCTGAATTTAATGCACGAGATTTTTTTCTATTTTTAATGACTGAGAGAGCCAAAACTAGGGCTAATACGCTTACGTCACCATCCTGGCATTTTACGCCAACCAGGCTATTTTCATCTATAGGAGCACGCCGTACGCTATCTCCTCGAAATACGCCAACCAGGCTATTTTCAACTATAGGAGTACGCCGTATGCTATCTCCTCGAAATACGCCAACTCAGGCTATATTTGCAAACGTACATGATAAGGCTATTTGGCCCAGAATACGCTCAAGACCCTAGTCAGCATCAAGTTTTACGCAGCTACTTGTCTTTTACGCCAACAAGACAGCTACTTGGCTTTTACGCCAACAAGACAGCTAATTGGCTTTTACGCCAACAAGACAGCTACTTGGCTTTTACGCCAACAAGACAGCTATTTGGCTTTTACGCCAACCATCTCTACGCGAGGGGCAGTTACCTACGTGGCTTGCATGCCGTGATCTTCGAAGCAGTTATACGCGTTAATTCAGAATAGGACACGCGTCACACGCGGATTCAGGAGATCATTCAGACGTGGGTAGCAGTTATTATAATCGCCGCGTAAAGAGCGATATTCTCTCCACTGTTCGGCTTCTACGCCGACTGGACAATTAACTGTGACTGAGCTCTATAAATAGAGACCCCTAGTCACAGAGTAAAAAGGTCGGTCGGGAAAAAAAAAAGAGAAGAACAGAGAGTAGTGATTGACGACTTTGGACAACGAGCACCCAATCCCTCCTGCAGTCTTTGAAGCTTCTTCTTCTTCTACAGCACTTCTTCGCCATCGTGTGGTCCAAGGGACAAAGTGATCGACCGCAGATCAGACTCCTATAGAAATATTTTTCCCCAGAATCAATTTTTGTACTTAACATCCTCGTATAGGATTAACTGTACTCTTTTTTCTTGTTTGTAAACAAAGAAAGGGTTTCGTATAAACCTAGTTTTCATTCTTTCGTTTATTATCAAACACCAGGATCGTTTCGTCTAGGAGAAAACATAGTGCTTTTGTAGCACCGGATATAAACGAGATATTCATTGGGGATTGTAACCTCATGGATGGCGCTTCGTACGCCCTTCGAAGTCCTATATGACATGTCCCTCGTGGTACAAAATTATGTCACCAATGACCCTCATGTAGTTAGGCTGTATGTTGATGAGAATATTGTGAAGGCGTAACATATTGAAATAGAAATGATTCTTATTGCTTATTGTATGGCTAATCCTTATTTTGCAGGGATACGACGAGTGGGTTGTTGGTAAGAATCTCTAATAAGTGATATGCAATATTTTCTCATATTCTATTTACACTGCTGACCCTATAACATATTTTTATTATGTTGTTGGATACTCTGTACATTAAAATGAACCTAGTCCCTAATAGAAAGATCACTAAATTAATATGCAGGCTTCTTCACATGATTACTTAGTGTTGGTTTTTTCGAGATGGCTAGTTTCTGCTCACCAGTACGCGATATGTACTGACCTATATTTGTGGGCATCCCCAGGTACTCTGCTTTGGGGAGTGGATGGAGCTATTCTGAAGCATCAAAGCATTGTTGGGGCGCACATAAGCTCTTCTTCCATTGGAGGCATCTTCTGTTATAGAGGACATAAGGTATGGAATATTGTAATTCAGTTGTATCAGTGAGATTGTAAGCCAAGACGGCAAATATTAATGTAAGCCAAGTGGCCAAGTATCAGTTATAATTGATAAACTTTGTAATATGTTGTAAGTTATTTATTCAATGATCATTATCAATAAAGAGCTACTTTTTATTCTATTCTGTTATAACTTCAATTTTTCTGCTTATATTTTGCTGCTATATCGATATTTCTGAGAAATACAATGACTTGTCTATCTTCTTGCTTGTACAAGTGCAATCTAGGCTTTTACGACATCACGCTCGTGGCTACCTTCGATTCTTCAAAATCAGGACGTGACAGTTGCATTAGCAACCGTCTGAACAGTAGCAACATCACTGTCTAGAACAACATGCTCCGGATCTATCAACACACAGTCCACCTCTGCGGGTTAAAGATTAAGGCTGACCTTTCACTTTCATACGTTGAAATTATCCCCGTCAAACTTCTCAAGCTTGTTAAAGCTTGTGTCGATAAGTTTTGCACGGTTGTTTTCCATCTTACTCGGATTTTGCTTTGAGATTGTTAGTCCCTGAGACAGACCATCAGATGGAACAAATGCCAGAAATAAAAATCTGAACGAGCTTATTAGGAAGGTAGCAACAAAACACTGAACGAGCTTGTTAGGATGGTACAAGATCTTCCTGAACGGAGATGTAAACTCAAGACGAGTGCCAACTCCAGAAACCAATTAACAGAAACAAGTGTTGTTCTTCCTTGCAAACGCAGCTACAGTTGACATAAAACAAGAATCAATAAAACGATAAAAACCTTCGTTCTTCCTTGCAAAACGCAGTTGTAATCAGACAGAAAGAACAGAGAAGAAAAAAGAAGAAAAAGACGGAATAAATTTATTCTTGCTGGGACGGTGAAGACCACCGTTGCTCAAAGCAAAATTTATCCTCTATCGACGATCTGCTCCCAGGAGCCAGCAAGTTCACAAGAGAATATCTGGAACGCTCGTAGTCACCTTTTTGTGTGACTTGAACGGACTCCTTTGGACTCATCTTTCTCAATCTTTTGGTTTCTCTCAGAAGGAGGCTAAAGGACTCTTTATATAGGGAATGATGGAAGCCCATCCTCCTCATCTTTCCGATGTGGGACAAAAAGCCAATATACAAAATTGATATCACACAATCGCAGCCCAATGCGTAGCCCGATCAGCGTCCGTTCATGCAACACGCGCATAAAATGAGCGCAACACAAGCGCATTGCGACGATGCTAACGTGGTAAGTGCGCCAACAAAGCGCCACTTTGCGTCCTTGTTTCTGAGTCCGAGTCGCTAAGTCCCTTTGGGCTTAGCTCCTATGGAAATAATTTCCAAGAGCATGACAAAAAGCATAAATGCTTTCATTGAGTTAATAATTTTTTCTCCTAGGAAAACACCCCTACATGGCACCCACATGTGCCTCACCATACCTCATGTGCATACCTCAACACATATAAAGTATTATATTGAGATACTCATTTGGTGGTGTAGCTAATGTGGGACTATCTTTCACTAGTCTAAAGACAAAAACACTAATAGACTTATTGCCAAATTTTGGTGTCGGCTGCTTGAATCATTTTTCCCCATTCACATCCTGTTAAAGAATGTCCTTTTTTACACTGACAAAAAGCATATCAAAAATCATATCATTACTAACGGCTTCAATCCATATTCGTTCAGACCTACACCCTAGTCTTAACGGCTCCTTTAACTGCTCTATCTTTATCGCTCCTCCTGTGATTACTACCCCTAGTCTGAATAAACAATGATGGCTGCAGTTATTGTTGTATTGAAGCCAACGACCTTATTCATATGTTAGTTGGTGTCAATACACTATCACATGATCAACTTTTGATAGTTCTAAAGTGACTGAATATAATAACCAAAAAATAAGAGGTAATTCCAATTCATCATAAAAATGAATTTTTTATACAAAAGATGTTCCACCATAAGCCAATAGATTTGTGAGGAGCCTCATCACACGCGCAGACACTACAGAAATACGGTGAAGGGAGGATGAGTGGTTCTCCATTCAACAAAAGTAACCTTTATAAACTGAAAAGGATCTCCCATGCAGTTAATTTTCCTTTAGCATTCAGTTCAAAATACAAAAAGCACGGCAACAAGTGGCATCACAAAAATGGCCATGAATCAAATGGTGAAGGTGCTAAAACAGAAGAATGTCTTACCTCCATCCCAAGGTCTGCCTTATACCACTAAAGATGAGTCCCAAAGATCTCCCAATCATATACACAAGAAAGAAAGATACATCATTGCTAATTTTGGTAAAAATAGTTTTTATGAAGGGCATTGTGATATCCGAGAATTCCAGAAACAAGCTGAAGTAATACCTCCTGCAACAATATCAAAGTCTGGTTATTATATTGTGCATGCTACAATCATCGACAATTCTAAATGTGAAACGATGCTCCACAAAATTATAATCTTGGTTGCACATACGCGGCACTCCTCACCAACTTCTGTAAGCATCGTCTCCAAAAACTGTATCATTTTTGACAAGATGTTAGCAAAACATAATGATAAGTTTAATCAAACATAATAAACTAACAACTTATAGTCATCCGATGATTGCAATTCGGAAGACAAATCTCGCACACTATAATCCTCGAATCTCGAATTCCAACCAGGAAGCAAATTACGCAATCAAGTTGGCACTTTAGATTGGGCATAGTTAATAGCAGGTGGAGAATCAGGGATAATTTGAACCATTCCAAACTTTCGCAAAACATGATATGCTGGATGGTACATGGTTCGATAGTCGCATATGATATAAAACCTATGCAGGCTATACGAAAATGAATTCTTCTGAATATCGGGAGAATCGGGCCGTATAATATACGGGATCCATATCACCAATTTGATCATTATGGAGAAAATAAGAATAACATATAATTATTTTTAAATAAATACAGATTGTTGTCTAATAAATTTACTAAAAATATATAATTTATTTACCTCATTGTAATGTAGCGAGTCAAATAGTGCACGGTAAAGGGAGGCAGCCTGATATCTTCAGTGAGCCTGGTCCACAAATTCAACCGTCCATCTCCTAGCTACATGTGTGATACTTATTTCATGAATGATACCGGTAACTGGTCTACCAATACCAAAATGTTCGTAGGACCATACCTAATATCATTACCATGCATCCAGTAATATTTGTGTAACAGGTCTAAGAAGAATGTAATAACATGATAATTGAATAATGTCGTTGTGACAAATACCTGTAGTAGAATCATGCATCAACAAAGATTCGTGGTACAGGTATCCGATGTCGTTGTGACAAACTCTGTCAAGGTGGCATACAAAAATGCCAATACCGCTGCTCTCCATGCATGCCGAGTACGTTCTTTCAAATTTTCGAAAAAGGGTAGAAAACGAACACTTATTTTGCAGCCAGTTCCGTTTGAAAAAAGAATTGAACCACATAAAGCAAGTAAATATGCTCTTATACAACAAATAATCTAAAATATTAAATTATCACTAGTGAGTCAAACTACAATATCTATTTTAATCTAAAATAAATAGTTAAATAAATGGTTAAATTTTATACCCGATTTGTTGGTGTTTTTCACTTTGCTTTGGGAGTTTTAGTCCCACATTGGAAAACCACCAATGTGTATATCTCAATATATAGACATGCTTAGTATTGGTATATGCACATAGGGTGGTGGCCCATGTGGGTTGACTTTCCTAGACGGATTAAGTGTGAACCCCTTTATAACAATCTTAATTTTGTCACCACC
Organism: Iris macrosiphon; assembly: GCA_036927795.1. NCBI lineage: Eukaryota > Viridiplantae > Streptophyta > Magnoliopsida > Asparagales > Iridaceae > Iris > Iris macrosiphon. The sequence continues at coordinate 160,634,213 of JAYESA010000008.1, read as the reverse complement.
TTTGGGAAGTTTTCTTTAGGAGCTTATCCCCAAAGGAGCTTAGCGAATCGAACTCGGGCTTAAGGGTGCAAAGTGGCGCTTTGTTGGCGCACTTTGCACCTTGTGCATCCAGAGGCTATGTGGCCTGAGGCTATGCGGCATTGGGCTATGCGGCCTGGAGCTATGAGTCTAGGGGCTTTGCGGCCAGGCGCTATGCGTCCAGGGGCTATGCGGCCAGGCACTATGCGTCTAGGGACTATGCGTCCTGGAGCTATGTGGCCTGTAATCCCAAGCACCCGCACGGTACATTATGCTGAGTCAGATTAAAACGAGACAAAGGTTTGGTTGTGCGATAATGCCTGGGAACAAGTATTGATTCAAGTTGGTTTCCTTGTGCAGATCGCGTTCGGAGTTCAGTGGGATCAGAGTAGCACCTCGCACGGGCTGAGGCATGGGCGTCGTGATATGGAATTAGGTATTCAATCAGAGCAGTGAGGAGATAGTGGGATTTGGAGAGATAATGCCGTCTTCCTTAGTCCGATCAGGTCGGATAATTTGGAGAGCATTACCTGCTCACAAAATCATACCAATTGAGTAGATCATGCTTCGTATCAGATTACGGATTCAAGAAACCGGCCGTATCGGCAAGGCAGAGTGCTAAGCGGATTCAGACTTGGTGAGTGGGCTCTGACCCTTCTCCTCTATTCCTTCATGCCTAATAAATAGAATACATGTAATGTATTAAACACTTGGACTAGAACATAGAAAATACCTCACTATGGCATGCATAGAGTGAGCGTCATTTGGATGAATATAATTTGCGGCCTTGAGTTAAGCTTTATAATTTGGACCAGTGAGAATACTTCATCGAGCGAGCGAGTGTGCATTGTGCACGGGTATCAAGTTGGACACATTGTCAAGCAAAGCTTGCAGTTATGGTTCGAAACTGGGCAACTGCATCGGATAGGAAATTGTGCCACTGTTGGGACATTGTGCCATAAAGCTTTTGTAGCGAGGGGTATTGCACCTAGTAGAGTACTGTGTCGAGAAGCGGCATGGTGTCTAGATGGATAATTTAAGAATGGTGCCTTGGCTATAATTTGAGAATGGAGATGGTAAAAAAGATGGAATGGGGCGAGTATCGTTTGGTGGGATGAGAAGACTTGATTCCTCATCGTACCTATACTTTATCGTTGCATGTTCATGAACAACCTATTGCCTGCAGGGTTTGGTTATCTCGAACGGGATAGGCTCCGGGACAACGGGACCATTCGACCATAGAAAAAATAATCGGTGACGTGCTTTGAGCACGATTACTTGCAGTTCGAGACCACCAGGCGGACTAGCTACTCAGCACTGGATCAGATCGAAATGCCTTAGAATAGTCCTTTATGGCCTGACCAGTGACCTTCATATAGATAAGAGTTGGTTTGGGAGTTTGCGTTTGAGTATGTGGCGGGCTACCACCTTGCCTCGGGTAAGAGTGGGCATATTAAGATTGGATTTAAGACTTGGAGTGTGACGTGGTTCGATAGGATCATGTGTTACTTATAGGTTTTGAGTAGAACATATTTCATGTTTAATTCCTTTGAGAGTGATAACAGCTAGTATATTTGCTTGAATTGAATGCTTCCATGCTTAATCTGCTTTACTGCTTTCCTTAACATGGCATACCTCTTCCATGAAATAAATCTTGATTCAAGTAGAAAGATCACCATATAAATGCTTGCATTCACTATCCACTTAGTGTCAGTTTAGACGGGTGGGTTACCTCGCTCACCAGTACGGCTGTGTACTGACCCACGTTTATGGGCATTATTTCTAGGTATGCACGTGTAGTGTCTCACCTTGGATATATGGGACATGATGTATGGAACGGTAAGTACCTTTGTGGGCAAGAGAAAGAGCAAGAGTGTTGCAAGCCTTTATGGCATTCTCCTTTGTGGCATCTTTATTTGGAACCTTTGTGAGTTTCGATGTGTATAATCTGATATGTGCTGGTTGTAATAATACTTGGCTTTCACTGCAACTTGGTCGTTTCGATGATAACGCTGACGTTTGACATCATCGCCTTGTACGAGCGCAACTCCAGGCTCGTACGGCATCATGTTCCGATGAGAACGATTGTCATGCGGGAGCGTTGGGGTGGTGATTTCACGTCCAGCGGGGACGATCGAACTTACGGGAGATTGGGACTTGATAATTTGGTATCAGAGTGCCTGGCTCATTTCCTTGAATTTTTTCCTTTGGCTCATCAAAACCTCCAAATAGCTTCCGTGTATCGAATGGCTCTTGGCTCTACTCGGTGCCACATTGGAAGTTTCTTGCAATAAGTTTATATATTTGTTGGTTGTGTGTGCATGTTCTTTGTTGCGTTCATTTTCGTAGGATTCGATAGAATCGTGTAGCATCATTTAGCGTTATTGTATTCGTTCAACAAGTTATATGGCGTTGTTGCATCCGTGCAGTAAGTTGAGAGGTGTCATTGCATTTGATTGGCTTATCGTTCGGGGAGATTTTGGTTGCATCAAGAGAGAAGTCGATTTGGGAGACGAGATGGGTACGTTGGCATATTGTGAGTAGAGGCATTGGAAAGATACAAATATGTTGGACAGAGTTTCAGTTTTGGCTAGAAATATCAGAAAGAACATTATACGAGTTGCTCGTGCAGTGAAGGTGTTGAACGGCTTACGAAATAGTTGAGAGTATTGAGAATGGAATGCGACGCAAGTTGGAATGGAACGATGTACGAGTTATGCAACGAGCGAGATCAACAGAAGAGTAAGATGGTTCATGCATTGGATCAGTTTCGGAACAGATTTGAAGTAATTGGTTGAGTTATGAAACGACGGGATCACGCAGAATGAATACCTCGAACTGATGCTGGATCAGTATGAAGAAAAGTATAATGTGAGCAGTGGTTTGATTCTAAGTGGTATATAGTATACCACGTAGTGATCGTAGTGTTGGAGTATTTGGATGGAAAGTAATGTAATTGCCACAACAGATGCGGATAATGGAAATGCAAGTTTGGTTGTGCGCATCGGCTAAGTTTTATTTCGGAACCTTGAACACGCAAATGTGTGTTTGTAATCGACAGGATCACGCGGTATAGTCAGTTTGGAGTAGACGTTGGTTGGTGTGGAGTAAACTTAGTGCCGAGGGTGACTTGAATTTCTAAGTGGTATATGCTGCACCACGGAGTGGGTCGCGTGTTGGAATTGTTTGGAACAAGATAAGCGATAACTTTGATCGCCACAGATGGACTAGTACGAGAGTTTGTTAGGAATGAGTGTAACAGTTTGACTTAGGTATTCTTCTATGCGTAAGGTTTGAGCGATCAAAAATAGACTCGCATAAATGGAAGTTTCGTTGGACGAGAATGGAACAAGTAGTGGAACAAGCGTATATACTTCGAAGGATTGATGCGGACCAAGTATTGAAGATCTGATGAGATTGGTCAGACGGGATATTCGAATATTAGAATTTGGCTCGTGCAATTTGGAAGTTCGATGGAGCGTTCGTCGACGCATAGAGTTAAGCATAAGCAATAATAAGTTGATACATGTGCACACGGGCGATGGACGTATTGAAGAGTAGCGATCATGGACTATAGATTTTGGTAACTTAAAGGAACAGTTGGTCGAGTAGAGAAACACGTTTGGTTTTGAAGGAGCAATGCGATATAGTCGCGCAAACTTAAAGGTCACAGATGTTAGCGCACGAGAATTTTGTACTCGGAGTATAGTGGATGTGGATTATGAAACGATGCAATAAAGTGGACTTATGTAGGGATTGACGTGCAAGTCATCGAGAGCGTTTGGAAGTATCGAAACATAGAGAAATCAAGATGGTGCTAAGGAATTGAACGAGGATAAGGATCGTGGTGGATGGATTTTGATGATAGCAGAACAAGAGGACGACGTCGGAGTAATTCAACGTGTCGCTCGAGCGAGTTAGACGTGCAGTGTTGAAGCATTGCGTACGGATAAGAAATGGAGCAAGCATATAGTTTCATAAAATTTGCAAGTGGTAGTACGAGAAGTCGAACAAACGGTCCCAGATTTTTGATGGATTCAGGGCAGAACGACGGAATATTGGAAGACTCTAGGTGGTTAGGTTAGATAGTCAGACTCTATGTCATTAGGCGGCATTTGGTTAGCAGATACATCAGTGGTAGTGCATAAAGTGCTCGAATTCAGAAGGGTGTTCGGACTGGAATGTGGGTTATGGTTCAGATTTGCAGATGAGACATAGCATGGTTCATAGTAACTGTCCATCGTGATGACTTACAATTATCAAGCGTAGCTTCAGGACAGCTAAACCTAGCGACTTGACCTCCCAAATCAAAATAAATATTATAAACTATAGAATGACCCTTGTGGCGGCACATTTGGGAATGTGTCGAGGGTGGATAATGAGTGGTGTATATTGAAGATAGGCCTAAGTGACTGAGTGTTGGGATTCAGAGATCATCGGGATAGCCTTCAGCTAAAGATGCAACCAGAAGATCGAAGCGATGGTGAAAATGTCCTAAGTCAACTGATGAGATTCAGAGTTGCAGATTATCGATGATGGCATCGCCTTTGACTCGTCGTGCCACGTAAGGGAATATCATTCATATGAATTGACGACTGTGTAATTAGCTTAAAGGAGTTAAAGTCACGGCTCATGTCAGCTCAGATCCTTGCACTTTCGGAAGGACAGATGTGCCTTAGATTTATAAGATAAAATTGAACTTAGTTTGCGGTATGTGCTCATATGGAAGGCGAAGGTGATATACGTGCTTCGAGACAGTGGAAGAAGCATAAGAAGAACTATTCCATGCGTGACCTAAGAATTGTGGCGATTGTGTCCGCGCTAAAATTGTGGCGACACTATCTCCATGGTATGGCGACAGAATCTTCGTGGATCACATGAACCCCAAATAGGTGTTCACCCAGAGAGGTATTGAGATTGAGGCAGGGGCATTGGCCGAACTGATCTAAAAGTATGGTGCAATATTTGGGTAAGTCGCTTAGCAGGGGTAGTATCAGATGTGATGATCGTTCGAAGCATAAAGATGATATTTTAAGATGGTGTGTGCGGAACATGGTACGATTGAAGTCAGGCTAGAGATTTATTGGTTGAGCTTGGGTGACGCAAGTATGATTCTGAAATATATTGGAGGGTAGGGCCTTGCAGATGCGTGTTGTGCTTGTACGTTCATGAACTTGAAGCGTGCATGGTTTAGGCTATCGCTAGAGAATGGCTTGAGATGGAACACGAACTAAATTAGGTCAGGTAGAGAGATTGACAGTGGAGGATCATCGTTTTTAGAATAGCACGTGCAATGAGTTATGGGTTGAATGTTAGGATCAGTTCAGTCGATAGTGAAGCGATGAATATTTCGGACATGAAGATACCCTTGTAACTTGTCAAAATTTGCTATCACTAAGATCGACTGAAATACATGTATTTCGGGGATGCCTTAAATATGTGTATGATCCAAATTAAACGATATGTTGAATTCGAATTGAGCTGCAAGGAGGATATGGGAATATGGAATTTATGTGTGAATATTCATTGCGAAGTAAGATGATGAGTCTGGATCAGTGAAGTGTGAGTTAGATGGGAAGAGTTTATGAAATGGTCAAGTGGCATACGAGAAAGGAATGAGTACTGGTTTGGTTCAAGGACAAACCTTATTCTAAGTAGTATATTATATAATGCCCCGCACCTGCACGGTGCATTACGCTGAGTTGGATTGAAACGAGACAAATATTTGGTTGTATTTCAATAAGTTGGGTTTGGAAACAAGTATTGATTCAAGTTAGTTCCCTTATGTAGATCGAGTACGGAGTTCAATGGGATCAGAGTAGCACCTCGCACGGGCTGAGGCATGGGCGTCATTCTATGGAATCATGTGTTCAATCAGAGTAGTGTGTAGATAGCGAGATTTGGAGCGATAATGTAATCTTCCTTAGTTCGATCGGGTCGAATGATTTGGAGATCATGGCCTGCTCGTATGGTTATACCAATTGAGTAGATCGTGCTTCATATCGGACCACGGATTCAAGGAACTGGCCGTATCGGTAAGGTAGAGTGCTAAGCTAATTCAGACTTGGTAAGTGGGCTCTGTCCCTTATCCTCTACTCTTTCATGCCTAATAAATAGAATACATATAATATCTTGAACACTTGGACTGGAACATGGAAAATACCGTACTGTGGCGTGCATAGAGTGTGCACCATTTGGATGAATATAATTTGTGACCTTGAGTGGAGCTTTACGATTTGGACCAATGAGAATACTTCATTGAGCGAGCGAGCGTGCATTGCGCATGGGTATTAAGTTGGAAATTTTGTCAAGCAAAGCGTGTAGTTGTGGTTCAAAATCGGGTAGCTGCAGCAAAGATGACATTGTGCCACTATTGGCGCATTGTGCCATGAAGCTTTTGTAGCAAGGGGTATTGCACCAAGAGGAGTACTGTGTCCAGAACCGGCATTGTGCCTAGATAGATAATTTGGGAATAGTGTCTTGGCTATAATTTAAGTACAGAGATGGTGAATAAATGGAACAGGACGAGTATCGTTTGTTGGGACGAGAAAGATTGATTCCTCATTGTACCTATATTTCATCGTTGCATGGTCAATGGCAGCCTATTACGAGTATGGTTTAGTTTCCTCGAACGGGATAGGCTCGGGGGCACCGGGACCGTTCGACCATGGAGGAAATAATTAGTAACTTGCTTGGAGCACGATTACTTGCAATTTGAGACCACCAGGCGGGCTAGCTAGTCAGTGCTGGATCGAGTCAAAATGCCTCGGAAGAGTCCTTTATGGCTTGGCCAGTGACCTTCATATAGATAAAAGTTGGTTTGGCAGTTTGTATTTGAGTATGTGACAGGCGACCATCTTGCCCTGGGCAAGAGTGTACATATCGAGATTAGATTTGAGACTTGGAGTGTGACAAGGTTCGATAGGCTCATGAGTTACTTACGGGTTTTGAGTAGAACAGATTGCATGTTTAGTTCCTTTGAGAGTGATAACTGCTATTGTATTTGCTTTAATTGAATGCTTGCATGCTTAATCTTCTTTACAGCTTTAATTAAGATGTCATGCCTTTGCCATAAAATGAATCTAGGTTCAAGTAGAAAGATTACCATATAACTGCTTGAATTCACTATCAACTTTGTGTCAATTTAGACGAGTGAGTTACCCCTCTCACCGGTACGGCTGTGTACTGACCCACGTTTGTGTGCATTATTTCCAGGTACCCATATGTAGTGGCTCAGCTTGGATATACGTGACATGATGTATGGAACGGTAAGTACCTTTGTGGGCAAGAGAAAGATCAAGAGTGTTGCAAGCCCTTGTGGCATTCTCCTTTATGGCATCTATATTTGGAACCTTTGTGAGTTTTGTTGTATATACTTTGATCTGTGCTGGTTGTAACAATACTTGGCTTTTGCTGCAACTTGATCGTTTCGATGATAACGATAATGTTGGACGTCATCGCCTTGTACGAGTGCAACTTCAGGCTCTTATGACATCATATCCCGATGAGAACGATTGTCCTGCGGGAGCATTGGCGTGATAATTTTACGTCCAGCATGGACAATCGAACTTATGGGAGATAGGGGTGTGACACGCCCAGGCGCTATACGGCCAGCGAGTTTACATGAGCGAGTCACATATAGAGGGAACAAAATATATTATTGGCAGTGTAGTGCGGCGCTGGTGACGCATGATTTTATGTGCCATGCAGTAGCAGCAACAGCTTTCGGCGCCTGACGGCGCTGTTTGCTCTGTGTCGTACAGCCTACAGGCAGCACATGCGGCGCGGTTGGCGCATGTGACACTGCCACCCAGATTTTGGGGGATTTTGTCGGTCATCTGGTCGATCAGCGCATATGTGTCCCGGAGTTTCCTCAGGCCGCATAGGTGCTTAAATCCTCTTTAAATAAAGATTCTCCTCATTTATGCAAGAGGGTTGTTGTTGGAAAAAACTGGAGGCACCAGAGAGCATCCATCGTACATAATAATTTTTTGAGTGATCCGAAGGTGACTTAGAGCGTTCCAGAAGTTCTCGTATGAACTTGCTAGATCCTGGGTGCAGATCATCGTGTAGGATGAATTTTGCCTTGACCACCGGTGCTTTTGATCACCCCAGCAGGGAGTTTCTTTTATTGCATTTCTCTTCTTGTGTCCGTTCTTTCTTATTGTAATATCTACGAACGTAAAGAAAATAACGTTTTCTGTTTCTTGCTATATTTGTTTTTTTTCCCCTTTTGTCAGTTTGTAACTTGTTCGTGATTTAGTGCTTCTGTGGAGTTGTGTGTCACTGTAGACGAACTCTTGTGTGAATCTTAGTACACCAACTTTCCTTCTAGATTTTGTAGAGATAAACTCCTGTATGAGTCTCTCCTTTGTGAACCTCTTCTTCTTTGATCTAACTTCGGGACTAACAATCTCAAGGCAAGATCCAAGTTAGAATGGACAACCACTCAAAACTTCTCAATACTAGCTTTTAAAAGCTTGATAAATTTGATGGCGAATACTGAAACATTTGGAAGAGGAAGATCTCCTTGAATCTTCGTCTTGTCAAAGTAGCTTATGTGTTGGTTGATCCTGAACCTACCATTCCCGAAGATGGAGGGGAGCTTAAATTTGGCGTGGCGCATGACGCACACTCCAAGTGGAAGGAATATAACAACCTCTACAGGTTGTTGATCCAAAATGCTATGGATGACTCGATGGCAGAGTCTTACAACAAAAAGGAGAAGGCAAGAGATATCTGGGAATCTCTTGAGAAGCAACTCCAAAACTGACGAGAAAATATCTAAAATCTATCTCATCGAGAAATTCATCACTCTACATTTTGAGGACGAAAAGGTGATGCTACAATAAGTCAAGAAACATCTGAAGATGCAGCAAAAACTGGAGAAAGAGGACATAAAGCAAGAAGACATGGTCATGGTAGGGGCTATCATAACCAAGCTTCCTCCAGGATGGATAAAGTTCAAGACTGACATGTACCGTAAGAAGATGTAGATCCAGCTCAAAGAGTTCCTTCACTGGATTCATATTGAAGATGAAGCCGGGGGGAAACTGAAGTTGGACTCCTTGTCCAAGCAGTTAGCTAAGGCCAACATGGTATATGCTAGTGATTCTAAAGGGAAGCAAACAAATTCCTACAAGAATAAGAATAAGGACTTCAACCTGCTGAAGGTGAAGTTGTCTCAATTCAAGACAAAATCAAAGATTGATGTGACATGCCTGAACTATGGAAAGAAGGGTCACTACAAGAGTGACTACAGGTCAAAGCCCAATCCGAAAGAGCAATGTGAGCTTAACCGAGTTTCTATGATTATGCAGGTTTAGTCACATGACATGGACACAGACGGGTGGGTGGACAAGGTGCATCTTACCACGTGTGCTCTAAGAAGGAGTTGTTAACCTAGTACGTGCCCACTTATGAGAAGGTATCAGTGGCGAACAAGCCTTAAGCTGATGTTCAGGGGATTGGTACAGTAGTGCTGAAGCTAACTTCGGGAAAGTCACTCACACTTGAGAACGTGAAGCACGTACCAATGATTGCCAAGAATCTGGTATCTGGGAGTCTCTTGTGCAAGGCGGGCCTGAGGATGGATACTAATGCCGATCAGATGGTGATGTCCTACAAGGGAAAATACGTCGAAAAAGCTTTCCATAATGAAGGGATATTTAAACTGCAGCTTGTAACTCCTTCTATTTATATCAATGCAGTCTCTACTTCTAGTTATTCTCTTGAGTTATGGCATAATAGACTAGGACATGTGCATTGTAAACGCATTAACAAGATGTCTAGTCTAGGACTTATCTCCAAATGTAGGGGTAAAAAGGTGGAGAAATGTGAAGTCTGTGCGCAGACAAAGATCTTCAGAAAGCCGTTCAGAAAGGTGAACCGATGTACATATCTTCTGGATTTGGTACACTCAGATATCTGTGACTTCAAGCAATTCTCCACAAAACCCGAGATAAAGTATTTTATCACTTTTATTAACGATTTCTATAATTACGCATTCGTATATCTTCTCAAGTCGAAAGACGAAGCATTCGAGAAGTTCAAAGACTTCAAGGATGAAGCAAAAAATTAAACCGGTAAACAACTCAAAAGACTCAAAAGCGATCGAGGCGGAGAGTATCATTCCTTGAAATTTGCATCGTTCTGCAAAGAATATGGAATTGTCAATAAAATGACTGGGCTATGCTGATAAGAGTGATGCTCGAAGATTCCTTGATATCGAATATAATCATATCATAGAATCTCGCAATGGATAATTGTCACGCCCCAGTCCCAAAATACCGTAGGACCAGACGCGTGTCAACGGCCAGCAGTACGCACCGATGGACCAACTCACTATAAAGGATCCATCAGGGCATACTTAAGCTGTAAAACAAGTCTACGACAATCATGGTACAACTAATCTCATCCACACAAGACATAAACATGATCCACAGAATAAATAAGGAATGTAAATCATCATCCAGTCTCACATAGTACTTCGGGGAACAACCCGATAAATATCTAGTACAATGGTTCATCTGACCAGAATATAAAAGACTGAAATAAATAATAAAAGCTGAGCATAAATAAGGATGCTCAAGAGAAGTCTTCAGCTAAGACCTCGTCCTCAGATGGTGGTACAACTCCTGGATCAGCTCCTGCTCCGGTCCCGTAAACCTCGGGATAAACCTCGTCTGCAAAATCTGGGGACAAAAATCCGGATCCAGGTCCTCAGGGGACATAGCAAGGTACAAGAAAGCTCAAGCCAATAAATACAGATAAGCAGTGCAGAAAAATAAATTGAATAAATAGGGCAAGTAAGTAACCATCTAAGTGAAAATGCAAGTGAGAGCATCACGAGTACTCAGGCTGAGCCACTACAAGCTCTGTGTCGGGGAGCCGGTAGCGGTAATAACCGGTAGTGGGTCTAGCTCTGCCACGAGAGTCTACGACCTCTCAATAATAGAAGATATATATAAATACAGCCTATAGCCTGTGTGTCTCTCCCCACCCAATGTAACCACGCATATCATGACCATAACGTCTCATGCCCATGTCAAGCGCGATCATAGCTAATGCAACCAGTCATATAGTATCTAATAATATAATATCCATGTCCTGTATCCTATACAGAATCACCACGAATATCTCGGGAAAATCCTATCTCATGAATAGTGTCAAGTGTCCTAGGTCATATGGTACTTGATAAGACAAGTACGAGAATAAAGTGTCACGAATGTCCATCTCTAGATGATCGTACCCAACACTGCGTACAGTGTCGGCACCCGACTGATAATCGGACGCTAAGTACGTCACACGGTCCTAGGTTGAGCATGCACAGCAATATATATATAGCAAGGAAAATTAAATAACCAAGCTGCATAGATTGGCAAGGTACACTTGCCTGATGTCCGAGTATCAACAACTGTCCTGGTATCTGTGGATCCGGTAGGGACTACTCCAAAAGCTGTAATAAATATCAACAACAGTCTCAGAAGATGTCAAATAGCTGGAAATGCCTGTCCTTACGTCCAATTTGGACACAGGGGCAAAAAGGTCATTTTCGGGCCAAAGCGGGTTCCACATGTGGGCCACTTTGCACCGAAAAGCGTGTCAGGGTCAAGGGTCTCCAAATTCCGCAAACTCAGTGTCTACAAGTCAGGAACGACGATACCAACCCAACGGAACTTCCAGAATTGGATTCCGATGAGCCGATCACAAAATCACCCATCAAGTGGAGCTTGTGGGGCCCACGATACATGATTTTGTCAACGTCCTCAGAATCGAACCAAACTTGGCTCACAGGACCAGCGTATTACTACGGATCCGATGGCGCAAGTTTCGTCTCGATCCGACGTGTGTACACGAAGTTACAGCGTGTTCCAGAAAGGACGGATACGGAGTGTCGTCGGCGGATACGCGTTGATTCCGGGGTGCACGCACCTCCGAATCGACTTCTGCGAAATCCTACACGACCGTATCAACGTCGCGCACAGTTTGGTAAAGACCTCGTGCGACCAAGTCGTCCCGATTGGCGGGGCGGACTCAGTTCCGGGGTGAACCAGGGCGTTGTTTTTTCCTGTTTTGGATCGCGGGGTGCGATCACTACAGGACGCGATGCACCGAGCGATTTGCACGGGCACCGAGAGGGTTATACAGTCTACGTGTAGCAACAGACGGAATTGAAATCGGAGTTGCGATGAGGAAGAAACCGGTACCTGAACAGGGCCTTGTGGGTTCTGTTTCCCACGTGTCCTGGCGTCAATTCCGTGTCCTGGATCGGGTGGCTGTGCCCAGCGTCAATTCTGATCGTGCTCGCGACGGGGCTGAGTCAACTCCGAGGCGGGGTCGAACAGAGGGCGGCGGCCTTGGTCGACTGAGGCCGCGTCGACTCAGTTGAAGAGGCTAGTCGTCGGTCTGGGAGGAGTCGACGAAGGGTTCAGCCTGTCGTCGGGGCGACAGCGGCGCTGGGGGAAGTCGACGAAGGGTTCAGCGCGGCGTCGGGGCGACAGCGGCGCTGGGGGTGTCGGTGGGCGATCGACGAGGGCTGGGCGGAGTTCGTCGAAGTCCTGGACGGCGGGTGGTCGATTGCTGGCTGTGGGATAGGGACGGCGAGTGGTCGGGACCGGTAGGGAGGTGGAGACGGGGTGTTGGGAAACTAGGGTTCCGATGGGCGACCGGCTCCTGGAGAAAGCAGCGCTGCTAGGGCACGTTTATCGAGGATGGCGACTGCGGCTTCGCGGGGTTCGAGGCGACTTAAATAGCCACGCCGCCGTCGGAAACACTGTTCCGTTGGGAGTTAGGGTTTTCTTAGGGTTAACGGTTTCGGGTTGACTCGGGTCCGCCCTGGTTGACCCGTAAAGCTGGGGTTGGTTTGGGTTCAGGCATTGGGTTGGTTCAACTTGGGTCTGGTTCACAATCCAAATAGCTTAAGGTCCTCGATACGTTGCTCCGGAGTCCAATAAATTCACCGAAAAATGCCATGCGTCCGGTTCTCCATTATACACCATAAATTTCTATTTCCAGAATATTTTAACTCCATTTGGTCATGCTTAAAATTATTTAACCCGCAAACTCAGTGATAAATTCCAGAAAATACCGAAAATACGGAAAATTATATAAATTTTATTCCTGAAATTTAGGGTGTTTACAATAATTCTTTGAAGATAAGTTTGCTAGGCACAAGAATATTGTTCTCGCGGATATTCCGGAGAATGCTGCTAGCACAAACGAGGAAAGTACCTCTCAGAGAGAAGTAGTCCAAGAAAAAGTTATCATTGATGAGACAATATTTAAACCAGAACCCACTAAGCCAAGAGCAAAGCGAGTGAGGAGTCCGAAGTACTTCGGAGAAGACCTTGTTACCTATCATGTGGAAGCTGATCCGCTTACCTATGATGAGGAAATGAAGACCAGAGATGCTATTTTCTGGATGGAGGCTGTCAATGACGAGTTTGACTCGATAACTTCTAGTAATACTTGGAAGTAAGTTGATTTGCCAGAAGGAGCTAAAACCATAGGATATGAAACACCCTAGAACCAGAATACTGGAGAGCGGAGGAATGACTCGGCCAACCACACCTTACGGAATACCAAAGTAACCCACAATATGTTAAGGTTGTCTAGAGATATGGGGGTTCATACTACAATGAAGTCTCCTATGGTCAAGAACTTTTATATCTTAATCATTCAAATGAGTAATAATAATATAGAACATTTCAGAATAAGCAGTAAGGCATCCCAAATATCGCATCAGAATATTCTAGAGGTCCAGCAATACAAAATGATGTGCCAGATACATAATCAAAATATATGTGATAGTGAGTCAGCTGCAGTCTGAATATTTTACATTCATGTAGGGAACTAGTGTCCAGAATTTGTCGGCTAATAGGTGTCGGTTTGCTAAACGCCCAAAAGAATATATTTATAAATGACGAGCAGTGAATAAAGGAACCCACTCGTGTCCCTCAACAGACATCCTTCGGGTGCATGCCATTAGTGAAGGAAAAATAAGCTTGATCCTCAGGTGCTGACTCTAAACTTGGCCATGCAAAACCTGTGAGGTCATACCCCAAATAACAAGTACCACAAAGGAATCACAAAATGAAGAAACCAAACCAGTTCTACATCATGAGATGCAAGAGCCAACAATTAATGGCATATATTCCATCCATAACATGATACGATACCCCTTCACCAAACAAGGACAGAAAATGCCATATCACGCCAAGATAGAATACGTCCCTTAATTTTGGTCAAGCTAAAATAATTCGGTGTCATAGTTTCAGTTCACAGCCTATCGTAACACAACAGCGCAACCCAACAACCAAACAAGGACATGAGTTGAACCACCATGCCACGACAGTCTATGATCCTAATCCCACTTAACTGAAGGCACAATACACAATCAGGGATGCGATATATATATAACATATCTTCAGTCCATGGATTTTCGTAACATAATAACACAACCCAACAACCAAACAAGGATATGGGTTGAATGATCATGCTACGATAGTCCACTTTACTAACTATAAACAAATTAAACGGCCAATCATATAGTACCACTTGATATGTGATCTCTGGGTTATCCAGTAATGCATTATATGAGTATCCTCAGATCATTCCATAATCGAGCAGGACTAGCTGAACCAATGATATATGAGAAAGAATATATGTTAATGATGCACCAGTCCCTTGCAAGGGCACTGAGCTAATTAATGATCATTAACAAATCCAGACTTTCTATAGGAAAGATACTGGCTCAGTCGTATAACTAAGTCGGATACTGCACTCCACTGCACTCCACTAGTGTGGATGATATACAGTATCCGTGGTGGCCAACCTTTACTCCCAGCTAATTTAGGTTGGTTCGACAAGCACGATCTCGAGATACCGTTTTCTCCTAATGCTCTACAAATTAAGTTTCCTAGTTAACCCTAGGTGATTTAGAATCTCATGTCGTGGTCACATGAACATTCCTTCTTAGATGTTGTACTTTAAGTATGGGCACACTTGATACAAATCCATATTGTTACTCGCAAGTCGAATATGGATCGACCCAAGTATGATGCAATAATCAATACTATCTAGCCACGACTAGGGTCGCTGTCCAACTATCGGATCCGTGCATGGAAATAATTATATATATCACGTAGTAAGAGTAAGTGGCACGATGGCTCACTATATATATATATATATCATGTAGCACTCTCGGTGCGATCAAGTGTATCAGCATGAATACAATAGTCAGGGCAGTAATAATTTCTAGTAACAGGATCATGGTCAAGATATCAAGTAGAAAGTCATTCACGACAGGAAAGCAAGCAATGGTCACATTAATTCTCACTTTATTATATAGATGGATGAGAATAAGAGTAGTGAAAGAACGCTTCGAGATCAGATCCATAATCCCTAAACCAAACAAGGATCGGGATTGCAGACCCTCCCCCGAGTTGAACTATGCCCCTTATTCTACCCAACGTATAATATGGTGATCAAGAGAAAAGTAACCAAATTAGTAAGTAAAATAACAAGTGGATACAAGGCCACATCTACATGGCTCATGTCAGGTACTTAGTCAAATTTTTTCATGGTCACAACTGAGTCATACAAGCAATTTCTAAGTTTAACCCATAGCATCACAACCATTGAATCAATACAAAAATATTAAATAAGAAAGTATCAAAGTGGGGGCATGGGAACAGTTGGCGCAATAACCAGCTGGCCGTATGACCAAACGGGGCACATGAACCACTAGGCAGCATGGACCAACTGGGACATATGGGTCGGGACAAAGTCCACTCCTCGAGCCAAGTGCAACGTGACAATCAATAAATGCAAGTCAAATTAAGTCAAAAAAAGTGACTAATATGACGGAGAGAAAATTGTGAAAAAAATGACAAAATTATGAAAAGTTTTGCTTAGGCGGTGCTGAGTTATTCGTTCCAAAAAGAAAGAAAATGCATAGCTCTGGGCTGCATAGACACTCTGGCCGCAAGTGCAAAATATATTCCATGCATACAACAAGATGGCCGCATAAAATTTGTTGGGTAAGAAGTCCAGGATGCATGCAATGCTGGGCGCATGGAGCTCCTTCGTCCTAATCCAGCAAGTTTGGCCATGGAAAAGCTCCAAACCCAAACTTTGTTTCTTGTAGAAAATTTTTAAACAAAGTCCAAATCCAGCAAAGTAAAGTTCTAAACTACTCAAAATCAAGTAGTCATTGTCACGACCCGCACCCAGTACAGGGGCACGAGACCGTGGGTACGTCCAGCCTACGCCGCAGCATCAGCGGTAGAACGTTGTCTGGTCACAATAATACTACTAACTAACACCTGTCAATGATATACATCTCCATAATCTCACGATATAACTCAATCACAATAACTATAAGGCACAATAAAAGATAAAAGAAATAACATAGTTAAACACCATGTCTCAACATAAAGATAACTCACAGTCTAGCTGTCCAACACAAGTTCCCAATTAAACTTAACATAAGTCTAAACATAAACTGAAATATCTTGCATAAGTCTCGAGCATAAAATAAATACTATCTAGGTAGCTGTAGGCAAAGTCTCATCTAGAAGCATGGTCTCCTCTAGGATCTCTGGTACATAGTCTGCATCTATACCTGGTCCGTAGTGCGTGGTACAGAAATTCTCAAAATTCTCTGGAAAAAATATCCAGTCAGGATTGAACGAAAATACACCTCTAACAGTAGTTCCACATATATTGACAAAAACTATAAAACAGTGTAAGAAATACAAGACAGATATGAAATAACTGGAAATAAGAAATACTGGAATAAAGAATGCTGAAATAAGAAATGCTGGAATAACACACTGGAACAACATCATCAATAACATCTGACAAGGAATAGAACTACAAGTGCACACAAGTACAAGGAACTGGTATGTAGGGGTATGTAAGACAACAACTAGAACATGTGGAAAATACAAGATCAGTCTATCAAGATACATGTCAAGAATCCTCTATCTAAGTGTGTGAAACATTAGTATATCATGTGATCGGCTTGGGTTATATGACTCATTACATGGATTAGCGATCATCCCCAACAGGTCAGGCTAACCGGAATGTAACAGTGATAAGGCATGTAAGGGTAAGGCTGCACCGACGTGAGATATGGGTGAGCTAATGCTGCATGTAAGGTATGATCACATAACTACTAATATTTCCCCGTTTATCCCCAGCTAGCACGATGGATTCCAATCACGACTACTCGTGACAGGTCTCAATGATGCTAACTCGTGTAAGCAACAGTGTCAGAGTCATGTACGCTATACAACAAGAATTATAGAGATAATCAACATAATGGAAACTGTCAGAAAATGTACTCGCCTGTGGTCCATAGCTGGCAATACCACTGTCCGGGTTCCAAGGTACCGTCAGGGTGATCCAACAGTCCTATAGATATATCATAAACACAATACTGCATCAGACATTACACTAATACATAATCAAATATCATGATCTCACAGACTATGCTAGGGGTCACGTCTGTATTTGCTGTGCATAACAGACAGTCAATGGTACGGTCTTGCCAGTACGTCGGTGTACTTGTGGCAGTCTGCTGACATACTACTTGGTCACAGATCAACGTAACTACGGTATCCGTGGTTATACTTGGTTATCTAGTACATAAATATATAATACAGATTATAATCATACTAATTAATTACACTTATAATAGATATATGTATATACATGATAGAACTTATACTATGTATATATATATTAAGCATATATTAGGGATCCAAGTACGATACATATAAGTAGGCAAATATATACTTAATTGAGAATTATACTATATATGCATATATACTTATATACCAATACTAATATTAACCATATACCAATACCAACTACAATACGCTGGTTTACAATGAAGCATACGTGTATGTGCGTGCGCGTACACGCACATGAAGGGGCTCGAACCTGGGTACGTGGGACGAGTCGTGTACGTCGAGGTCGTCGCGGGGCTGGTGTCGGTTGGCAGCAGGTTAGTGGCTCTGGGCTTCTCCGGTTCAGCGGTCGTCGACGGTGCAGCGAGTCCGGGTGACATGTCCAGCGGGTTCGGCGAAGTCGGGTTGCTGTCGAGATCAGCGGGTCGTCGGCTTCAGCAGCAGTGTAAGCGGTTGTCGGCTTCAGCAGCGTTCCGACGTCGTGGAGGGGATGAAGTCGGTCGGGGATCGGTGAGAAGTGTAAGAAGTCGGGACTGCTGTGATGGTCGAGTTGGCAGCGGCTCCGGTCAGGTTGGATCAGCGGGTCGAGATCGTCGTGTGGAGGCGGGTTGTCGACAGCAGGTGGCTGTTCACCGGTGCAGCGTCGGGAAGGAACGGCTAGGTCGTGTGGGCGTCGGGAAGGAATAGGGGAGATGGTGTTTTGGTCGGCTGGGAGATTAGTTTAGGTTTAAGGAGAAGAAAAGTAGAAATATGTATATATATAGGTAGTGGAAATTGGGTTGACCTAGAATAAGTTTGGTCAAACCCTCTTGGTTTTGGGCCTTGCCATGGATATTTCAATGGCTAGGATCGCATTGGTTCACGGTTTTGAGGCCATGGTTCAAGGGTTGATGTTAAATTACGCATTCCTGAAAATTATGGAGAAAATAATCATGAAAGGGAATAATGGGTTTATTTGTGTATCGTGTCCAAGGGACGGACACCTTAGTGCACTTTTGCACAAGAGTGCCGATAATTAGAAATTGCACAACTTGTATCTATTATTTTTAATTAATGCAAAAAGTGTTCTACAATTAAATAGAAGTACAGGGGGCTGAATTTCGGTGGAACACAAACATAAATCAATGGTCTGGCACGTTTAGGTCAAGGTGTGAATCTGTTGGAAGTCAAGGGCTAGCGTAGCGTCCTAATTATTGAATATCGATTAAGTGCAAAATTAATTAATCATCCTCAATTATTTAAATATAATTAAATATCATGCAATCATTTATACATTAATTATGAAAAGACGAAAATATCCCTAATCCAAAAAGTGGGGGTGACAGTCATCAACATAGAACAACAAGTTTTCAAAAACAATAAGTTTTTAGAGATCAAAACTAAAGGAAACTCAAGAACACATAAAACCCTAGAAACTTAAAACTTAGATTTACACTAATCTATCCACCAAATCCAAAAATACCAAGTTCTAAATGTGCTTAGAATCTTACAAACAACATAATAGAACAATAATATAGAGGGTTTCTTCATTCCTTATGCAAGGTGTGCTTGTCTTAGAGGGAGAGAGAGAAAATCTAAGCAAGAGAATGGAAGAGAAATAATGAGAAGAGAGAGAATGATAATGGCTTATATATGAAGGGTTTGAGGTTTAGACCATGGATTCAACTCATGATCAAACCAAACCAACAAATAAACCAAGAGCCAAGTAAACCAAAAAATGGGTCTAGTCTTTCTACAACATACAACTATGCTAGCAAGAAAATTAAATACTCTCCAAATACGTATATTGGGAACGGGAAGTGACAAGATACAAGTGGATCTTCAAGAAGAAGATGAAATTAGACGGACCTGTTGACAAGTTCAATGCCAGGCTGGTTGTCAAGGGGTTTTCTCAGATGCAGGAGAATGATTACTTTGACACCTATGCTTCCGTTGCACGGATGACTACTATCAGGATACTGATTGCTCTAGGTGCAATTCACATATTGGTGATTCATCATATGGACGTCAAGACAGTATTTTTGAATAGTGAACAGATTGAGGATATTTACATGCAACAGCCAGAAGGGTTTATCGTCAAAGGTCTTGAAGACAAAGTATGCAAGTTGGTGAAATCTTCGTTTGGCCTGAAGCAAGCTCCCAAATTGTGCAACTAGAATTTTGACAAAGTTATCAAATCAAATGGCTACAAGGTCAGTAAGACTGATAAGTGTGTGTACACGAAATTCGCTGATGATAGAGGTATCATCGTTTATCTCTAGGTGGATGACATGTTAATCCTAAGTACAGATATAGAATGTGTCACTAAAACAAAGATGTTCTCCTCATCCAAATTCAGTATGAAGGACACGGGAGATGCGAATGTCATCATTGGGATTAAGATAATCCGAACGGAAGCTGGGCTTGCTCTATCACAAGCTCACTATGTGGAGAAGATACTCACACGCTACGGATACCATGATCTTCTAAGGATCGATACTCCGTACAGGAGTGACAAGAAGATGAAGCCAAATTCCAAGAAAAATGTCTAACAGTTGGATTACTTTAGTATCATCGAAAGTTTGATGTATGCTACGAATGCCGCTAGTCCTGACATAAATTTTGCTGTAGAGATGCTGAGACGATTCACAAGTAACCCCGGCATTGAACACTAGAAAGATGTGAAGAGGGTGATGAGATACCTCAAGAAGACTCAAAAGTTTGCACTTTACAACAGCGAAGATCCAACAGTGGTAGAAGGCTTCAGTAATGCTAGCTAGTGCTCAGAAGAACAAAGCAAGAGATCCATAGGAGGATATATTTTCTCAATAGGTGGAGCTGCTATATCATGTAAGTCAAAGAAGCAAACTATGCTCTCACACTCGTCAATGGAGTCTAAGTTCTATGCACTTGTGGCTGCAGCAGATAAATCAAAATTGCTTCAGGAGCTCATATACGATCTTTCAATGGTTGGTGCACAGATTCTGACGGTATCGATATACTATGACAACCAAGCAGCTGCAGTAGTGGCATCTAATAATCTCTTCAATGGTAAGAAGATGACTGTACGACTTCGGCATAGACACTGAACAATCTTATCAAGACTGGTGTCATTGCAGTAGTGGATGTTCGGAGTCAGAAGAACCTGGCGGATTAGTTCACAAAAGTTCTCAAGCTCCAGCTAGTAAAAGACACAACAGGTAAAATGGGCTTAAAAGACCTCTGATATTGTGCCTTTGTAATCATACCATTAAGTTTTATGCTAATAGTTCAAAGAGAAATCTACTAGGCATCTAACTTTTTGTTCAAGGGAGGATCATTGACTGGGAAATATCAGGTACGGTGGGTAGTCCATTGGGACAGTGTGGGATACATACGTGAAACCATTATAGTTTTATATTTCTTGTTGTATTTTCTTTTTCTTTTTATTTTTCTCTTTTGTCAGTTTGTAACATGTTCGTGATTTAGTACTTCTGTGGAGTTGTGTGTCACTATAGAGGAACTCTTGTGTGAATCTCAGTGTACCAACATTCCTTCTAGATTTTGTAGAATCAAACTCTTGTGTTCGTCTCTACTTTGTGGACCTCATATTCTTTGATCTGACTTCGGGACTAACAATCTCAAGACAAGATCCAAGTTAGAATAGACAACCGCTCAAACATTTTCGATACTAGCTTTCATAAGCTTGAAAAGTTTGATGGCGAATACTATAACATTTGGAAGAGAAAGATCTCCTTGAATCTTCGTCTTGTCAAAGTTTCTTATGTGTTGGTTGATCCTGATCCTACCATTCTTTCTCATTATAACGTCTGCGAACAAGAAGTTTGACAAAGTTATCAGATCAAATAGCTACAAGATCAGTGATACTAATAAGTGTGTGTACACGAAGTTCACTGGTGATAGAGGTATCATCATTTGTCTCTATGTGGATGACATGTTAATCCTAGGTACGGATGTAGAATGTGTCACTAGAACAAAGATGTTCCTCTTGTTCAAATTCAGTATGAATGACATGGGAGATGAATATGCTATCATTGGGATTAAGATAATCTGGTAGGAAGCTAGGCTTGATCTATCACAAGCTCACTACGTGGAGAAGATTCTCACATGCTACAGATACTAGGATCTTCCAAGGATCGATACTCCGTACAGGTGTGACAAGAAGCTAAAGCCAAATCCCGAGAAAAGTGTCAGACAGTTGGCGTACTCTAGTGTCATCGGAAGTTTGATGTATGCTACGAATGCCACTAGGCCTGACATAGCTTTTGTTGTGGGGATGCTGAGTCGATTCAGAAGTAACCCTGGTGTTGAACACTGAAAAGATATGAAGAGGGTGAGGAGATACCTCAAGAAGACTAACAATTTTGTACTTTACTATAACGGAGATCCAGCAGTGTTATAAGGATTCAGTGATGCTAGCTGGTGCTCAGAAGAAGAAAGCGAGAGATCCACAGGAGGATATATTTTTTCAATGGATAGAGCTTCTATATCATGGAAGTCGAAGAAGCAGACTATGATCTCACACTTGTGGGTACGTATCCCATATTGTCCCAAGGGACTACCCACAGTACATAATATATTTCCAGTCAATGATCCTCCCTTGAACCAAAAGCTAGATGCCTAGTAGATTTCTCTTTGAACTAATAACATAAAATTTAATGGTAGGATTGCAAAGATACAATATCAGAGGTCCTTCAAACCCATTTTACTAGCAGAGACTTCTACTAGCTGGCACTTGAGACCTTTCATGAACGGATCCTCCAGGTTCTCCTGACTCCGAATATCCACCACTGCAATGACACCAGCTTTGATAAGATTGTTCAGTGATCTGTGCCGAAGAAACACAATGCCCTTCTTACCATTGAAGAGATTGTTTGATATCACTGCTGTTGCTTCCTAATTGTCATAATATATCGGTACAGCCAAAATTTGTGCACCAATCATAGGAAAATTGTACATGAGCTCCCAAAGCCACTCTGCTTCATCTGCTACAGCTGCAAGTGCATAGAACTTAGACTCGATTGACGAGTGTGAGAGCATTGTCTGCTTCTTCGACTTTCATAATATAGCAGCTCTATCCATTAAAAAATAATATCCTCTGATGGATCTCTCGCTCTTTTCTTCTGAGCACCAGCTAGCATCACTGAAACCTTCTACCACTGCTGGATCTCCGCTGTAGTAAAGTACAAACTTATGAGTCTTTTTGAGGTATCTCATCTTCCTCTTCACAGCTTTTCAGTGTTCAACACATGGGTTACTCGTGAATCTACTAATCACCCCCACAGCAAAAGCAATATCAGGCCTAGTAGCATTCGTAGCATACATTAAACTTCCGAAGATACTAGAGTACTCCAACGGTCTGACATTTTTTTCTGGGTTATGCTTCAATTTCTTGTCACACCTATATGGAGTATCGATCCCTGGAAGATCCTGATATCCATAGCATGTGAGGATCTTCTCCACGAAGTGAGCCTGTGATAGAGCAAGCCCAGCTTTCGTCCAGATTATCTTAATCCCAAGGATGATATCCGCATCTCCCATGTACTTCATACTGAATTTGGACGAGAGAAACATCTTTGTTCTAGTGACACATTCTTCATCTGTACATAGGATTAGCATGTCGTCCACATAGAGACAAACGATAATACCTCTATCACCAGCGAACTTCGTATACACAAACTTATATGTCTAGATGACCTTGTAGCCATTTGATCTAATAACTTTGTCAAACTTCTCGTGCCATAATTTAGGAGCTTTCTTCAGACCATACAGAGATTTTACCAGTTTGTACACTTTATCTTCAAGACCTTTGACGATAAACCCTTATGACTGCTGCAAGTAAATCTTCTCAGTCAGTTCACCATTCAAAAATGTTGTCTTGATATCGATCTGATGAATCACCATCCTGTGAATAGCATCTAGAGAAATCAATATCCTGATAGTAGTCATCCGTACAACGGAAGCATAGGTGTTAAAGTAATCGATCCCCTGTATCTGAGAAAATCTCTTGGCAACTATCCTGGCATTGAACTTGTCAACAGTTCCGTCTGCTTTCAACTAGCCTGGCATTAAACTGAAACTATGATACCAAATTATTTTAGCTTGACCAAAATTAAGGGATGCATTCTATCTTGGCGTGATATGGCATTTCATGTCCTTGTTTGGTGAAAGGGGTATCGTATCATGTTATGGATGGGACATATGCCATTGATTGTTGGCTCATGCATCTCATGCTGTAGAATTGGTTTTGTTTCTTCATTTCGTGATTCCTTTGTGGTACTTGCTATTTGGGATCTGATCCCACTACTTTTTCATGGCCAAGTTTAGATCCAGTACCTGAGGATCAAGCTTATTTCCCCCTCACAGATGGCATGCACCCGAAGGATGGCTGCTGAGGGACACGAGTGGGTTCCTTTATTCACTGCTCGTCTTTTGCAAATATATTCTTTTCGGCGTTTAGCCAACTGGTACCTATTAGCCGACAAATTCTGGACAATAGTTCCCTACATAATTGTAAAATATTCAGACTACAGCTGACTCACTATCATATATATTTTGATTATGTATCTGGTACATCATTTTGTATTGTTGGACCTCTAGAACATTCTGATGCGACGTTTGGGATGCCTTAATGCTTATTCTGAAATATTCTATGTTATTGTTACTCATTTGAATGATTGAGATATAGAAGTTCTTGACCCTAGGAGACTTGATTGTTGTATGAACCCCCAAGTCTCTAGACAACCTTAACATATTACAGGTTACTTCGATATTCCGTAAGGTATGGTTGGCTGAGTCATTCCTCCGCTCTCCAGTATTCTGGTTCTGGGGCGTGACATATCCTTCAGGCAGATCAACTTACTTTCAAGTATTATTAGAAGTTATCGAGTCAAACTCATCATTAACAAACTCCTTCCATAAGATTGCATCTCTGGTCTTCATTGCCTTATCATAGGTAAGCGAATCAGCTTCCACATGATAGGTAACAAAGTCTTCTTCGAAGTCCTTCGGCCTCATCAATCACTTTGCTCTTGGCTCAGCGGGTTCTGGTTCAAATGTTGTCTCATCAATGATAACTTTTCTTGGACTAATTCTCTCTGTGAGGTACTTGTCTCGTCTGTGCTAGCAATATTCTCCGAAACATCCGCGAGAACAATATTATTATGCCTAGCAAACTTGTCTTCAAAGAATTCAACGTCGAGAAATTCTATGATATGATTAGATTCGATATCAAGGAATCTCCGAGCATCACTCTTATCCTCATAGCCTAGAAACATGGTCTTCATAGTCCTCGTTCCCAGCGTATGTATCTTGAGATCTGGAAGCTTCACATACGCCAGACTCCCCCACACTCGAATGACATTCATGTTGGGTGTGACCTTGAACAAGAGTTCATGAGGAGTAATGTCAGATGTTGCGAATAACACTTTATTCAGAATAAACATAGCCTTAAGGCTTCTTTTCCCCATAAGCACTTTGGAAGTCCTGCTGTTAGCAACATGGAGTTTATCATCTTTGTCAGCGTCATATTCTTCCTTTCTGCTATACTATTAGAATGGAAAGAATACGGAGCTGTCATTTTGTTGACAATTCTATGTTCTTTAAAAAATGATGCGAATTCCAAGGAACAATACTCTTCGCCTCAATCGCTTTTGAGTCTTTTGAGTTATTGACCGGTTTGACGTTCTGCTTCAGTCTTGAAGTCTTTAAGCTTATCGAATGGTTTATCTTTTGATTTGAGAAGATATAAAAATGCGTACTGCAAGAAATCATCGATGAAAGTGATAAAGTACTTTATTCCAGTCTTTATGGAGAATTGCTTGAAATCACAGATATCTGAGTATAACAACTCCAAAAGATCTGTACTTCGGTTTACCCTTATGAACGGCTTCCTGAAGATCTTCGTCTGCGCACAAACTTCATATTTCTCTATCTCTTTACCCCTATATTTGGAGATAAGGCCTAGACTAGACATCTTGTTAATGCGTTTACAATACACATGTCCTAGTCTATTATGCTACAACTCAAGAGAATAACCAAAAATAGAGACTGCATTGATACAAATAGAAGGAGTTACAAGCTGCAGTTTAAACATCCCTTCGGCACAAAAAGCTTTTTCGAAGTAAGTTCCCTCGTAGGACATCACCATCTGACCGACATTGATATCCATTATCAGGCTCACCTAGCACAAGAGACTCCCAGAGGAAAGATTTTTGGCAATCATTGGTACATGCTTCACGTTCTCCAGTGTGACTGACTTTCCCAAGGTCAGCTTCAGTACTACTTTACCAATACCCTGAACATCAGCTTGAGACTTGTTCGCCATCGAGACCTTCTCATAAGTGGGCTCGTACTTGGTGAACAACTCCTTCTTAGAGTACACGTGGCAAGATGCACCGATTTCTATCCATCAGTTAGTGTCCACGCCATGTGACTCAACCTGCGCAATCATAGCAACTAGGTTAAGCTCACTTTGCTCTTTCGGTTTAGGCTTTGACCTGCAATCACTCTTGTAGTGACCCTTCTTGCCACAATTATAGCATGTCACATCTGTCTTCGGCTTTGGCTTGAATTGAGCCTACTTTACCTTCAGCTGGTTGAATTCCTTCTTCTTCTTGTAGAAATTTTTTTGTTTTACTTTAGAGTCACTAGCATGTACCATGTTGGCCTTAGCCAACTGCTTGAACAAGGAGTCCAACTTCAGTTGTCCCATGGCTTCATCTTCAATGTGAATCCAGTGAAGATCTTCGAGCTGGATCACCATCTTCTTACGGTACATGTCAGTCTTTAACTTGATCCAGCTAGGAGGAAGATTGGTGACGATAGCCCCCACCATGAACTTGTCTTCCAGCTTCAAGCCCTCTTCCTCCAGTTTCTGCTACATCTTCAGAAGTTCTTTGACTTGTGGTAGCATCACCTTCTCGTCTTCAAATTACAAAGTGAAGAACTTCTCGACGAAATGAATTTTGGACATTTTTTCGTCAGTTTTGTAGTACTTCTCACGAGATTCCTAGAAATCTCTTGCTTTCTTCTTATTGCTGTAAGACTCTGCCATCGAGTCGTCCATAGCATTCAAGATCAATAACCTGCATAGGTCGTTGTCTTCCTTCCACTTGGAGTGCGCGTCATGCGCCACACCAACTGCAATCTATCCTCTATCTTCGGGAATGGTAGGTTCAGGATCAACCAACACATAAGCAACTTTGACAAGACGAAGATTCAAAGAGATCTTCCTCTTCCAAATGTTGTAGTGTTCGCCATCAAACTTCTCAATCTTGTAAAAGCAAGTATCGAGAAGGTTTGATCGGTTATCCATTCTAACTTGAGATTGTTAGTCTCGAAGTCAGACCAAGAAGAAGAGGTCCACAAAGTAGAGACACACACAAGAGTTCAAATCAACTAAATTGTCACTACCACATTCTAAAATAGGGGTATTTTTGTCATTTTTTTATTATTATAAGTAATGTGTATATTTTATTTTTAAATAATTGAATGATGTGTGTATATATATATATATATATATATATATATATATATATATATATATATATATATATATATATATATATATATATATATATATATATATATATATATTTATTTATTTATTATATTATGTTCATTAGTGCATGGGTTAGTGGACTAGACCTAAAAACCCATTAGATAAACCCCATGACCAAAATATTAGATTATGGATTTAATTAGTATTATTCGGGATTAATTATTGGGGTTATAATTCACTACCATAATTTTATTCAATTGTTATACCTTATCGTTGCTTCGATATTTGGAGCGCTACACTAGCTTTTGTCTACTACAACTTTTATACCCTTGTCCTAGACGTGCCAGTCTTCCATTTTGACCCTTGTGTAACTCATAAATATCCTCTTTTGTGCTTCTTTTAGTCGCACAATATTTATTACAGACGTTTATTTTTAAATACAAATAAATCCAACTTTGCATCTTTGTCCGTTCCAATCAAAATTGGAGACACAACCTTAACCCATTTGAGCAACCTAAATTATGATAATATTCTATTCTGAGTCTTCTACGTCTATGACACTTGTGTTCCACCCAATTTTAACCTTATGCACTCCTAATTAATTTAAGAACACCAATTATACTAATTTTAATTAAATTAATTTAAGGACCCAACCTAACCCAAAACTACATCCAACACCAAACCAAACCCCCACTCACACCCTCAAGGTTCAGACTAAACCCCACATACCCTTTTTATCTACTACATCACACCAAACATGGTATTTTTCCTCATCCAATCCCAAACCACATTGATTGTGCAATTTTCTAATTGTTGGAGGGCTTTTGTGCAAAAGTACAATGAGGTGTCCACCTCCCATTGGACCCAAGACATGAAGCAACACTCCCCCCTCATTGACCGGTCATACACAAATTTCTTTCCATTTTTTTGAGTGGGTTACACTCAAACTCCCCCTACACAATCATGGCCCTCCATTTTAAAACTAGCCCAATCTCCACCCTCCATTCCTTCATTTGAACATTTTCCATCCCCAAGAAGCACATGGCTGACCCTAATCCCAAGGCCATCACCCCTATTCTCTTACCTACATAAACACTCTTCCTCCTCTATTTTTTCATCAACAACCATTTTTCCATTACATAACCAAAACCCCACTTTATCATCACATCTCTCCTTCTCCCCTTCGACAATCCCGCCGGAGCCCAACAGCCGGCCGTCCCCAACTCAACCAGTCACCACCACGACCACCCAACACCACTCCTCTCCTCCCTCGACTCCATAGTTCCATCCTTCCCATGATTTCACTTCTTCTCCGATCCCATCCCGCCGGAGCAGACCTATCAACCACCTCCGATCACCTCCCTCGACAGCATCTCCTCCATCCCGCCTAAGCACCCGTCCCCGAGCAGTGACCTACCTCCGAGCAACCTCTTCCACCACAGTGACTTACCTTCTCCACTCCACCATAGCAGCCTCCGAGCAACCTCTCCTCGACCACTGCCACCTCCATCATCGATCAACATAATCATCATCACCATTCTTCATCACCACCCGACTCCGGTCATCCCCGAGTTATCACCACCGCCACCATTACCATTATCTCTACCGCCGGAGACTTCATCAACCACTACCACCGACTTCATCACCAGCTCACCGCCACCATGGTCCCTTCTCCCTGAGCAGTCACTACCATGCCTCAGTCACGACCACCCCCCAATCAAGACCTCCGCCACAACTAGTGACTACCACCTTCCGCCACCGTGCCACCTGCTGCTACTGTTGGCCGGAGCACCATCGCCGAAGATCGACCTACACGAGCCGCGGTCGAGCGTCACCCCTCCTTGTTCACGTGCATATCGAGGTTTGAACTTGCCTTCCTTTCCTTTGTGTCATGTTGTTGAGTGACACTGTGTATGGTAAATCCTGGTACCTAGCATATATGTACGTGTATTTAGTGACGTATATATATCTATATGCATATATGTATATATATCAATATGTATACCTGTATATATATCTATATGTGTATCCGTATATATATCAATATGTATACCTGTATATATATCTAAATGTATATCAGTATATATATCTATATGTATATCTGTATGTATATCTACATGTATATATATATATATAAGTGTTGTATGTATATATAAGTGTCATATATATATATGTAAGGGTGTAGTACATATATGTATGCATATATGTATAGTAATTTGGTGTTAGTATTTACTCTTTAGAAATTTAGTTAGTTGTGAGTATCACATATTTCTATATGTTTGGTATGACCCTAGGTGTATTAGTATAAATATAAGTAGTGGGTAATACTGAGTAATATTTTAAAGTATTATATATATATTAAAGTATTTTGGTAACTCACTGCCTTGTGTAACCTAACCTACTAGCTAGACCATGTGTTAGTGTTACACGAGATTTAAAGATTTGGTCATGTGTTAGTGTTAGTTATTTGTCTTGCTGTGTACGGTATTCGAGGGCATGACACTTGTGCATTTCAGACGCGCACACTTGACCCTGTTAGTTGACTAATTATTGCCCCTACGTGTGTTAGTTCTAAGTGCAGCGTAGTCGTATTTATGTGTGTGCTAGTGTAACGACTGATGTTATTATATTATATAAATATAGGACCATTGGATCGTTCTGCGAAACTTTGGGAGCAGGATATTGGTATTGCCTGCCCAGGACCACAGGCGAGTACATTATCTGATAATTAATATTATTTGATAATTTCTATAATTCAAGTACTTAGAAATGTTACATCTGATTCTTGACACTGTGGTACACGGACTAGTATATAGATTGGATCTTCAATCATGAGATGTTACATTGGTTATCGTATTGACATTGTATACGACATTGATATTAGACATTGTACATGACATTATTATTGGACATTGATCATATATCGTGATGTGTCATGGTTGGATCCACAGTACTAGTTGGGGGCAGGGGAAATTGCTAGTGAGAGATGTGATCATATTCCTATTGTAAATTATAAAACATTGTTAGTGTTAATCATACATTTCACATATGATTAGCCAGGACATATAGCTATTTTACATGTTCCCAAGCCGATCATATATCGAAACTACTATTTCAAACACTTAGAATAGTTACAGTTTTATATTTCAGTTTCATATGCTACATTACCCTGTATATGATATTGCAGTTCCTTCTCTTCATTTCATAGATGCATTGACTATACCATATTGTCTACATTGTCTATTCTCTTTATTTTTGCCATTGCATCTATTTATTATTTTCTCTCAGTATATATCATCATCTATTTATTGTTTTGTAGTCCTTGTCAATTAATTGGAACTGTTATCGGGTTGTACTTCGCTCCAATCCTGACTGGATATATTTTTTCAGACTGTGACTTAGAGGACATGTGTCCGACATATTACGAACCACAGGGAGAGTAGCTGCAGCCTTGAACCTTGTAGTTCAGGTGTGATTTTCGGGAGTTCTAGCCGGGATCACTAGTTATTCAGTTAGTTTCTTCTAGCAGATATTGGTACCGGATTTGTTTCCGGCATATATTGAGACTTGGATGTTTATTGTTTGAAGATTATTTTGTTGTTTAGACTTGTATTTGTATTTCGATTATTTCCTTCGATATCTTATCGTATTTTAGTTCTTTCGTTGAGTATTTGCATATTAAATTGTTATATCTGTGTCTCCTTATGGAGATAGATATTCGTGTGAGAGTGATTAGATAGCATTGTGACCTAGAAGACGTTCTACCGCCGATGCTGCAGCATAGGCTGGATGTACCCGCGTACTCGTACCCCTATATCGGGTGTGGGTCGTGACACATTTTAGTGGTAGCCCATACAGGTCTCTTCGTCTTCGAGCTTCACAATTAGAGCGATGTCATGGTAGTGTAACGACTTAGTTGTACTACTACAAGCCTGTGACAGGATCTAGGATATAGTATACTAGGATGAGAGCGAATACTCAATCACAATTAGAAAAACTTCCAATCTATTTTGCATTTTCTTCTGAATATTGGTTCCTTTAGAATTTTATTGTCCTTCCTTGAGGATATCGTATCTATTGCCTTAATTGATTCTTTTCGGTCTGTCTTCAGGATGCTGCCGAAGATCAGATCGCAGCGATCAGGAGCAACTGCCGTGTCGGAGAGGTCAGCGACTTCTCAACCTTCTATACAGGGAATGGCAGGGACCGTTCCTTCACCTTCTGTCCGTATAGGAGTTTCAGTAACTTTCGGGGGTCCTCCTCCCCCACCTTTCCAGAGGGCTGTTCGAGCTTTTGTAGAGGACCTTCATTCTCCGCCGCAGATTCCTTTCCCTGGAGGTGTGCCTGCTGATGGGGCACAGGTTTTTACCTTGATTCAGGGTATGGTAATTACCCAAAGAGTAACGGCAGAGGCCCAGCGTGTTCAAGCTGAGGCTCAGAGGATGCAGGCAGAGGCGCACCAAGCGCAGACTGAGCTGATGAGAGAGAGCATGGAGAATGCTCACCAGATGGCATTACATGCAGTTGAGAGAGTTGCCCAATAGTATCCTGGTCAGCAACAACAACAGAGGCCAGGCACTATAGTTGACTTCAAGAGGATGGCACCTCGAGAGCTCAAGGGTATCGAGGGGATACTCTACGCTAATGACTGGTTAGAGGATATGAAGAGAAACCTGCGATTAGCCCAGATTCCGGAGAGCTTGCAGATAGAGGTGGCCGGCAGTCAGATGTTCGATATCGCACTCATATGGTATCACACGGAGCTGAGACTTACCGCTCAAGGACTTACTTGGAGGACTTTTAGGGAGCTTTTCAAGGAGAAATTATTTCCCGACGTGGCCCTGGGAGCTTTGGAGAGTCAATTTCATGACTTGGTCCAAGAGAACATGTCGGTCGACGAGTACGCCACAGAATTCTGTCGATTGAGCCATTTTGTATCGTCTATAATTCGGGACCCAGGAGATAGATCCCGAAAGTTTATAAATGGGCTGACGATAGAGGTTAGGTCACGCACTTCTGGACGTTGTATCGCTACCTTTGAGGATATCTTGATGGATGCCTAGATTCCAGAGGAGGATCTGGATCTCAGGCCTAAGAGGAGTCGCGATATTTCTGGTGATACGAGTGGCAGCGCAGAACCGGCGAAGCGTCCCCATATTCAGCAGCAGCCGAGGAAGTTTCAGCATCACCACCAGCAGCACCAGGCACTGGTTCGTATTCAGCAGGATCAGCAACAGCCTCCGAGGCAGACCCAGCAGGCATATTATTTCTGTAAGAAGCCAGGGCACCTTTGGGAGAGCTGTAGAGTGAGGCTAGGACTTTATTTGCACTGTGGCGTTGTGGGACATCAAATGAAGAATTGTCTTCTAGCTCTTTATTTTCCCCGATAGCGTGCAGATCCAAGTCATAGAGGTCCACCTAGGCCACCTTTGGAACCGCAGATTGCTCAGCACCCGCGGAAGGAGCCACCCCAGCAGGGAGGGGCATTTGCGATGACGGTCGAGGAGACCGATACTGCAGGTGATGGGTTAGAAGGTTTTGTTTTGTTCTTTCCTTCTGTTCCTTTCCATCTATTTGATTGATTGATTTCTTACTGCCTTAGCTTACATCAGTGATTTTCTTGCTAGAATGTAATTAGTAGTACACCCTGACAGAGACTGCAATACCATGACAAAGAGACCATAACCATGCATATTTTTTTCTTTTTCTAGATTGCATGTTGTATGGCTGTAGGTAAGACTTCCTTAGACCTTGGTTGTTGGGGGTTTGACCATAGTAAGGATTAATGAATAGGTTATGATTGGTCAGAGAGAGACAAGGTGTCTTAAATTTCGATGACAAAATTTTTCTAAGGGGGATAGACTTGTCACTACCATATTCTAAAATAGGAGTATTTTGGTTATTTTTTAATTATTATAAGTAATGTGTATATTTTATTTTTAAATAATTACATGATATATATATATATATATATATATATATATATATATATATATATTTATTTATTATATTATGTTCATTAATGCATGGGTTAGTAGATTAGACCTAGAAATCCATTAGATAAACCCCCTAACCAAAATATTGGATTCTAGATTTAATTAATATTATTCGGGATTAATTATTGGGGTTATAATTCACTACCGTAATTTTATTCAATTGTTGTACCTTATCGTTGCTTCGATATTTGGAGCGCTACACTAGTTTTGCCTTCCAACAAATTTTACACCCTTGTCCTAGACGTGCCAGCCTTCCATTCTAACCCTTGTGTAACTCATAAATACGCTCTTTTGTGCTTCATTTTAGTCGCACAATATTCGTTACAAAAGTTTATTTTTAAATCCAAATAAATTCAACTTTGTATCTTTGTCTGTTCTAATCAAAATTGGAGACACAACCTCAACCCGTTTTGTGCAACCCAAATTATGACAATATTCTATTCTGAATCTTCTACGTCCATGATACTTGTGTTCCACCCAATTTTAACCATATGCACTCCCAATTAATTTAAGAACACAAATTACACTAATTTTAATTAAATTAGTGTAAGGACCCAACCTAACCCAAAACTACACCCAACACCAAACCAAACCCCCACTCACACCCTCAAGGTTCATACTAAACATCACACACCCTTTTAATCCATTACATCACACCAAACATGGTGTATTTCCTCATCCAATCCCAAACCGCATTAATTGTACAATTTTCTAATTTTTGGGGGGCTTTTGTGCAAAAGTACAATGAGGTATCCACCTCCCATTGGACCCAAGACATGAAGAAACACTCCCCCCTAATTGACCGATCATACACAAATTTCTCTCCATTTTCTTGAGTGGGTTACACTCAAACTCCCCTACACAATCATGGCCCTCCATTTTAAACCTAGCCCAATCTCCACCCTCCATTCCTTCATGTGAACATTCCCCATCCCCAAGAAGCACATGGTCATCCCTAATCCCAAGGCCATCACCCCTCTTCTCTCACCTACATAAATACTCTTCCTTCTCTATTTTTTTATCAACAACCATTTTTCTATTACATAACCAAAACCCCACTTCATCATCACATCTCTTCTTCTCCCCTTCGACCATCCCGTCGGAGCCCAACAGCCGGCCGTCCCCGACTCAACCAGTCACCACCACGACCACCCAGCACCACTCCTCTCCTCCCTCAACTCCACAGTTCCATCCTCCCCACGACTTCACTTCTTCTCCGATCCCATCCCGCCGGAGCAGACCTATCAACCACCTCTCATCACCTCCCTCGACAGCATCTCCTCCATCCCGCATGAGCACCCGTCCCCGAGCAGCGACCTCCCTCCGAGTAACCTCTTCCACCACACAACCACCACAGTAACTTACCTCCTCCACTCTGCCGGAGCAGCCTCCGAGCAACCTCTCCTTGACCACCGCCACCTCCATCATCGATCAACATCATCATCATCACCAATCTTCATCACCACCCGACTCCGGCCATCCCCAAGTCATCACTACCGCCACCATTACCATCATCTCCACCGCCGAAGATTTCATCAACCACCACCACCGACTTTATCACCAGCTCACCGCCACCACGGTCCCTTCTCCCCGAGCAGTCACCACCACGCCTCAGTCACGACCACACCCAATCATAACCCCCGCCATAACTAGTCACTACCACCTTACGCCACCGTGCCACCTGCTGCCACTGTTGGCCGGAGCACCATCGCCGAAGATCGACCTCCACGGGCCGCGGTCGAGCGTCACCCCTCCTCGGTCATGCGCACACCGAGGTTTGAACTTGCCTTCCTTTTCTTTGTGTCGTGTTGTTGAGTGACACTGTGTATGGTAAATCCTGGTACCTAGTATATATGTACGGGTATTTAGTGACGTATATATATATATATATATATATATATATATATATATATATATATATCAATATGTATACCTGTATATATATCTATATGTATATCCATATATATATCTATATGTATGTCATTATGTATATCTATATGTATATATATAAGTGTTGTATGTATATATAAGTGTCATATATATATATATATATGTAAGGGTGTAGTACATATATGTATGCATGTATGTATAGTAAGTTCGTGTTAGTATTTACTCTTTAGAAATTAAGTTGTTAGTTGTGAGTGTCACATATTTCTATATGTTTGGTATGACCCTAGGTGTATTAGTATAAATATAAGTAGTGGGTAATATTGAGTAATATTTTAAGGTATTATATATATATATTAAAGTATTTTGGTAACTCACTGCCTTGTGTACCCTAACCTACTAGCTAGACCATATGTTAGTGTTAGTTATTTGTCTTGCTGTGCACGGTGTTCGAGGGCATGACACTTGTGCATTTCAGACACGCACACTTGACCATATTAGTTGACCAGTTATTGCCCCTACGTGTGTTAGTTCTAAGTACAGCGTAGTCGTATTTATGTGTGTGCTAGTGTAACGACTGATGTTATTATATTATATTATATAAATATAGGACCATTGTATCGTTCTGCGAGACTTCAGGAGTAGAATATTGGTATTGCCAGCCCAGGACCACAGGCGAGTACATTCTCTGATAATTTTTATTATTTGATAATTTATATAATTCAAGTACTTAGAAATATTACATCTGATTCTTGATACTGTGGTACACGGACTAGTATATAGATTGGATTTTCAGCCATGAGATGTTACATTGGTTATCGTATTGAAATTGTACACGACATTGATATTAGACATTGTATATGACATTATTATTGGACATTGATCGTGTATCATGACGTGTCATGGTTGGATCCACTTTACTAGTTGGGGCAAGAGAAATTGCTAGTGAGAGATATGATCATATTCCTATTGTAAATTATAAAATATTATTAGTGTTAATCATACACCTCACATATGATTAGCCAGGCCATATAGCTATTGTACATGTTCCCAAGCCGATCGCATATCGAAACTACTATTTCAAACACTTAGAATAGTTACAGTTTTTCATTTCAGTTTCATATGCTATATTACCCTGTATATGATATTGCAGTTCCTTCTCTTCATTTCATAGATGCATTGACTATACGATATTGTCTACATTGTCTGTTCTCTTTATTTTTGCCATTGCATCTATTTATTATTTTCTCTCTGTATATAGCATCATCTATTTATTGTTTTATAGTCCTTGTCAATTAATTAAAACTATTATTGGGTTGTACTTCGCTCCAATCCTGACTGGATATATTTTTTCAGACTGTGACTTAGAGGACTGGTGTCCGACATATTACGGACCACAGGGAGAGTAGCTGCAGCCTTGGACCTTGTAGCTCAGGTGTGATTTTTGGGAGGTCTAGCCGGGATCACTAGTTATTCAGTTAGTTTCTTCTAGCAGATATTGGTACCGAATTTATTTTCGGCATATATTGAGACTTGGATGTTTATTGTTTGAAGATTATTTTTTTGTTTAGACTTGTGTTTGTATTTTGATTATTTTCTTCGATATCTTATCGTGCTTTAGTTCTGTGGTTGAGTATTTTTATATTACATTGTTATATATGTCTCCTTATGGAGATAGATATTCGTGTGAGAGTGATTAGATAGCATTATGACCTAGACATCTTTATACCGCAGATGCTGCGGCGTAGGCTGGACGTACCGCGTACTCGTACCCTTATATCGGGTGCGGGTCGTGACATAAATCCAGAAGAAAAGTTGATGCACTGAGATTCACACAAGAGTTCCTTTACAGTGACATATAACTCCAAAGAAGCACTATAGTAAGAACATGTTACAAACTGACTAAAGAGAAAAATAAAAGCAAATACAACAAAAATCATAAAATGTTCTTCTCTTTACATTTGCAGACGCTACAATGAGAAATAACGAGCACAAAAAAGAAGACACAAAGAACTTCTTGATGGGGTGATCAAAATCACCGATGTTCAAGGCAAGATTCGC
Source organism: Iris macrosiphon (assembly GCA_036927795.1). Taxonomy (NCBI): domain Eukaryota; kingdom Viridiplantae; phylum Streptophyta; class Magnoliopsida; order Asparagales; family Iridaceae; genus Iris; species Iris macrosiphon. The sequence goes on along the minus strand of JAYESA010000008.1, from coordinate 160,597,071 downwards.
CCTACACGACGATCTGTCCCCAGGATCTAGCAAGTTCACACGAGAACTTCTGGAATGCTCTAAGTCACATTCGGATCACTCGAAAATCAATATATTGGAGGGGTGCTCTCTGGGCCGCGTGTGCTTGGGTGCACTTTCGGATCTTTCAACCCCCAAAATGAAAGAGAAGGTCATTTATATATAGAGGAAGTCAGCATTTATGCACTCATATGCCCTCATATGCGCGCATACGCGCTGTCCGACCAGATCCACCAAATCCATGTGTCAGAGCCGCATGCGCCAACTAAGCCGCACGCGCCGCCAGCGCCGCCTGTATGTTGTACTACACGAGGAAGTCAGAGCCACCAAAAGCCGAAAGCAGCCGCTAAGCACAGACACCCTCGCGCAGCATGCGCCGCAATTTCCAGACAGCACGGATAACTATGTGCCGCTTGCGCCACCAACAGCAGACCATGTCCCCTCCACATCCGACTCACTCAGACAAACTTGCTGGCCGCATAGCTTTTGGACGCATATCCCCTGGCCGCATAGCTCCTGAACACATAGCTCCTGGCCACATAGCTCCATGTGCTAAGTGCAAAGTGCACCATCAAAGCACCACTTTGAGCCCTTGAGTTCGAGTCGCTAAGCACCTATGGGACTTAGCTTCTAAGGAAAGCTTTCCAAAAGTGGTGACAAAATTAAGATTGTCATAATGGGGTTCACACTTAATCCCTATAGGAAAGTCAACACACATGGACCACCACCCTATGTGCATATGCCAATACTAAGCATAGTTATATATTGAGATATATATATTTGTGGTTTTTCAATATGGAACTAAAACTACTAAAGCTAAGTAAAAAATACCAACAAAAAAGGCTTCAACCTCTAAAACTCCGTGTACAACTATGTACACAAATGCTATACAATTACACATTAAATAAAAAGACGATCAATTCTGTTAAAAGTGCTAAATCTTGAATCCAATTAAACTGTAATACCGATAGAAAGAAGCACAAGTGGTCCATTCTTTCAATCACAAGCCCTAACCAAGACTCTCAAAAACTGTGACAATATATACAATTCTGTTAAACGGCAGATAAGAGCCCAACTATATTGTGATGAAGATATAAAAGAATATAAGAAAATTATATTTCATTTGACTGCCACTTATCAAGACTAGCAAAATTATCAGCACATACTTTACTTCCAGATCAAGGTAGTCAAAGGCACAAGAAACACTAGATACACAAAAGATTCATATTGTCTGAGACATAATTCGGAGCTAAGCGAAACACAAATATAAAAGATAATAAAAATATATATTGATAAATAAATAAATTAGTAATGTAATAAATAAAACCAAATAACATATTAAAACCAACAAAAATATGTTAAACATAACCAAGTGAACTAGCAGAGCAGCAGTAGCAGTCAACAGAACTAACAAAAGTTCGTATTATTCCTACCACACATTTAGTAAGTTTTAGTTTTTTCAGTTCAACTATAACTAACTACTTGTATGAGCTAAGGGTTATCTTACTGTCTCAAAGTTAAAAAAAACAAAAAACAAACAAAAGCTAGCCTATTCTTGGTTGTGGATGTGGAATGATTCAATGTTCTATCTATTCCACTTACTTATTTATTTATAGTATGGAAATACATTCATTTCCTCGGCATCGATACCATTCAATGGCCTTGCAGAAAGGCGCACCCAAGGCGCTCCTTGGGTGTGCATGGAGAAAGACACATTGTCTAGTAAGGTACAACTGCTGCGCCTTTCTGCGAGGCATGTCTTTGACTACAATAATCTAGACGAATAGGATAACAGCTTAAGCAGATGAATCTGATTAGTACTCAACCATATACTCATATTAAGTAAAATACCAATTTCTTACATACAGAAATAACAAGTTCTTCCGCCAGTCCTGACTCTACGTACATAAAAGCTAATTACCAAGTTTTTACTGAGAATTAACAAGTTCTTCCGCCACTCTTGACCACACACACAAAAGCTAATTGTTACAAACTATTCCCATTACTAGCCAAACATTTTTGCTAAAAGTTTTAGACTATAACTAAAAGACTTCTGTAAATACTGTCCAGATTTCTTCCAATCAAGCCACTAAGAATCACTAATCATGGACATCCACTCCCAAAGCAGCTCCACAAGAAGATCTTTTCATCTTAGGCATTACTACTCTCCCCTTCTTTTATCTGAACCTTCAGAAGTTCATACTTCCTTTCATGTCACCAAAATTTGCTTTTGTGCATCAAAAGTTGCCAGTTCACTTACTGAATATGCAGTACCTCTGGTTCTCTTCTTGTTTCTCTTACTTCCAACACTGCAACATTTTTTTTCCTTCTGAGAAACTTCCCCTTGCATTATATAAACTTCCATTAACTCTGACTCAGCAGTTTCAAACTATGTCTCTTCAAGAGGCCCATAGCTGATTCTGAAAATGTAACATATCCCCCTTTTTTGACAAACTCATACAAATAAGCTGTGGAGTAGAAAATTCTCCCTTACATCCTTCTTTTCTGTAGTAACTATCATCTATTCCTTGTTCACATCCCCTTCACCTTTGCAAGAGTTTATTTCTATATATTTCCACATCCATATCGGAACACAATTTAATATAATTTTTTCATAAAATTTATTTGTCACCTTTGCAAGTCTATCTAGTTCCAGAAACTAGATTCTTAATTATACATTACATGACTCAACTCAAGCAAAAGAATTGATATTACTTGTCAGCCTAACAACCACCAATACGAAAGGAAGTGGTAGTATATCGTATCGTAAGACTATGTATCGTGTATCTTAGGGTACTAACAACGTAGCCCAAAAGGCACTAAGCGACTATCAACATTGTCTTCAAAGCTATCTTATTTCATAATCTTCCACGTCACCACCTTCCATATTTGCAACTGTTTCCCCATCTCCTTCCATATTTGCAACTGTTTCCGTACCATTATCTCTTTTTTAGCTTTCCCTCCCAAAGCATATACCTCTAAGACAGACCTCATAGCATCCAAAATTAAATCCTCTTCTTGGCTTAAAGTAGGGTGATTCTGCAGCCCATAACACTGAGTAAAACTTTGATACAGATGGCTGTATCAAAAAATTGATACAGTCACTGTATGACAGGTGGACCCTCCTCTCTCTTCGTAAAATGTGCAAGCATATATGTATGTATAGGGAGTCGACATGCCATACAGTGGCTGTTGGTGATAATCTTGTTAGTTTGTTTAGATTGATAAGTTATTTTGTTTGTTGAAACAACTTTGATATATCTTTTATTTAGTCTATCTCTTTACATCAAATGTTCAACTATATATAGCTACCATTTTATTCAATAAAAAATTACCAAGTCTATTCATCCTCCACAAAACTTGTGTCATGTTTCCTCTTTACTGGGCTATTTTACTACATTTGGTATCAGAGCTCGGGTTGAGGAACAGAGAAGCTATGGAGTCGTCGAAGATCACATTCCATTATCCAATGCCCACGAAGAGCAACTATGGAGCATGGGCGATCAAGATGAAGGTGTATATGCAAGCCCAAGGAGTATGGGACGCCATTGCACCTATCGACCCGAAGGTGATGGTTGAAGCAAGGAAAGATAAGATGGCCCTTTCTGCCATCTATCAAGCGACCCCGGAGGAGACGCTGCTTCTACTGGCCGAAAAGGAGACGGCTAAAGAGGCGTGGAAAATGTTACAAACAATGCACATGGGTGCCGAGCGCGTCCGGGAGGCAAAGGTCCAGACTCTAAAGAATGAGTTTGAGACTCTCCGCATGAAGGAGGCAGAAACGATTGACGACTTTACCATAAAGTTGACAACTATGGTCAACAAGATCCGTGCATTGGGCGACAAGGTAGACGAGACCTATGTCGTGAAGAAATTTCTTCGGGTAGTGCCATCGAAGTTTCTACAGATCGTATCAACGATCGAACAGTTCTGTGACCTCAAAACGATGACCGTAGAGGAGCTCATCGGCCGTCTAAAGACACACGAGGAACGATTGCGCGGTACTGGTGACAACGGTGAGGAGCAAGTCCTGTTGTCTAGAGCCGAGTGGAAGGCGCGAGATACAAAAGTATCAGGCGAAGGATCTGCTGATGAGTAGCGACATGGTAACGGCACTCGAGGCCGTGGTCATGGTCGCGGGCGTGGCCGAAGTCATGGACGAAGCAATGGCGACCACGGGACCGCTGGACGAAGCAATGGCGACCACGGGACGGCTCTCAATCACCGTGGAAGAAGGTTCGACAAGACTAAGGTACAGTGCTACAATTGTCAAAGTTATGGGCACTTCGCCTCTGAATATCGTTCTAACAAGAAGGAAAGGGCTCACCTAGCCGAGAAGATAGAAGACGATGAACCAACACTGCTCATGGCCATGCTTCATGAGGAAAAAGTGCAGATCCATGAAAAGAAGGTGCAACAAAGATTAAAAGGCGACGAGAAGGACGAGAACCACCTATGGTATCTTGACACAGGGGCTACCAATCACATGACGGGATGTAGAAAGAATTTCACCGAGCTTGATACATCAGTAAAAGGTAAGGTGCGATTCAGAGATGGGTCTGTTGTTGACATTTGTGGCCGTGGTGATGTGTTATTCAAATGCTAAAATGAAGAACATAAGGTCCTGACCGGCGTATACTACATTCCAAAGCTCCACACCAACATTGCAAGCTTAGGACAACTTGATGAACAAGGATGCAAGATGATCATGGAAGGCGGGGTCTTATGCATGTTCGACCGACAAAGGCGGCTGATGGCGAAGGTGAAACGGTCGAGTAACCGGTTGTATATTCTCAACCTGAGTCTAACTCAACCGGAGTGCTTGCTGACAAGATACAACGAGGACGCATGGTTGTGGCATGCACGGTACGGGCACCTAAACTTCCAGTCATTGCGAAATATAACGCAAAACAAAATGGTGGAGGGAATGCCGCCTATTGAGCACGTTGACCATCTATGCGAGGGATATATGGTAGGCAAACAACGACGTGCACCATTCCCTCAGGAGTCATCGTATCGGGCAGAGAAGCCACTCCAGCTCATACATGGGGATTTGTGTGGGCCAATCTCTCCAACAACTCCGGGAGGTAAAAGATATTTTCTTCTACTTGTTGATGATTTTACTCGATATATGTGGGTAGATTTTCTCAGAAACAAAGATGAGACATTGAGTGCTTTCAATAAAATAAAAGAAAATGCCGAAATGGAGGTGGATCGCAAGTTGAAGGGGCTCCAAACCGACAGAGGTGGCGAATTCACATCAAAGGAGTTTAGCCGCTATTGTGAGGACCTGGGAATTAAAAGGTTTCTCACCGCACCATATACTCCACAGCAAAATGGTGTGGTCGAACGAAGAAATTAAACCGTCCTTGCTATGGCACGGAGTCTTCTAAAAAGCAAGAAGGTGCCCGAAATCTTTTGGGGAGAAGCAGTGGCGACGGCCGTACATCTTCTTAACCGGGCGGCGACGCGAAGTCTGGTAGGAAAGACTCCATATGAGGCTTGGTATGTCAAGAAACCAAAGGTGCGTCAATTCCGAACTTTTGGTTGTGTGGCGCACGTGAAAACTGTGATGTCACATCTCAAGAAGTTGGCGGATAGGAGCACTCAAATGGTGTTCCTTGGCTATGAAACTGGATCCAAGGCCTATCGAGTTTATGACCCAGTTGCGAAGAAGTTGCATGTAATCCGGGATGTGGTATTCCAGGAAGAGAAGGAGTGGAATTGGGACTTGGCACTAGGGGACTGTCCTACCTCGGAGAACACATTCATCGTGCTACTTGAGAAGCATGGCAGCACAGGAGATGAGGAAGAAGGTGACAATGAAGAGCAACATGCGGTTGTTGCGGCTGCTGTTGTTCCACGCGATGGGGCGGCTTCGGGGGGAGCTGCTGTTGTCACTTCTTCTTCGACAACATCAAGTGTAGCGGACGATGCCGCTGCTGCTACTTCTTCGATGATCGACGGTCAACCACGTCAACCATGCTATCGATCTATCAAAGAGGTGTACAACGCCACAACATCGATGGAAGAAGTTGGGCTATGTATGCTAGGTGCGGAGGAGCCTACGAGTTTTGCCGATGCCGGGAAACAAGCATGTTGGCGACGTGCAATGGAGGAAGAATTGGCCGCTATTGAAGACAACGAGACATGGGAGATCACAAATCTACCGAGTGGACATAGGCCTATTGAACTGAAGTGGGTTTATAAACTGAAGAAGGATCCACAAGGAGCCGTGATCAAGCACAAAGCGCGCCTTGTTGCAAAAGGGTATATGCAAAAACAGGGAGTGGACCTCGAAGAAGTATTTGCACCGGTAACGAGACTTGAGACGGTAAGGCTACTCATTTCCTTAGCTGCTCAAGAAGGTTGGGAGGTACATCATATGGACGTCAAATCGGCGTTCCTCAACGGCAAAATTTGTGAAGAGGTATACGTATCTCAACCTCCTGGCTATGTTGAACAGGACAATGAACACAAAGTGCTAAAGCTGAAGAAAGCACTTTATGGCCTTCATCAAGCTCCACGTGCATGGAATTCCAAACTCGATAAAAGCCTGATGTCACTTGGCTTCGAGAGGTGCCCTTTGGAGCATGTCGTATACAAGAGAAGCATGGATGACTCAAGCTTGTTGGTCGGCGTGTACGTTGATGACCTGATTATCACAGGATCAAGCAACGCGGAGATTACAAGGTTCAAGACACAGATGAAACAGTTGTTCAACATGAGTGATCTCGGGCTGCTATCTTACTACTTGGGGATTGAGGTATCTCAAACACCCCAAGGAATTGCATTGTGTCAATCCACGTATGCTCCCAAGATACTTGAGAAGAGTGGGATGTCGAATTGCAATCCAAGTCAAACTCCAATGGAGCCGAGACTAAAATTGAGCAAAGTAAGCCAAAATCCTCCTATCGACACAACATACTACAGAAGTATCATTGGTTGTCTGAGATATTTGGTGAATACACGACCAGACATAGCTTATGTGGTCGGGATAGCAAGCAGATTCATGGAAGAACCAACTACGCAGCACATGACGACAGTGAAGCAAATTCTCAGGTATATTCGGGGTACATTTGATTTTAGGTGTTTTTATGTGAGAAAAGATCAGGAAGAACCATGCTTGGTCGGCTATAGTGACAGCGATTTAGCTGGTGACATAGATGATCGCAAGAGCACATCCGGAGTCGCTTACTTCCTTGGAGACAACATTATTAGCTGGTTGTCGCAGAAGCAGAAGATCGTGGCGTTATCATCCTGTGAGGCAGAGTACATAGCTGCGTTAACTGCTGCTTGTCAAGGGATATAGCTCGGTCGGTTGCTAGAAGACCTGAAGAAGAAGACGAAGTGCAAAGTATTACTCAAGGTAGATAATAAGTCTGCGATCGCACTCTGCAAAAATCTAGTCTACCATGACAGGAGTAAACACATTGACATGAGGTACCATTTCATTCGTGGATGTGTGGAGAGAGGGGAGATTGAAGTGGAATATGTAAACACAAATGATCAGCTCGCCGATATCTTGACTAAATCACTTGGACGACTAAAGTTCCTCGAGATGCGGAAGAAGATCCGGGTGCAGAAAGTGAAGCATTGATGCAACAAGATTAAGGGAGTGATTGTTGGTGATAATCTTGTTAGTTTGTTTAGATTGATAAGTTGTTTTGTTTGTTGAAACAACTTTAATATATCTTTTATTTAGTCTATCTCTTTACATCAAATGTTCAACTATATATAGCTACCATTTCATTCAATAAAAAATCATCAAGTCTATTCATACTCCACAAAACTTGTGTCATGTTTCCTCTTTACTGGACTATTTTACTACAGTGGCTGTATCAATTTTTTGATACAGCCATCCGTATCAAAGTTTTACGCCAAAACACGGAGCATACACAAACAACTCCTTATCAACATCTTCTTCAGCAAAACTTTTTAACTTCTCATTTGCTTTCCCTTCAAACTCTTCAACCACTTCGCCAAATTTACTGGAATAATAACTGCACCCCTCTTCACATACCAATCCAATACCCTTTTCATCATCTTAACCACCATCTTGAGACATATAAACTAAACTAGCTTTCGAGTTGCCTTCTTTTAAAGCAGTTGGTCAACAGTCCCAAATATCTTAAGCCTTCCCTTGCTCCTCCTGAATTACCTCAGAGACTATGGCGTCTGTTGTTCCAAATTATTCTCCAAACGGCTACTGTGCATGTCCTCCAACTCTGGCTTCAGTAGTATCTTCTCTATCCATCAATTCAGCATGAATCGACAGATTACTCCTTTGACCAAAATATTGTCTCTCTGCCCCCTCTCCAAGGCCTATAATACCCTTTATATCCTCTGAAACCACCTCTATAACCGCCCTCACAGCCATCAAAATTACTATCACGATTGACATCCTGACTAAAGCTAATCAAGATCCCTTCATTATCATCACTGCCTCGAATAATACTTCCCCCACTTCTGGCTTTATCAACAAATATAATAAACTCCTCCACTTCAATAATCGCCATTACAAATTCTGGAATAACAAAATTTCTAGATCTTTCCAACACAATTTCCACCTCAAAATTACCATTTCCTAGCCTTCTGTTGTCATCACATAAAATAAACTTCTCAAAATGTCAACAATTCTGCTAATATCTTATTCTACCGCGAAAGGAGGAACTCCATTAAGAACCAGCTTAACCATATCGTTTTCAAAATGAATATTTTTTTCTCCTAATACTAAACCACTTTGATATCCTCATTTCAGTGAAAACACATCTTAATTAGATTTCTACTAGCAAACTTCTCAACAACCGAACGAGTAGGACAAGTGAACTGATAATGTCCATTAGGTAGTGCTTTTACATTCCAATCTCACTTGGTAAGGCTATTGGCTAACGATGCACTAAGAGAAGTCTTTAACTCACCCATAACAAAACACTCCTAACCAATACTTCAGAAATAGGAACCACTGGTTATAGATATCTCCTTCTGGCCTCCTCAACACTTGCAAGAAACCGATCCTTACGAGAACAAACCCCATGTAAAAGTAATTTGTAAATAGAGGAGCCGATAAAGTTTACAACCGACAGAATATTGGAAATTGGTAAAAGAGCAAGCAAGTTACTATACCTCATTGTGCAATCTTTGAAGTTTGAAATGCTCTGGTAGATAGAGTACACAAGGCTAGCCCCGAGGCATTAATTTCGTTAGACTCCATGCAAAGCTAGAAATATGGAATCGTAAAAGCAGTCCTGATTTGAACAAAATCTCTTAGTACATAATTGCATGGCAATGCCATAAATTGTAGAAATATAAAATTGAAGATAGATTACTTCAAAGTGAAACTTTTGAGTCTTATACACAATAGTTTACATCTCACATTGTAAAAATATTATGATAAGCATAGAAGTGAAAAGAAATTAGATTGGGAACACCAGTTCTCCAAGAATCATGATTAATAATTAATAAAATCACCATTTAGTGGTTACATAATACGTATCATAAGTACATCAATATCATCATCGTCCAAGCCTTTTCCAGTTAGATTAGTGTCACAACGGAGCAAAAGAAAGCTCCAGAAAAGTTCTGACAGTTTTCATAACCAGTTTTCAAGCTGACGTCAACCTTTTACGTTGGTGTCAAATTTCGAGCCAAGGTAGTTGTAAGCATGAGAGTCATCATTTAAAATTTATGCGACTAGTTGCCACGTAGGTTTTAGCTCATGCAATCACGAAACACCCTCCAAGTTACTCTAGATTATAAGGAGTCTAAACGAAGAGGTAAGATGATAATATGTATCATAAGTGTTAGTCCCGAGGCATAACCTAAGATGGATGAACTGGAACAAGAATAGAGGTTCACTCACAAAGGTCCTCCTGAATCCTGAAGATGAAGCGAGATCAAGGGATCACCCACATGTGTCCATTTAGGACTATTATCGACAAGGGTTCACCCACAGGGTTCCCTCTCTGACAATAATAAAAAACAACTACCAAACTAGATTACAACTCCTTCTAGATCACAGATCTCAAGAACCAAACCACGTTCTTCCTTGCAAATGCAGTTGTAATTGGGACAGAACGTTTACAACTAGAAGAAGAGAGAAAAAGACAGAATAAAAATTATTCTTGCTTGGGTGGTGAATATCAACGTTTGCTCAAAGCAAGATTCGTCCTCTATCGACGATCTGCTCGCAGGAACCAGCAAGTTCACAATAGAACTTATGGAACGCTCGTAGTCACCTCTGAGTATGACTCTAACGGACCCTCTAGACTCCTCTTATATTAATTTGTGTGTGTCTCCAAAAGGAGGTCTGAGGGCTCTATTTATAGAGAAGGGTGGAAATCCATCTCATCTCCCATCCGATGTAGGACTAAAATACCAACTCACAAAAGTAAGGATTGATATTCCAAACCCTGTAATTAGTGGGATTATGAGCCAACCGCGCTTTTTGCGCATATGCGGGCAGCAGCTCAACATGCTCCGGGCGCATAAGCTAGCAGCGCAACGGCCCATGGGCGCACGCGCACAGCAGTGCAGCAGTGCATCCGCACATACGCATAAACGCTTATAGCTGCGCATTGCCCATGCCTAGTCTGCGTCCGAGTCCGAGTCGGAGTCCGAGTCGTAGCTTCTAAGAAAAAATTTCCAAGAGAGTGACAAAAAGCATAAATACTTTCACTGAGGAGTTAATCCTTTTTTCTCCTAAGAAAATACCCCCACATGGCACCCATGTACCCCACTACACCCTATGTGCACACCTCAACACAAGCAAAATATTATATTGAGATACCCATTTGGTGGTGTAGCCAATTTGGGACTATCTTTCTTAGTCCAAAGGAAAAAACACCAACAATCCCCCACAAATCTCAATATATGGGTTGATTGTTCCCCACAGTGACTATTCATCATGCATTAGGATAGATGTCGCATCAACTTGAATCTTCCGGCATGGGTCAAATAACAGTATGATACAAGAATAAACTAAGCCATAAATTTTGTATCATAGTTGCAATTTTTCTCACTCACATAATGATATCAGATGTGCTTCCGGTTGCACATTAAAGGTCCTGTGCACGCCTGATTTCAGTGTATGTATATTGGACGTCTACAAGCTTACCCTCAAGAGACGGCCTATATCTCTTTCCATACATTCTAGATAAATTATGTTAAAAAGTCATGGCATGAAGCCTTGCGCTTCATTATGGTTCTACACCGTTATGATATTGCCTAAAGTCGAGGCTCTACCTCATCGTGGTATCATCCACTATAGCATGAGGTCACAGCCTCTTGGTAGTGCCAAATTACCCAGCATGAAATCTTGATCTTTCTTGTGGTGTTACGCAGTTGTGACATGGCTCACGTAGCCTAGGCTTTACATATTTTACCTCTTGGTAGTTTCACACTACTGTAACATGAGTTCACCGGCCTCTTTGTAGTGCTGCCTACCACTCTTCATTATACAATATTATACTACCTGCCTATGTGTGGTGCTACGCCGCTGTGACATGGCTCACAAAGCCGAGGCATTATCATATCGAGGAACCTCATTGTGGTGTCACACCACTGTAGCATGGATTCCTTGTTGTAAACCCCTTCACCCAAAATTAGACCTACTTGGCTTAGATAGAGAAACTAGGGCTAGTTGAATCCAATTAGAAATAGAACACGATATTTTATTTAATTATACAATATTTATATCACATAGTGCACCTTACCGTTGCTTCGATAATTAGAGCACTACACTAGTCATTGCCTTCCTACAAATTTAACACTCTTGTCCTAGACATGCCAGTCTTCTATTCTGACCTTTGTGTAACTTATAATTATGCTCTCTTGTGATACATTTTAGTAGCACAATATTCGTCGTGGACGTTTATAATTAATTCTAAATAAATTCAACTTTGTATCCTTGTGCGTTCCAATCGAAATTGGAGACACAATCTTGACCCATTTTGTGTAACCCAATTTATGATAATATTCTATTCTGAGTCTTCTATGTCTATGACACTTGTGTCCTACCTAATTTTAGCCCCATGTACATCTAATTAATTCAAGAATACCATGTGCATTAATTTTAATTAATTTAACCCAATTTTTATCTTTGTACAATTTTCTAATTGTTGGGCGCTTTTATGCAAAAGTGCATTTAGGTGTCCACACCATTGGACTCAGTACATGAAGAAACCTATTTTCCCTTCATATGAAATTTCTCCATAATTTTTGGAATGTGCGAACACACAAACGTCGACCTCATCTAATTCTAGCTTTGCATTTGGAACAATGCAAATAATAGCCCTCCAAATATTCTCATGACAAGCCAAGGCCCACTCCAAGGAGGTGTTGACTAAGCCCAAATTTTTAGGTCAAACACTCAACCCTCCTTCACATGTATAAATATCTTTTTCCTATTTTTTTCATCCACACAAAACCCAAAGACCAATACCTAGCCGAATTCATCCCTCCCATACTGTTCATCTCCTTCTTCCCGCAGCCGGAGCCCAGCCACCCGACCTCGCCTGACCTTCGCCTGACCACCACGCTCGCCTGAGAAGCCGGCCAACCCACTAAACCCATCCACATTGAGCCACCCCGAGCCTCCTCTCCCTTCCTCCCGGAGCCGCTCGTCACCATCGCCACCATCTCCTTCATCCCTGTCAACCGAACTGGCCGGAGCCACCCACCTGGACTGTAACCCACGACTCCCACCGAGCCTTCGACCTCGACCACCCTCCTCTTCTCCGACTTCGCCTTCTCTTCCCGACCTCAGCATCTGCCGGAGTCGGCTGAACTGACCCCGCAGTCCTCTCCTCATTCCCCCGCTGCCATTGACGCCGGAGACCCGACTGCTTCGACACAGCCTTCCCTCCTCCGGCCGACTGCACCTGAGCCTTTACCGACTGACTAAACACCTCCCCCGATCGACCCCCGGCCTTCTCCGCCGCCTGAGCACCACCACGACCGACTTCGTCCCCCCTTCCTCCTGCTGTCACGATCTCTCCTCGCCGGACCACTGCCATCAACACCACCATCACCACCAGCACGACCACTACCTTCTCCCTGCTCCCTGTCCTCCTCCCTTTTGAGCTCCTCCTCCTCGAACACAGCCTCATCCTCCTTGGCCGGACCTCCCCTGGCCGGAGCAGCAACACAACCATCATCATCTCATCTCATCACCATCATCACCATCATCTCACCATCATCATCTCATCTCACCATCATTATCTCATCATCTCACCATCATCATCTTACCCTAATCACCACCATTAACCTAATCATCATCACCATCACCCTATCATCACCCTCGTCATCAGCTTTGACATCATCGTCATCATCTTCGTCATCGTGGACCCGTCACCCTCGCCAAAGATAACCTACAACAGTCACCCCCGATTCCCGTGCTTGTGCACGCTAACCCCGAGGTTCGAACCTGTCCCTCTTCTCCTTTTCATGTATGCTTGTGTGTATGCCAGTAGGATATTAGTATTGCTTTACCATGTTAGTTGACATCAGACCCTGAGTCGGTGAACCCAGTGTTGCGTACACATACTCGTACGCATACGCGTATATTATTCAGTTTGGTATATTTATATATATATATTTAGTATATGTATTCAAATGGGTATGTATATAAATTATTGGTTATATTGTTATATAAATATATGGATATATATATATATATATATATATATATATATATATATATATATATATATATATATATATAAGTAGGTAATTAGATGATAATAATAATTATGGCTATATATGTGTTTATTTGCTGTACGACCCTAGAATAATTATGGATATTCCATATTTATGTTTGAACACGTGACCCTAAGAACTTGTGAATTGTCTGCCTTGTGTACACTGACGTACTGGCTTAGATACATGTTAGTTGACTGTCTGTTTTCACAGCATTTGAAGACGTGACACCCGCATAATTAGATACGCAATATACCTTATTAGTTGACCAGTGCCACCCCTAGCATACCCTCTGAGTCCAGTATAAATATGGTTGTGTATGTGCTAGTGTAATGGCTGATGTTGTATTGTGTTATATTATATGTATATAGGACTATTGGATTGTTCTGCGCGACTTATGGAGCAGGTTATTGGTACTA